>BGZK01000038.1:600000-1030944 GCA_005406025.1 Eumeta japonica | reverse complement strand
TAGCACGTGTGTCGTGCGGGTAATTATTGTTTTCGAAGTGAATGATGCGCGGTTATGTAAATAACATAACCTCTAAATAGTACTTTTGACATGGAAAACACGTAGTGCTTCTAAATGCCCAATATTTGGTGAGTAAAAGAGACCGAATTTTCAGAAAACGCCGACAAAATCGTGCCAGAAATCAGAAATTATATGGCAAGTGGCATCTTACCAACAGTGACTAGTACCAGAATAATTCAGATGTTAAAAGCTTATCACGAGAAACAAAAATATTCTTAATTTAAATCCCAAAATTCCTAAAAGTCTAATGTTTGACAGCTCCTCTTGATGTTGACCTAACACTACCTAAAAGAATTTTGAACAGACTTAAACAGGTGTAAATCTGAGGTGGGCGGTCAGGGCTATATGGTGGATGCATTAACACTTCCCAACAAAACTCTCTCGATATTTGCTGAGTGGCTAAAGATGTCTGTGTTATCATGGTGAAAAACCACATCTTTTTGTTAAGGCAAGTGCAATGCCAACGCAACGCAACGCGTCACGCCCCACTGTTTCGTGAGAAGGAGAATCGACTTAAAGCGGCAGAGTAAGGAAGATGGATTGTCATTTAGTTACGCAGAACTTTTTGTCAAGCGACATTTTAGTTTTATTTATAATGAGAAACTATTTATTATAAACAAAATGCTTAAGGCCAACCCTGTATAATTATATTTTACTAATAATGTTTAAATTGTGTTTTTATCGTTTGTCCTGTTAGAAATTTATTGGTATTAGTGTTTTAAGTGAACGTACTTTAGTATTTTTATCATAGAATGCATTTAAGCTTTCTACGGTAGAACCTCAGAACCTATTTTGTATACTTAGAATTTTTGAGTTTGCAGTATAACAGTTTCTAGAAATATTCGTTTAAAGATACCCATAATCAAAGCATACTCTGGCCTTAATTATCCGGCCGTTTTCTCTACTTTTGCTTTTGTTTGTAAGAGATCCTAATGATGATTTTGCCTGGCGGTAAATCTCATAATGCATAATGTCTCTTTCCAATCCCACCATACACATAGTATCAATTCATTGCTAGTTAATCTGAGTTTATCTATAGTCTGTGGTTTGTTTGCTTTTTGACCACGATCCTTTTCGGACGTTTATGTCTAGGTAATCAATTTTTCATCAGTGAACAATCTTTTAAAAAGATTCGTTTCATTAGGGTTTAATAGAGAATCGCAAATGTGTACACGATTCATTAGATTTCTGAGCTTGTATGGGACCAAGTATCGAGCTTTTGTATATTTAGTTTTTCAAATAGGTCAAAACTGTTTCGTGATCAATCCCCAGCTCTTCAGCTATGTCATAAAATTAATATGTCCATCTTACTCTACTTTTACAAAATGGCATCGACTTTATCCAACAGAGCGACCAGAGCGAGTTTCATCTTTGACATCAAAATTACCAGACTGAAAAATCAAGATAAACCAGTGTTACTTTTACCAACACTGCATTAGATCCATAAAAGTTATATTTTTTTTTTCGCGGTTTGTGTCGCATTTTTCCTTTTGTACTAAAATTTCAAAATGTATCGAATTTGTACCTTAGATTCACTCATTTTTGTGGATAGAAAAACAAAAGAAAGATGGCGGGACACTGTTTTTACTTTTTATTTTTCTCTTTTTTAAATTTCATCAATTTAATGGTATCAAAGCTAGCCAGATACAAAGGGCACAACCAAAGAGATTTTACTGCAACTTTTCACTTCTAAAACAAAAATTTTAACAAAAAAACCGACTCAAAAAAAACTATTTCAAAACAAATTAATATGCACTAAAAAGTAAAAAAATAATTGCGTATTTTTCTACCACTTAATAATGAATTTACTTTTTCTAGTCATCAATAAGTAGGCACGATCTGTGTTCACCACGCAAGAAGGTAGGTAGGTACCTATCCACTTCAAATTTAACTCAACACATACCTATGAATAACAAATAATATTCAAAATATTTTAGAGTTCTTCCAAATGAAATGTAAAATATTTGGAAAATCCAAAAGTGCACGACCATTATGTTCATTCGTTTTGTTAATAACTATTAAACGACACAAATCAAGTTAACCATTTTCAATACCAATATCCGGACAGTGGATCTCAAGCTATTAAAAAAATGGATCAAATTAGTGAATTTTACGCTCGCTATCGTGTCCGGAACGAAAAAGTGTTGATTGACAGGAAATTTCTTTTGACTATTTTGATAGTTTTTTTAATTGTATTATGTTAAATCGATTTGAACCAGTGATAGAATTAATCTTCATTAAATTATCTATCAAATAGTGCACAGGTTAATAAAATTACATGAATTATTAATCGTGTTATTGATGAAAAAGTTACGAAATTGAGGAAAAAATTATTCGTTCGTGTAGCACTTTAATGCTTCGCATTATGAGTCATGCAATATTAGACTACTTAAAAGTCAATCAAATTATTACGATAATATAATTTAGTTACAATTATTGTTATTTTTGGAGTCGGTGTTAGCCAAGGAAACACTACAATATATCTAGCAATAGATACAGACTCCAAAAATAACAATAATTGTAACTACATTATATTTTTGCAAGATTTGACACAACGAAGGAGAAATGTGACAGTTACCGAATTGTCAAGTCGCGGGTGACGTTCAGTACATGACTTTCCAATTTTCTTAACCGATATTTTTCTTAGATTCCAATAATAACTTAATGATTTTCTTTTTAACGAACAACGCTATACGTTTACTATAAATTATTATCGAAAAAATTTAAATAGAACCGCACATCGTGAGTGAACGCAGATGCCTATCACCAATACGGGTGTCATAACTTATATCACTATGTGCTTCGTTTCTTGGCGAACGAAAAGATTACTTAGCTTATTTCCAAACTACCTCTGGCGTTTTAGCGCTTAAACATCAAACGAAACGTGGCCCGGTCCCCTGAAGCGTTTGAGACAAAATAGACGGCAGTGCGACAGCCGTTACGAATTAAAGCGAACGAGAAAAATATTTCTCCATAAATCTGAGTCTGTGTCATTTGATAAAATCTTCAAAATAACAATGAGATATCTTCGAATATTTATAAAACACCAAAATATATACATACTAGATTAAAAAATTATCTAGCTTGAGTTTTGTAAAAATCGTACATTCATTAGGCCTATTAATTCGACTCTAAAGCTTTTACTGAACCTTCTTCTTGACCTTCGCGCTTTCGTTACGAAATTGTACGGTGGTTCACATAAAACAGCTACCTATATAATTTTAACAGAATTGATGAAAAAATTGCGGAGTTACACGGGCGGAAGGACATACCTGGCGCAGCTGTAAGGTTTCAGTTCTTTTCCTTTTATTTTAGCTACGAAACTCCAAAAACGAGGCAGGCCGGCGGAGGTTTCATCAGATGTCGACGTGGCGCTTTGAAAACGGCTCGCTGCGAAGGCGCCGCCCGCCGCCTCGCGCGAAGCCCGACGGGGGCAAGTTTTAATCTCGGTCCCTCGCGCGCCGACCGCTAATGAAAGGATATCGGACTTTCCTTCGGCCCATTAATTATTATTAAGTCTTGTGAACTTCGAAGTAAAAATACTACTCAAGTTGGTAAAAAGAAGCGGAATATTACCCTTTATAAGTTTAAATAGGCCGAGGCGAGTTTAGAACACACGTGAAGGTAATATTTTAAGAATATTTGCTTCTTTCACTAGAATAATATTAACATTTTAACGTAATTTATTTAGATATTCTTGATTACTATAAATTAACAAAATTACGGCGCTATTGGTATCTGGCGTGTAATTAAAAATATAATAACTTGTGGAATAATTAATGAAAATCCTCAATAATTTCGTTAAATATACGTCTACATAAATTGGTACCGACAAATCCGAAATTAAGGTTTAAAACATTTACGGTTTTCACTTCAATAATAATATAAACTCACGACTATTTCCCAGAAGGGTAGACAGAGACTATAGATTTCCACATGGTTACGATCTTTGCATATCTTTTGCCTCACTGACATTCATCAATCTTTTCATACAAGCTCGTCGATTTCGGGTGCTTAAAATTTGGACCTTTTTTAATATGCACCAATATGGCCTGCATAAGATTTTCTAGAGCGACCCTTGCCCACTTTTCCATTACACACATTCGCTCTATAAATTTGTTTTGTCAAAAGGGCCAAATTTTACGCATCAATATCAAAGAGCTTGCAAGAAACGATTGATGGGTGCCAGCGAAGCAAGACAGGCAAGCAGATGTGTAAACCTGTGATTTGTATTTACCCTTTCGGTATATAGGGGAGGTAGGGGAGGGATGGGCAGTCGGGAGACATGGGCACCCCCCTTTTACTCTCCGGTCACCGATCTTTTTTTTTTTAATTTGGTATTTTACTTTACCGACTGGCAACACTGTTCATCCATAGATTATCTGTCTTTTCTGTCAGTTGTCAAACACAGACACGTTTGAAGGTTATGCGTGCGTAAAAGTAAATATTATTTTGTGGTTTGGGATCGCGATAAAGAGAAAACTAATGAAAGGTATGTCTATTTTTTCTTATATATCTATTGTATATTTACTAACTTATAAATAAAACGGAAATTCACGCTAAAATGCCTAAATATTAAAAAATACTAGCAACTTATGTTGAAAATGTATACAAAGGGAGCAATGGGCACTCCAATGTGAGGGAGGTTTGGGCATGCCCAATGCTCCCTTCTATTTGTTAGATATACGAGGAATTTTTCAAATTGTAATTGTCTGCTTTAATTAAACTATTTCAATTATTTGTAATTACAGAAATATGCCGTTTCAATTCAAAAAGAAAGGTTTGCGACGGGAAATTCCCAAAGATTTGATATTACGAGCCATAGAAGAGGTATCGAAAGGATCAAAAATAAAAACAACAGCTGATAAAGATCAAATAACAATTGAAGTCGCTGAAGTTGTAACCCCTGAAATAGTCAGACCATACCCAAAGGCGTGCTCAAGAAAACTGATTAAAAATTCAAGAAAGAAAGGGAAAACAAGGATATTAACAGACACGCCTGAAAAGAGACTAATAGAATTAGCAGAACAAGAACGACAATCCAAGAACAAGACTAAAAGAGAGAGGCAGGAAAAAAAGGTTCTTAAAAATACAGAGAAGAAACAGATTCCTAAGCTTCCACCAGAACTAACATCGAATAGAGTAAAAAAAAGGAAAATGAGCAGTAGTGATAGTGATGTAGAAAATGTTTCATTCGCTGACTGTTCTGAGGGATCATTTGTTGAAGAAATGTCAGAAGAAGATTTAGATGAAGATGATGTGATAATGGTTGACAGAAATTTTCAAATAAATGATTTTGTGCTCGTTATGTTTAATACAAAAAAGATTGTTGTGCACTATGTCGGTCAAATTGTAGAAATTAGTCATACCATGGCTACAATCAAATTTATGAGGCTAAGTAAGATTAGAAACACCTTCTTTTTTCCTGACGTAGATGACATAGCTAGTGTTCCACTAGAGGACATCAAAACTAAATTACCAATACCAAAGACATGCAACAAAACCAAACGTGGTAATTCTAAGTACACATTTGATAAGCCTTTATGGGTTATAACTAATCTTAGATAAGTTAAGATTCTATTTAAGATGTTTTTTATTTTCTGTTAACTTTTATTTTTAGATTCTATTATAAATATAAAGTGTTTTATAGGTCATGCCCAAGCCTCCCCCAGGGTGTGTCCAAACCTCCCTACCATAGGGAGCATTGGGCACTTATTACTTAATTTCTAATTTTTCTCATAATCTTGAGACTGATTATAATTTTAAGAAAGTTATCTGTAAGATACCTAGCCAAATGTGTGGTGCAATAAGAATTGGCAATAAATGTTGATTATCTATAAAATATGATTTTTTATGCATTAAATTGTGAAAAAGTGCCCATCCCTCCCCTACCTCCCCTACGCGTGCGTTTATAACGTACAGTTAAATCTACACGTATAATAAAAGAGTGAAACCTGATGCGTCTGTACGTTTAACGAATATATGAAAAATGGAGACGGGACGATAAGAGAAAACAACAATTTTAAAATTTTTTGTCTCCGTTTCTTTGTTCACGCACATCTCTCAAATTATTGAACGAATATTAATGTGTTTTTCACGGGTACATAAAACTTGGCTCGAAGCAGAATGTAGGTTATATTTCATTTAATTTGGATGTCAAGAAAAAGTTATCCTCATTTATAGATCTAACTAGAGAAGTTACAAGAGAAATGAAAACTTGTAGTGTCAAAGACCTATAGAAGTCACAATACGAACAAAGAACAACGTTCAATAGAAAAAAAAACTTGATCACGACGCGCTCGAAACCGAGTGTGGGACCGGAATTAGAGTCAAGAGTGTGATTGGGATTGAGAGCAAAATCGTTCAATATAAAAGATGAAATAACACATTCTATGTCCACGTGAGCGAAGCTGAAAATAAAATATTATATGAAACGAAAGCATCAATATACCTCGGCGAGTTTATCTCTCATTTCATGTGTCCCAATTGAACCGTTGGTTCGCATTTCGCTCGCATTCGCTGGCAAGTCAGCCGCGTCACGGAAGTCGCGCGGCGCGTTGTGCACGTTCGGCGGCGCTGCGCCGGCGCTGCGCAGTTTTCGAATCGCGCTGTGGTCGTGCCCGAACAGGGACGCCGTTCCCACCATCGCCCACAGCACGAGCATTATGCTCATACATAACAGACTAAACCTAAATAACGATCGCGTTCTGATTCTATACATTTGATCAATTTCTTTGCTATTACAATAATAATTGACTTATTTGAAACTATAGAATTATGTGGAATGAAGGTAAAGTTAGATCAAAGAAGTAAAATTATTATTAACTAAACGCGATTGTAGTAACGTGATAGTTCGTAAAACGGAAGAACTTGGTTATTCGTATCGCACGTGAACCGATACTGCATCAATTTGAAACAATAAACGGAATCACATGGAAATAATATTGTAAAAAAATATATATCACAATTTCACTTCAGAATTGAAAAAACAGAAAGCACTTAAAAAACAGCTGAGTTTGACAAATAATTTAAACGTTTGCGCGTGCGCACGCAATGCACTTCATTCAATGCAGATGTAGGACAGTCGTTGTAATACGTTTTCCGGCGAGGAGTGTCACCGGCGCGAGCTCTCGCAGCAACTGACTACATTACAAAGAAGTCGGTCACCGATTTTGCGCGGACGTTATCGCACACGCACCCGAATTTACACGATAATGAGTCGAGTGGAGCTCGAGCCGGCTAAAAGATCGGTCGGCTTATCTTCCGCGACATGTTACCGTTACAAGTTGAAGTTTTCAAGGTCGCTTGGATTTTTAACCTACTGAATATTTTTTTACTTATTTGTTCTATTATTAAGAGCATTTTTGGGCCCTATTTATGTTAGCGATACGGCCTCCGCTTACATGTATGAAAATTTTTGCAAACAAGTAATATAAATGGCTATTAATCGAAAGATAACTTAATCGTAAAATTAAAATACGTAAGGCGTTAATTATTTAACGACAAGATGTAATAGAAAAATCACAATAGTGTTTACATGTATATAAATTAGACATACAATGAATAATGATCGTTAATCGTTATTACATTTTCAACAACAATTAAAATTATTTAAGATATATGAGGATGAATCATTTAACAACATGTTTTCTAGTCGCGTATTTGCACGACACGCGATGCCCTTTGAAATCTACGAGTACCGTTTACAAACGGCATTGTTCATTCGCATTAACCGACATTAGCTATCTATTGCCTAATTTAGTTGCACAAACAGGGTGACGTATTTATAAAATGAAATAAATAAACCACATAATTATACAACAGCATTTAATATGTGATTAAACATTGATTAAACAAATACATCAAAGAAACAGATAAACAACTGAACGACGTCACGGAATGACCTTGGCGACACACGCTCTAAAATCATTTTATAGCTGCGAATTATCGCTAACGCAGATGATAAGCTTCTAGAATAATTTACCACTCGTAGTTATTGATGTTTTCTTATGTAGCAAATATTTTTAATCACATTTTTTCCTCTTAACGTAATTGACGAAAAAGTAAGTTCAAAAGTAAGACGCAAAAATCTTTAGAAGCGACTCTTAACAGACTGCTGACAGACGATGAAAATATTGAATTTGATCTGGAGTTGTTTTAGAATAATCACGAATGTCCGTTAATTATACGTTAGAGCTTTCTATTGCCGTCCGAAAACGGTAAAAAAGAATGAAGCAATCTAATCATGTCGAAGTGCGATTAGACAAAAACTTTGCTAGCTGTTCGATTCTGTAAACTTTAAACCACTCAGTCGATATCGCTATTCGCTGTAACGTCGAGATTACCTAAGCTGAGGACGTGCCGCGGGCAGACCCTGACGTAATTTTGACGTTGTACGATATCGACTGAGCGGTTTTTAAGTTTACAGAATTGCCTGCAGTTCCAACGATGTGGCACATATTGAATTTTTTTTCATTAAAATTCAATATTGGAAATTATCTAAGGAATAATAAAGAATAAAATTTTATTTATAATTTAATTGTTAATTAAATTAACAATGTGCTATAACATATATTCAACCAAAATTAACAATATGCATTTCATTATTTATTCTTATCAACTTTAAAGGATAATTAACAAGATAAACAATTTTTAACTGATTTTATGGTGTAATCTGATAAGGTGTATATGTAAATAAAGGGTTTATGGAGCATAAATTATTTTAGTGGATTATTTAAATATTTATTTGTCTTTATAACATGATTTTAATTTATATACCTTGAAAACGTAGGGTTAAAAATATTTAACAATGGCTGTTCTTTTTTTAAAATAAAATTACTTTTTTTCATCGGGATTATTCTCTAATATATTAAGATAATGTCATAATTTATTGAAATTTGAAACTGATGTTTAATAGTCTAAAAAGTATTTTGATATACATTACTCTCTTTAGAGACGGTGTATCTTTTGTATAACGACTGCGAGGAAACTTATTTTCAATAATGAATCAAAATTATAAATAATAAAAACAGATTTCCAGAAGATAAGGTTATTTTATTGAAAATTTCCTCCTCTAAGAACCTTTTTTCTGATTTTCATTATCGCTCATAAGTTTTGAGTTATTGTCAAAAAACCGAGCCATTTTAGTTTCTTGTTGACAATTACAATTTTTCTTGGTAAAAAATTCCTGAAAATAACTTCGTCAGAGTGCCATTCAAAACCGAATAAACGTTTGTACTGCATTTTAATCCGATAATAATAACAGCTGTTTTAATCTGATGTCGGGTTTTTGTTCCTCATTCAGTCCGTTGAAAATCTATTACGAGTACAAATAAGTTTCCGCCGTTTTGAGAGAGATGGCGTGACACGAGACTTACGTCAGAATTCGTAGATAACCAGCTGGAAAATTAGGTTGCTCGTTCAAGAACAACATAACCCTATCATATTATTAACTTCATATTACAATCATATTTTTTTTATACAAAAATGTCTAAATTTGAGCCTAATAAGCGTCATTTGTAGGAACTTTTAATTCACTTCTTTAATTTAAAAAATCTACTGCTGAGGCACATTGATTGCTTGTAGAAGCATGTAATGAGGCTACCTCGAGTGAGAGAACTAGCTGTGAGTGGTTTCAAAAGTTCAAAAACGGTGATTTTGACGTAGAAGACAAAGATCACAGTGGAAGGCCAAAAATTTATGAGAATGCAGAATTGGAGGAAGATTCATCTCAAACACAAAAGGAACTTGCACTTACTTTAGAAGTCACTCAGCAAGCAGTCTCGCATCGTTAAAATCGTTAGGAATGATTCATAAACAAGGTAATTGGGTTCCATGCGAATTAAAGCCGAGAGATGTTGGTAAATACTACCCCACCCGCCGTATTCATCAGACATTGCGCCGTCCGACTATCATATGTCCCGGTCAATGGCACATGCTGTCAGAGCAGCAGTTCACATCATATGAAGATACCAAGAATTGGGTTGATTCGTAGATAGTCTCAAAGGATAAGGAGTTCTTCAGACTTGGAATCCGAACGCTGCCTGGAAGATGGAAAAAAGTAGTTGCTAGTGATGAACAATACTTCGATTAAAATGAAATTACCGTTCTTTCACAATAAATATTAATTTATTGACAAAAAAAACGGCGAAACTTATTTGTACTCCTAATAATTTATAATGATCTAAAGGACGTAAAATCTTAATAGAATTACAGAATGTGAACAGAATTTACATAGATAAAAATATATGTGAAGAGTAAATTTGGGTTTGTACATGATACGTTGCTGTATCTATTTGTCAGATACTCATGAATTTTCCGAATTTATTCCTTTAAATTAATCGCCAAAATCAAGCTTTTTTTTTCTTGCAAAACATTACAGTTGTGATCGGGCGAGTAATTTTCAAGTTTGAAAAAAATCTGATACAACCCGAGGATACGACAAACTTCGGAAGAATTATCAGACAGATGAAGTTCGAAGACACATTTATTACACTATTATAGAACGATAACGTATTATCACTTAATTTGCAACAATACACGATACCGCAATTCAACTTCCCATTAAACGTAACGTGCACTTATCGAGACGTCGTTTCAAGCATGTGACAATCGAGCGGGATCGACAATGCGAGACGGCCTCGGCGTAGCCGGCAATCTCGGCGGGTGGTAATTAACAGCGAGGCGGATAGGTGCCGGTGCCGGCGCTGCGGCGCGGCATAAATCGCGGCCGAGTCCCCGGATTTACTGTTATGGCCCGTGCCGCGGCCGTAACGCCGCCGTCCTGCGCCTCGTCGCGTCGTTACCCGTTCCTGTGAGTTATCACCGCTCGTGGTCCACGCGCGGGCCCGACTCCGGGTGCCCCTCGAAAACTTATTTCGAGCCAGCTATCGATCATATCAACGGAACCGATCTCTGACATCTACGTGACATAGATTTAGTTTACTGTGATGTGTCAGGAAGGAGTATCGTTTTTGGGAGAAATTAAGAAAAATCGGTTAGCTATCGAATTATGTGAGCTACACGATTTTTTAAAATGAACTGCGGCATTCCTATGTCAGCACGTTAAGAATTTAGACATCATGGACCTATTCCAAGCTACTTTTAAAGGATACAGATCCTCAAGTGTTTTGAATGTGATCACGGGCAGCTATATTTTCAAAAAGATGTACGAAACGATTCCCCACGTGAGTGTTATTGATTTTTTTTCCGTCTTAATATAGGTACTGTCTAGCCACATTGATTTTTTATGTCGTAACTCAAACGATATTCGCAAAATCAAGGCGTATCTATCATCATCTAGAATAATACAATCGCGTAATTATGATTACGGACGAATTGATCAATAAAAACGTGTTTACGAAATTTAATTTTTAAACATGCTGTCTGATTTCGACGATTTTTCCAAGAACAGTCGAGTGTAGGTAAATTCTGAACAAATACTAATACCTGCTCATGTTTACCCATTAGTATCGATATAAGTATTTTTGAGACAACTGAAAAGGTCGTGAAGGGCGCTCCACAAATTCACATAAATGATAGTACGTAAGGTCAAACAAGATACATTGTAATGTTTGAAAACTCATTATCGACTCTAGGACCTCTGGCACACTGAGATTATCACTGTGGATCCAACAATAGTTAAAAAATTTGGTAAAACCAAATGTGCATGCCTTAAGCGCTCGTGCCATACCTATGTTATTTAAATTTGAGGTTTATAATAGAGCTTTTCATCAAAATCCTCTTTTTTAATTTTTGATTTTCAAATAGTTTTATAGTAAAGTTGAATCGAAAAAAGGATAGGTCATTTTTTCATATTTATTAGTAGATCATAATGCAAAATTATATGTGTAGTTTAATAAATGATTTTTTATACTTTTAACGAGAATGTTTTACATTACTACCGCGATCTATTGGCAATTACAAAATTAAAAACAACTTCACGCTCAATTTATTTTTGTAATTGCCAACAGTTGACGGTAATAATATAAAACATTCATCTCAACCTCCATTTCAGATATTTAAGCGAAATGGCGGATCGAAACTAATAACTGCCGGTTAAAAAAATCAATTACAGCTAACCGGTACTATATCAATACAGTTCTTCCCAATCGATTAGTGATGATATTGAAAAGAAATTAAGTTTAAAGTTAAATAGTTTTTAGTTATGGTGATCACACTCAAAGTGTAGACGGGATTTTGACGTGACAACGTCTTAAATTAGGTTGCGGCTGAGTCACTTATGAAAAGTGTAACGCTCGGTAACGTAACGATGAGTCACCGAACGAGAGAGGCCCGCCGAATGCCTTGCGTCTCTCTCCCACTCAACTATGATCGGTCTGCCGCGCGCTGCACTAGAGAATTAGTGCATAGCTTGCAAATGTATTGCAAGTTATTGTATGTATATTTGTATATAAATACGTATGTATGTGTAAAGGTAAAAATAAAATTTTGTTAATATGAAATTCAGTGCGAGATTCTTTGTATAAATTAATGTTTTAAATATAATTCTTTGTATAAATAAATGTTTTAAATTGTTACTATTATTTCATCCTTCTTCCTACTATACGAATGAATATTCACATTAAAATGATTTTACCATTCAAAGTCGTTGTCACGTAAAACTTTCGCCCGTATACCGACTTTACAGGCAACCAAATTTTAATGTAACCTTTCCTCCTTCGGATAGCTATAAACCGATTATTACAACTAAAAGTATAGTCGGCACTAATAACACTTATTTTTAGGCAACAGTAGAAGCACACCTATGCTCGCGCTTAAGGCATGCAAAAGATGGCGGCCGATACACGCGGTATTGGTAAAAAGGTAAAAGTCAATTAACTTATCGAGCAAGGTAACACGGAAAAGGTCTTTTAAAATAATGAATTTTGGTTTGGTTTCAATTTGAAAGAACTATTTAGAGTCTATGAGGCTTCAAGTTTCTTGTCAGTGTCTTCCATTTTTGAACCGTATTATTCTGGCGATTCGAAAAAAACTATAGTTGTACTAAACTACGTACGAAATTGACCGATATCAATTCATTTACTAATTTATTGTTCAACTGAGAACAAACAAACCAAAATATTTGTATGAATTTGTGTATGTGAGTGCGTAATTTCAAGTTATTTAGTTAAATTTGTTCCTCTTGTAACTGTTTGAAGTCAAAATGCGTTTTTATGTTTGATGTTCCTTGCACCGATACATTCGTCTCAATTTTGCGAAATTAAATAAATGCGAATATGGCAGGAACTAAATCGAATACAAACAAGAAAGGATGGGGTACTGGCGCTGCCACATAGGAATAGTGACTTGAAATTTGTTGAGAACAAATTGTATAGATTTAAGCGAAAATTGTCGCATTTGCATGCGGTGAAACATTATTGTGCAATTTATAACGCGGGAATCTAAAGCCATCGTAAATACATTCGACCAATTTGAGGACTATCATCTAATTAACACCCTTTATTTCATGGGTACCAAGCACATGGTCTGTACAAGTAAATCATAATTAAAAGAATGATATTTTACCCTTATACCAAGGTGGTGATGACAGCTAGACGTCGTATTTTCATTAAATCAAAAATAATGTAAGTGTACTCTATGAATGCTCTAGTCTAGTAAATCTTTGAAATAAAAGTTAATACATAATTTAATAAAGATTTGAAATGCACTTTTTATTCTCGGCTGCGATATTCTGACTGTTAATTACTTAACGTTTATATCGCTTCCATCCTAGTCCTCTCCTTACGTTTTTCCTTTCAACCTAGTTTCTATCCCGATACCGTTTCTCGTTCAGATCTGATTCCAATTTCAGTACCGAAGTCGATTTTGGACTCTGTTCCGATCCCGGTTCCGTCCTTAAATACAATATTGACTCCAAACTGTTCCGATAGTACTACATATCCTATATCTTTTAATCAAACGAAGGCTATTGTGCGGGAATCATTAAAATTGATTAGTGCTATAGTTTTAGTGTGGAAAAAAAAAACAAACGAATGGATAACTAAAACTTAAAGCAAAACACTATTTGGTCTCAACCGGCTCAGCGAATTACAACGCAGTCTGTTGTAATCTGGTCGGAGCTTATCCGTTGCCTTCCGAGCGGTGGAACGCTCGCCGTCGAGAAACGAACGCGACGAGTCGCATTGCCGCCGGCGGCGTGGGAAAAACGGTTGAGTTTTTCACTAATGGAAAATCTGCATAATGGGCCGCCGCCCCCCCGCCCCCCTCGTGATTCGATTTAGCCAAGGCGGGCCGCCCCCGTCGCTCCTCGCCGCTAATGGACGGCCTCTATTTACTCGCCGACGGAAGGCGACAGTTCTTGTCGATCTCTTTTCGCAGAGTGAGCTCTTAAGTGGGCTCCCTTTGTGACTTAACTTCCTTTCACGGGGATGAAACGGGCGGCGCGGCCTCCGCTCGAGCACGCCGCTCTTTGTGGCCGATGCCCGATAATACGTCCGCCGTTTAACGTTCGCCGCCCGAGACACCGCCGATAATTCTGTGGAGAACTTTTTTTCTTACATTTACAACGCTGTGCCCACATTAGAGAAACAAAATGTAGCGCGACATTCACGGTGTAATTAATCTTCGTCAAACGAATGTGAATGTTCATAACCCTGAGTGATTACATTTTCGATGTAACAGCCTGCGAATTTTCCGTGGCGAGAAATACAGAATGACCGATGAAAATTCTAAAAGGGACGGTGTGTGCATCGTTTCAGCGTTAGCTTCGGCCGGGCCGATGCGCCGGGGGGCCGACGACGCCGACGCCGAGCGCCGCTCACGCCCAATCGGAAAAATATTTAATTTGACGTGGCGCAGTGGGGCCGGCGGCCTTCATTTATCATTATCACGCCGACACCGCGGGGTCGGCCGCGGCCGCTCCCGCAATCCCACTGCCGAATCACCGTAGAGTATTCCATCATTTTCAGGAAGGGAAACATCATGTTCGTTTTTATTATTCTTACCGGGAAAAGTTTGTTCAATTTCGATTATAACGGATCTATATCCCGAGCACGTTCGGTAGCTGTTTCTTTTCGTGTTGAATATTAGTACAGTAAATATAAAATAATAAAACAAAATTCAAACTACATTATACTACATATCGATTAAAAGAAATACGGTTCATACATTTACTGTAATATGAGAAACAACAAGAATTTGTAATATAAAAGAGATAATGACAAGGCGAGCCTCGGGCAAGGCGCGGGGGCGCCGAGCGGGCGGGCGGAAACCCGCCCCTAGCGATCATTTGTTATAAGCCTGTTAACCACGCCGGAATATTAAATTCACCACATGAAAAATTTATATTAGCAGCATTTTTTCATTAATAAGTAAAATTAATGTTTTCCATTTTATTTCACAGATTCTAAGAAAAATAATATTCAGACTACGACCGGAAAATTCAGAAGACGTGACATAAGAACAATCATGAAAGGAAACGTTATAGGCGAGTATAGCTGCGCTAGCGTTTCTCTGAAGGGCGCACTCCTATGACCTAAACGACAACATAGACGCATAGGAACATTCTAATTTTGAATACATTTTAGAATTTTAGTAGTCCAGGCACCTGATAACAGAAAAATAAAGAATGCAAAATCAAGTTTATGAATACAGTTCCGATAAGATATTCTCAGTGTTAAGTACGCACCCTCATCAGCAGGCACACTGAGTGCGAAAGCAAACGAATAATAACAAAAAGCCTTTTTATCCTATTCTATTTCGTAACGTGGGAGTGGCCAGGTGCTACGCGGACGAAATGTTTTCACGCTCACTACACTCGGAATCCGACACCGGAGCCCGCACTTAACGTCGCGGAATGGCCGAAAAGGTTAGCAGAAATAAACCGGAGCCAGTTTCTGGACCCTTCCATTACAACTTAAATAAGAGTGAACCGGCTGTCCAAAATCTGCTCACAGATTAGCACGACCGCAATGAAATTACCAATATTTGGTTTGGTCCTCGGAACGAAAATTACCAACGAATTCTTCTTGAATGACTGTGCTCCCTCACTGTTGGTGCCGTAAACAGACTCAAAGGCACTCAACATGCGATGGATAAGGTTTCAGTGTCTATGCGAGATAAAATTCGAAACAAAAATTCCGCAGAAGAACAAGAGCGATCGACCGATAGGTAGAAAATCAGAGTTGAAAATAGCAATGGACAGGCGACATTGCTTGTAAGATCGGGCTGGACTAAAAACTACTAGAAAAGAAAGTTTATAAGTGACGCCCAAGAACGGGACGCCACAGCGTAGGGCGCCCGTCGACAAGGTGGAATGACGACCTGGTAAAAGTGGTGGATCACCGTGTCTGTGGTTACGAGTGATTTGAGATTTTGCGTCATAATTAAATCAAATCAAAAATGTCGTTATTTCGTAGGTAATAGAATTTACACTTGAAATGCGTCATAAACAACTGTTTTTGACATTAAAATTATCACCCATACCAAATGCTGATTCACCATGAGAAAAATGGACAAGAAACACAAAGTTTGCTTTTTTTTACTCATCGAAATAAAATATTGAATAATTAATAATTTAGTACATTTAGTAATAACATGAAGCAACCTGATAGCCGAACAGTTCAATCCCGTGGGTTTTTTCATTATCATATTCAGACACTGTATAATAGCCCTTGCCATATAACTTTCTTTTAACGAAACTTTTAAATTCATAAAATGACAATTTTGAATTTCAGCTGGGATCATATTATAAAAGCGCACATACAGCCCCTTGAACAATTAATTAACTTTGCTTAGACGGGTTTTATGAGCAGCAAGATCGTTCTATGTCTAGTGTGTTAATGTTATGGATGTCGCTCCTTTTTTGGAACGATTCTATATGTCTCTTGACATATATCAGGTTTTCGTATTGTATTGTGATACTAAAGTTATTTAGTTGATAATTTCTTTAAATTTTTCTCTGAGAAATGCCATTGATCTCAAATCATAAACAGCACGAATAGCTCGCTTCTGCAGCATAAATAGCTCGTTTCTGCAGCACGAAAATTAAGTTAACATCGGCTGCGTGACCCCATAATTTGTTCCATTTGGTCATGAGACTATGAAAAAAAACTGAAATAAACTAGTCTCGCGGAGCTTTCTTTCACCTGCAAGTCGTCGTATTCTTTTGACTGTATATGGTGCAGAAATACGCCTTTTCGCCAATCTGATGATATGAGAATTCCAACGGAATTTAGCATCTAAAGTGAAATAAGGAATAAGGGCGTGTCCATAATATCCAGTATCTCGTTCTTGACAATAGTCAACGTAATGACGTTGCCGTTGACAAGTTTAGCACTAACCAAGGAAAATTGAACAAGTTTTGTTTTCTTCTCATGGAGAAGAAGATTCTTAATACTAAACCACTCAACTAATTCAGAGATGTTACTGTTTATTTCGTCAAAAGCTAGTGTTGCCTATTAATCATAAAAGTAAAGAAGTATCATCAGCAAATAGTACAATACCATGCCCAAAGAAATATACATGCGAGGTTTATTTTCAAAGATAGACGACCAATGGACAAAACGAACGAATTTTTGTCTGTGCTCGTTAAAGTCGGCAAAAAAGTAAAATTATACGAAAATCGAGATGTTAAAATAGAGGGAATTTAGGCAACAATTTATTTATCGTTATAAAAAAATCATGAAATAGAAAATGAGCTGGCGAACGAGGACAATGAAGCTCAATAGGATGGTCGGTGGGCTATCATTGCAAATCAGTTGTTGTTGGCGTGAGGCGGAAATCCGCGCAGACGCGGAACGCAAACTGCCGGGCCGGCCGGGCCGTCCGGCGTCGCTACCGGCGCGGTTCCGGTACCGGCCATTCTATTTCGTGACGTTGTCCACTTTTACTCATTGAAGTCATACTACATATTAGAGCAATTCTATTTTCGTTCACCTTGTGCGATTTAATTTTTTTCTTCATGTATGCGACAAAGTTAACAACTTCACGGAAGTACACCTCTGAAGTTGTTAATATAAGCGTACGAGTAATTGCGAAAGTTTGGGAGTATTGAAGAATAGAAATAAAAATACATTATTGTTACATTTAAAATAATGTAAAACATAACGTGAAATATAATTGAAGAGGTAATGGATAATGAGAGGGCTTTCAAACGCAAACAAAAATACACTATTTTTATTCAAATCTACTACAATTTTTATATAGGACACCCAAAACTATACGTTTAATTAAAAAATATATACATATTCCCAGCTACGATAGCTAAAGCGTTTCCGTTTTGGCATCTCCACCAGTCGCAACAAAAAAAAAAATAGAGATATTTACGATGCATCTATGTCATACAAATGGTAGAACATATACGTGAAATAAAAAACGAGAGTGTGCCTCGCCGTGTTGGTCTAACACGCGGGCCTTTAGCGACATTAAGTTGAGGTATAACAAACAAAGAACGAGAAATGTAGGGGAAAAGTACGTAAGTCGTAGGGACAGTTGGCGCCGAGGAAGTTTATGAGAAGGCTATTTTTATCGCAGCACCTGCAGAACCCGTAAATCCCAAGTACGGCCGGGCAGGAGGTGCCTTACTTTGAAACGGTGAGCGGTCGTGGTGAAAGAGATCGTACAGCGAACGCGGCGCAAATTACGATCGGCGGGACTCGGATATATTCGTAGTATATAATATATTGGAACATATTAATAATATTCGAAAGCAAGATCTTAACTTTTTCATCATGTACTACAGTAACTCAAACAAAAAAAGCTATTATATTGGAACGGCTAAGGGAACTCAAGAATCACTTAAAATTAATTCTTACTTTTATATATAAAGAAATAAATCCATATGCACTCCAAATTTTCAATTTCCAGAAATTATGGTTCGTGCAGTAAATCGGTGTATTAACCGGTCGATCAGTCGGAGAATCCTTTGCGTATACAAATTACGATTTAATAGATATCCTTTTTAGTAGTTTCATAACAGACCCTATGTAGTTTCGCTATCATAAAAAAGAGCATGAATCGGCTTAGATTTGTTAGAATCAAGATCAAGCTCAGATCGATCAGAATATGTCGTTAGGGTTATTAAGAAATGAACTCTGCGACGCGAGTCAACAACCGTTAGATTAAAGACACGACTAAGAATAACGCACTCCGCTGCGGCCGCAGAGCCGACCCGCGGCCAGACCCCGCCGCCCGCAGCCGCTTTACGGCCGGCGCGCGCTAACGCCCGTCGCCAATAACCCGTCCTGCGTTCTGCGAATAGTTTTGTGTTTAGGGGCAATTTAAATAGACGGCATTCGAATGGGCAGCCGTCTCTCTGCGGTAACATTTTTTTAAATAATAATTAATAAAAAAAAAATTAGATTTGACAATTTGAAACGCGACAACCCCTATACAAAACTATAATTCTTCAATCTTCACTGCAAAATTCAAGACACAATTTCTATTATATATATATTATAATGAAGAAAAGTTAATGCTTTAAAAAAACTACCGGAAAGCACAGAGAAAATAAAACATATTAAATATTTTTTACCTACTTGATTAAGCCAATATAGGTATGACGAAAAATTACTATTTCATTATTGCATAGATGAGAGCTATAAATTCTTTGTTAGTATGTGGTACTTTATTCCCATAGTCTATTTCCACATCGCGTAGGCAGCGACGACCCATCCATTTCAAAATACGAGATCAATTTAATGATATTTTATTACATCCTCTACATGTATATACATTGAAGGCGATAAATATTATTTTATTGTTATACATAGCGATTACTATTACTTTCAAATTTACTAATTCATATATGTGTACGTCATAATATATAAGGATCTATTACTCGTTCAAAAGTCAGGTTCCCATTAAGTAAAATGAGTAGCTCTTTTCAATTTAAATTATACAGATTCACAATCAAACACAACAATATTTCAGATCGGAAAAACTAGGTAAGAAATCGAGTTGGTAATGTTCTGAGACTTATGTATTCTAAATATTCGAAACCTTTTCCGCCAATTTTATTTGCATAATGATCATACGTTTATAGAAGGATTAATTTTGTACATATATGTATTTACAGGGTGTAGTTTGTATGTCACCTATATCTGATACAGTGAGAAACTTATTCGCGGCCATGCCCAAAGAAAATTGCCTTTTACTTAGTTATGGAAACAGTCAAAAATAAACTAATTTAGCGTTTCGACAGCAGAACTTATACATATTTTCTATACAGACAGCAAAGCTGTAATACTTTTTCAGAAACTTACTGACATGAGGATCCATCGAAACCCATTATCTACAATAATGTCCAAGAATACAGTAAGCAGTATCTCAATAAAGATCATGTTTTGTTTCGAATGAATATAATGCCAGATGTACGTTTTACTTTCAGAAGCGAAAATTTGACACAATTTATTTACTTCCTATTGAGAAGTAGACATTTTCCATCACACCATTTCTCAACTTGTCATAGGCGAGTGGTCACCCTTCGAATAACAATGAAGTGTTGTTTGTAAACATTACTATTTTACGAACATTCCTAACAAGGCTAGGTAAGCCTCCGATGTAAAGTAAAAAAAAGAAACGGACCAATATTGATCCGTATTCCGGTATGGAGACCACGTTTCCAGATATGTCGTTGACACTACCGTCTGAACTGTGCTATTTAATAAACGGTTACAGGAGGCCGAGTGCTCGGATTCACAACTCCACCGTAATGTAAAGTCCCGATAAGAACTGCGTGATATCTAAAACGGAACATCTCGGAGAAAAATGAAAAATTGGATCGCGCGAGCCCTCCCATGCTCTTAAAATTTGCAGCACAAGCTCAACGCCATGCATCGGTTGTCGAACAAATTGTTTTTTCGAAATTAAAATGTCACTACAAAAAATGTCCATAGTTGATTATGAATTTAAAATAAAATCTTTACAATAGAAATATATCAATGGCATTATGAGCTATTAAAAAAAAATTAGCAAATATTCAAATACAATATAGATACACCTAATGTACTATACTCACTATACGATGGCTTTTCCCAAGGCTCAGAATGTGCAGGCCTGCACGCGTGTACTAACACACGTAGAACGCTTGGTTGAGAGCAAGTCATTTATGTGCAATATAGATATTAGATATACATCGACGTTTACTCTCTCGCTTTAGTTCGGAAATGTAGAGGCGCACAAAAAAATACAATGCTTAGTAAACGAGAGGGGGGAGTCTACAAAGGTATTCTATCTCATTCCCTCGTCGGCTTAATTCTACACATTTATGTGTTTGTCTCTGTCGTGATGCATTTTCGTTTCATCCAGTTTCAAATCACAACTGTTCTACAGAAGTTTCACTTCAAAAAATAATTATCATAAGTAGTATAGACATATGTCTATACTATTGACAATAATAATTAACCTCGAGTTTGGCACAATGCAGTTAATGATGGAGTTTACAAATACAACAGAGGGACTCAGCCAGCAGCTTCAGCTTCTGGCTGGTCAGCAACCTATTTCATGTCTAACGATTTAGAAACGTTGTTAACCTCTTTCGTATTAGCATATTTATTGTATTTAAAATTTTTATTTAGTGATGAATTAACGATTCTTCCTTTTACAGTATTAACAACAAATAATAAGAGAGAGGAGAGAAAATCTAAGCCGAAGAAGTAGATTGAATTTTGCTATGACACCAGTTCATTTTAATAAGAGTGTCGATTAGGAACATAAATTACCCTAAAATAAAAACAGAAAAGTAAATAATGTATAAATATAATGAATAAAAAAACACAATGGTAATAAAATGTAAGCTACGCCCATACAGATGAAACTTAAATTTTAATAATATAATAATAATAATATGAACTCACGTTTATTTCACAAAAGTGTAGGCAGACCATAGATTTCCACATGGTATGCATATATTCAATTCTATTTGTTGTAATGTAAAAAATATATATTTATTTTGGCAGTAAAGTTTGGACAACCAAAATGGAGGACGTCATACTCAATAGACACTGACTTTTCTGAAAATATTTTTCAAACAATGAGCACGTCGTAACAAAAAATCATTCTTCTAATTAGGCTGGAACGGCCTGAATACATGAGTTTGTTGTTAACGACTTCCTTTTTCTTAAACAAGTACAACTCATTAAACATATAATAATTTTTCAGTACACCACACGCACAGGCTTTTCGCGAATTCTTTTTCTTCTACGAGGCCTATCTAATCTCAGCGTTTGAGAGCCTTTTAAGAGCGAACGAGTCCCTCGAGCGGGCGATCGATGGATCACAAAAGTTGGACGAGCACCGTCCAAGGCGTCTTTGAGAGGCAATATTTCAAAACCCTATACTGAGAAACTGCGGGTCCTTGGAACTCTGTGGGAAGAAACTGCCTTTGATATAAACTGATATTTTGAGCAAATATGACTGTTACGCTTGTTAGGTTTTATGTCTTACGGTTATTATTAAAATCTGGTAGGATTTTTTTTGAATTCTAATAGTAAACACCTGAAGATATTTATGAAACTTTCGCTAAAAAATGATCCAAAATTTATTTTGTAACATTACCGGATTGGTATAAAATATACATAGGTCGCGTAGTGAGCCTTGTTCAATCATCGATACCCATTTCTTTAATTTAACTTCTGCTATTTACTAACGTCCCGCTAAAAAATGAAAATATTGGCAAAATTAGAGATGCTATTCTTTTACCCCGATTTATGAAAATCGAGATTTCATCAAATGCGATGTTGAGGTCCCAAAAAATATTTAATAATTTTCAAAAGGATGTCCCGAATTTGTAAACCTTGCTAATCTTATAAATGAAGAAACTAGAGACTTGGGCTCACGGCATTCGAAAAAACTCGACTGAAGTTAGTTTTATTGTATCTTTAATATCAAGTGGTTATATAAGTAAATTTTAAGATATTTAGAGGAAAAGTTTGAATATCATTTTTACAAATAATTCCTAAATAATTGAGCTATCAATTTCAAAAAGGTTAATCAGCTCTCTTCCTAAGAAAACTGCGTGGAATGCTGTAAATTTGATCGAAATCGGATTATTTCTTTGATAAACATCTTGAACGCAATTTTTCAGTGTTTTTCATACTAATTTTTAAATTTTTTAAAAGAATGCTTTAAAAATAAAATTCACTTTTACGATTAAAAACTGCATCTTACATCGCAAGGCCCAATGAATTCGATTAAACTGATTAAGAGATATTGTTCTCTAAAAATATTAAAAAGAAAAATGTTTTTTTTTTAAATAAAAAAAAAAATCTAGACTGATCGATTTTTTTAAATATAAATACTTTTTCGATTTAGATAACTGTACGGAATTCCGCAAGGTCCGTTCAAATCGGGTGCTTTATTCAAAACAATCGTTGACAAAATATTTGAAACTATACAATGGCTAATTTTATAACCCAAATAATTTGTAAAAAGGGCGCCTATGGTTTTGATTTTCGAGAGTGTGAGTAATAATGTTTTCATCCTTCCGGAGCTCGAAAACATTGTTGCTCAAAACAACGCGGCATATTTTGATGCCGGTCTACTCTATTACGGTTTTATGTTTAGTTTAAAGCCAACATACAGCGGGCATACGGCCATAGGGCAGTGACCTTTCTGATTACATTTCATTTTAATAGAGAATTATAGAAGGATATATGATTATCTATCTGCCTATGAAGAAACCAACTCCTCCAACCACAAATAATACCGACTGCAAATATCGCGCGGAGGTGCATTTGCGACGTGCATGAGGGCGGCTCAGAGCACCCATGCAAATATTTGAATGACGCTCTGCCGCCGCCGTACAACTTTTAATCATAGCCGGATCATAGAAGCTGAAGAAAATTGTTTTGCGGGACGATTACACGTGTAGAATTGTTATTTTTTTGTCATGGAATAGTTAAAATCAGAATTGAGGGATCTGCATAAATGTAGGTACGGTGATTCCATAAATCATATATAGATTGATTTTCGACCGCCTTCACCATCTTCGTCTTCACCGCCTTTACTATTTATAAATCGGGAGTCCAGTTGACATTAATTAGCAAAACATCTTTAGAAAAACAGTTTCGAATATTAGGTGGTTTTAATGAATTTAAGTTCTGATGGGTTCACAGTTTATTAAAATCAAAGATTTTTTTTGTAATACAGAATAAATATATTAGTTCTGCTATATAAGATATAAAAGTGTTACTCAGGGCTGGATTTACAATATCACAAAGTATGCTGTTAGGTACATTAATAAGGTTCTTCACAGTTGAGAAAACGTAACATTTTCGATAAAATCGACACCTTGTTGACTGCGACTAGAGACATATGTATTTAAAAAGCTAAATTCGATAACAAATGATAATTACGAGTACTTCTACGGAGAAGTTTGTGTTCAGTTATATTCCTTAAAAGCCGTTGTTTCATCAACATAATTTATGATTGATATCGCAAAAAGTTAGAAGGAAACATTTGTAACTCTTTAGCACGTTTCCGTTGTGACACAGGATACAATTGACTGTACTGCTTCTTTTGGTAGAAAGAAAAACTAGAACCTTGCTTTGTTAAAAAAATAGCATTTTACAAGCTAAAGGCGGACTAATTCTCAGACGATTCATCAGTGCATTGCCAGCCTCTTGAGACGGTATAGGTTATCTTACGGATAGTGGATCATGCCCATGGGAAGTGACCTGAAGAAACTGCTATTTCACGTTGGTATTCTGTGAAAGTGTGATATTTTACCGGTTCAACCGGCCCATTTTTTATGATGCAGCCGGGTTAGCACAGCACGGCTACCGCAGTAATGCTAGTTGATTAAGAATGTCGTTAATGATAGATCATTCTGAAATTTTACCATAAGTGGAAGAAAATTACAATTTTTCACATCTAACCACATTTTGAGTTTAAAAAACTACATGTTAAAAACAAAATGGTTAAAAAAACGATTACGTCATTTTTTTACACCTCTAGTAATTTTGAAAGAGAATGATAATAATCATAAGCTTGAATATATCAAGCAAATAATGTTTTGGTGCTTTTCAAGTATATTATTGCTTCGAAAAACATTATTACTTGAAACAATGAAGGATGTGGTAACTATTGCTAGATTTTTCAATATGGAAATACGATATCTGTCTAGGTTTGATGTAGGCTAGCTTTTATTCACGTGAACATTGGACAACTTCTTCACTTTTCTTTTTAACAGAGGTTTGTTGTGGTTGACAGTACTGTCTGATGAAGAATAAATATCAAATTGCGTTCAGGGATTGAAATCGAGAGCGAGACCGGAATCGAGATCGTGGCTAACAGCAGGATCGGTCGAAAATAAAAGAGTTCAATCTAAGTCCACGCGGGAGTGGCCGCGGACTTGAGCAGATTGATTATAGATGTGCAATATAAGCCTCTAACGAAATAAGGTGAAATAGTATTAGATTTTATGTGACTGCTGTCCTTGTTATTAAAATCTAAAACTTATCGTTAATGTTCGAGATTCTTTTAGAATTATCTAAGAAACGTTTTCAGACGTCGTCTGGATGAACAACGATTATGAACATTGTTTAAAAAAATAACATAACGTGCATATCGTATTTTGTGCAATATATATATATATATATATATATATATATATATATATATGTGTGTGTGAAATACAAATATATATGTTAAACCCTTTAATTGATATTTTGAACTTAACAATTTGAATGACCTAACTATACCTAAACATTTGAAATTAAAATTTTTTTCTTCTTCATTATATGTTAACTACGTGAAGCCCGTAAATATTCAATTTTCCTAAATCTGATACAGAACACTAACTTCCTGTTACGCGTACAGAAAACAGAATGAGCCCATAAAATAGAACAGAAACAGTAGGGGACAGTCGTCAAACAGACAACTCGCGTTTATTGCGACACCTGTTCGGGACATCGGACGCCCGACGTTTATTGCATAATTTATGAGGCAGGGTGTATAGTTTGCGATATCTAGCAGCCGTAAAATTGACAGCTTTTGCGAGCTTATCTCTTAAAATTGCGACGAACGCGAACGGGTCCCGCTCGAGCAACGGAGCGATCTCCCTTTTGACGTGTAGGTTCATTGACCGGGGCGAGGGGGGGCGGGCGATTTTGCGGTATTGGAAAACTTTCTAGAGGATCCCTCGCGAGTTGAAACTTTTCGTATAAGTGCCCCGTTCAAATTAGACCACTCTCGTCCGGGAACCGGGGACAGAACGAGAATCACATCACCGAATACGTCGATCGAGTACAAGCTATCTTACCCGGAAATCTTAAAATAAAGACGATTCAAAGAATTTCCGAAGCGGTCGTTCGTTCGGCGCGGTTATGGCCGATGCCGTGTTCGGTAGGGCGCGCGCCGCCGGCCGCAATCGCCAGCCGACACGGAAAGGGCGGGATCAGGCTAGACCGCTCGCGTCCCCCGAAAACATCTTTCACGATTCAGCTTCAACTAAAAACACTGACGTGCGAGTTATCTCCGACGAGGAAAGCGCCTTTTCGCTGCGTTCAAAGAAGTGTGAGAGTAACCGAGGGTCGTGGTGGTGATTTTCTAAAAACACGTCAGTTTAATCATTATTGACGACATAACATTATTTTTAATCGTTTGCAGCAGAAATGTAAATCACACAATATTATGCGACCATTTTATATTCGTATTGTGTATACTGCAAATGGATTGCATCTTTTATTTCTGCATCGAATTTTGTCAGTCACACATTATTTATAAAGTAAATACATTACGACTTTTTTTTGTACGCATATAATCTTGAGTGGGCATGAATAATTTCCTTAAAATCGTATCGGATAGAGAAAGAAAAGTTAATGGTATCGTAATTTTGTTTTTAAGCTCGCTATGAAAAACGGGAAGATAGTATTTTCTGTCCGATTTTCAAAAATCAAGTTTCCATTAGATCTTGACGTTTTAGGGTCCTAAGAATATATTATGACAATTTTCCGAGTGTAATGTGTAGGTGTGTGCGTGCATCCATGCGTGTTTATAAATCTCTCATAAATTTTGAACGAATTGACCGATGGAAATGCACTTTGAAACATTCAAAAGTGGTCCGCTCGAGACTCCTGAAAATTTGACCTAACTCCTCCCAGTACATTTTGAGAAATTTCATGAATAAAATTATTCGATACTTTTTTAAATACTTAACGTTTAGCCTATTCTACCGATCGATACCAAAATCTAATAAGCTCTTTTCTCCAAACAGTTGCATCGATTCCAGCTAATTATATAATAATCGGTTGATTTTTTAAGAGTTATCAGCGGAGAAAATATTTTTAAACAGTGTTTTCGGCGAATATTTTCAAAGTTGCAATAAATTCAAAATCGATTAATTTGTTAGAAGGATATCATTAACTAAAAATTAAAAAAGAAAAAGTTTTTTTAAAATAACTTGTGAAATTCTTGATAGATTCATGTTTAGTACTTTATCATATTTTTATGCTTAAAAACTAACGTCAAAAGTCGCAAAGCGGTTCAAATCCAATGCTATATTATATAAGTACTTATATACTATAGCAGTAAAGTTATAGTGAGTGAGAGATTCAAATATAAAGAAACACAGCTCACATAATTAATGCATGTTTCCCAAGAAGTTTCAAGGAAGACCTGCAGAGTCAACTGTCTTTCGATTTTTCCAAGCTCAAAAATACATTGATCAGCGGGAAGTTTTAGGGAGGGTAAATCATTTTTCAGATTTTTTTTGTTTTTTTTTTCTTCTGATAAATATTAATTATTTTTTTTTACATGACACATGATGCAAGTAATAATAAGTAAATAACTTGTAATAAAACTTACAACTGCGAAAGAACCCGTATTATCTTAGTAGTCCATTCAAGAACAACGAGTTTCTCTTTAGTATTCGGAGAGTTATAATCAAGTGCGATTGGTTTCCTCCGCCAACATGTATGTAAATTCATCGAATAGTTACATCCAAATTCCACAGGAATTCGTGTGGCATTTTATGCAAAAGTGCAGGGAATTTTGCGCCTCCAATATTTAGCAGGCGAGTTATCCCCTGGATTCAATAGTTCCCGGAGTTTTATAAATGCAATCACGACAACTACAGGAATCATTCAACTTATAGTCGAGCTTGTGTAACTATTTAATTCCATACCGTGGTTGATTTTCGTTTTCTTACAAAATGAAACCCTGATAAAGTTATTTAAATCTGTAGTCTACTTTTATCTATTACATAGTACAGTAATAGTTTACTATAATAATCGAGGTAGAACATTACCACGCATGTAAACTATACTCCTACGCACAAACATCTGTACTTATTACTAAGTAAGAAAGTTTTAAAAAATAATAATATATGTGAACCATCGTTGTTCACTATCTTTTTTAGTAACTTTATGCAAAAGCTTGATAGTTTTAGCTTTATACACCTATTGGAACATTGAATTGTGAAAGACAATAGCGGTCAGTTTTTTGAGAGATTCTTTTGTACAGAACTGTTTACTGAGCGCTTTGCGAGCATTCTATCTTATTGTATTATTGTTTATTTAAGGTCGTTCCTTCAGACTAGTATTCTGAAATTGCGCAACATCAGTGTAGGAGCAGACCTCGATTTGGTCGACAAACTCGCGCCCACGAAGTTCGCCTTGAACAATAGAACTACGATCCTGTATTCGGCTGACTAGACGCGAACTCCGAGAGATGTCGGACCACTCGATCTAGAATTGCGGTCTAATATACGCTTTGCCGCCTCCGCGACTTGCGTTGAACGTCACGTCCCTATACTTATATAACTGAATCTAAGTATCAATGTTACAGTTAGTTATACGGTAGAAGCAGTGGGTGGGTTACGTCGCTCTTAAAACCGAGATACGTTGAAGAAAAATATTTCTCGAGTGACGACCATGAATCGGTCTTCAGGGAGTCTAACGGTATCTCTTGGATCGGTGACATGGGGAAGTTCATAAACCAACATCGGTTGCATCAAATGGCTCAAGTACGCGCGTAGTAGACGTAGAGGACGGAGGCTAGTGCACGGCACTGAACCTTCAATGATCGAAATGAACGCTCACTTGTAATACAAGCGAAGGCTATATAATAAAATTATAATACCCATCGACGCAGCTTGATTGAGCTCATCTAAATGAATACAGCTATTGCTCCCACCACCGACGGGATTTCTGTAAAATCGATATGTATGTACAATTATATTATCGATTTCAAAATCTGAAATACGCATAAATATATTTCAGCTTGTTGAAATCAATAACGGCGCTAGCAACATCGCTACTTCAAACGAAAATTCGTAATACTACAAATAAGTACACGTACAGTTTTTTTTTATTCACAGTTTAACCACATTCCGTATTTTATAACGATATTAAGAATTTAAAATATATTATATTTTTATTATGACAAAAATTTTATGCAAAGATACGCTTTTTTGACTTCAAATTCTCTTTCAAATGCTTACCTAGTATGAGACTTCGAAACATTATTATTTTTTGTCATCGGTTATGCGCAATCACGTTCTAGAATACCGTATGGATAGTTAAACTTCAAAGTTACTACACCGAGACAAAGAAAACGACTCAGCATTTACACAACATCGTAATAGAATGTAGTCACATATTATACCAAACATAGCAAAAGGCATTACAGGTGAAGATAACAGTTATTTAAAAAGAAAATAAATACGTTATCCTTTTTGAAGTTATACTTCTTTTGGCACGTTTGGATGAGAGTGAATTTGTGAGCTTCGCGCGCACAAACGACATGATGAAGTTAGCCACAGAATAGAAATAATAAAAAAATATATTTTCAACACTGAATATAGTTACAATACTGAGTGTTCATACTATATAGTACATAGTACAGAGTGTTCATGCTATATATTACATAGTACTTATATTCATAACCCAGTTCTTGCAAAATATAGTATTCATATGAATAATCAATTTTGAGTATTAATTTTCTATAATTATTATTTTTGTTCAATTTATTATATATATAAACATTATTTGTAAACTTTTAACATTGTGTTGTGAAAAATTGTGAAAATTTGAAGTGTTTTTAAATATTAGAGGTTAACCATGTAAGTATAATATATAGATATATTTCTAACGAACTTATTATTTTCTAACAAATAATTGAATAATAAGTCTTTTTTAAATGTATTTGACTCATTCACATAATGAATAATGATTATATATTTGTACTGTATTGTTATATTGTTACGTTAATAAAACATTTTCAATTAAACAAAATCGTTTTGATTGATTTTAATATTTATTGTCGATTACTACTGCATTTGAGTTATTTTAAATATTATTCATACGTCAAAGAAGTATAACTTCTAACGCGTGTACATAAGTACACACACTCTTTTTTTTTAATAACAAAGTTTGCCTTCTTTAAATTAAAATTTGTTTTAGAACAAAATTTGCATTCATCAGCATTTTTAAGTACGTACTATCATGATATTGAAAATTTTTATGTGCTATTGAGCATAATGAATTAATACATTTTTAATCGATAGATAATTCGGCATCTCTTTTGAATTAAGATTTTATAGGAAGTTACATACATTAAGGTCGTGGATGATTGGCTGAGTTAGCAGCAGACACGTTTCGCTCCATCGTTCGACATCGCCGAGCGTAGCGACGGCTCGGGTCGCCCGTTTCAAATATGAACTTCATCAGCTCGAACTAGTTAACTATGAATATTACTCAAGATTAATGAGCACAATTATACAATTATATTATAGAGACAATTTACTTAATTATCGCTACTTAATAACCTAAAACCAGGAGTCGGCGGATCGACAGCTCTCTCTGTGTCTTTTAGCTGGATGAATGACATAATTTTTTTTTGTTACCCTGTTTAGCCTACACGTTTAAGGATTCTGAATTAAAATCTCTATGTCGGAATCTTCTACGATATTCGATAGTCAACATTTATCGCACAGGGTTCTGCAGAAACTAGAGGTATTAAATGGTCATTGAGATGGAAAAGATTGTAATACTTGCATTATAATAATTACATGCCTTAAAAAAAACTTATGATTACATACAACTAAAGGAGTTCCAACATACAGTTAACTAGCCTAATGGACCCGATTCATGCATTTTATAATTATTAAATCTACATAGGTTGTAGCACCTAAATGTAAGTACTATTGTACTCTTATTACAAGTGCTTCTATGGAACCATTTTCGCTTAATACATAGGTCGAGGGGTGTTTGAAAAGATTACATACATAAATTATGCGCGAACTAATAAAAAAAAATTAATATTAAGAGTTTAAATTTGTTACATTCTAATTATAAAAAAAAATATCATGAATTTTTTTTAGCGTTTATGCGTCTACCCTAAAGTATGAGAAATTTTATTAAATTTAAAATTTTACACGCGATTAACGAGGACAATAAAATCTAGGTACACTCGATCGCTGGCGAACATTCCGAAACAAAATTTATTATCAAAACAAAGTATGCTTGCTAGACGTTGCGAGATCAAAAGATCTCGTTGCATTTGCTATCGCTGTAATAAAATACAATAGGATTTATGTCAGCGGCGTAATCGGGAAGCGGCCATCGCGGCCGAGATCACGAGCCGCGCGTCGCGTGCGTCGGCACGATCGAGATCTATATGAATTTCATACGAATTTCGATCGAAATCGATTATTAGATCATTCATATTTCAGCCACATGGGAGCGACGAGTGAATGTATTTCATTAGAAGTAATGATAATGGCAATAATTTGTAGAATAGTAAAATTTTTATCGCAATTGCACCTTTAAGGTGTCGCGTTGGGTTGTATCACCGCACTGCGCCCGTTGATATTTGGGGCCGGCGGCGACCGTTTTGTCGATGCGGTGAAGTCAGCCAGTGACAGCTGAATTGCTGTCTCAGGAGTGCGTTCAATTTGATTTAAATTAAATGTCATCAGGTTGGTTTCGGTTTAAATGTAACATTAATTAAAATTTATATTCATGAGAAAGAGTAAATGTTTTGAATTGCTGATTAGATACAGAGGAACTGTTGCATTTGACTGATTTCCATATTGATTTCACTTTTTATTAAGATAACTAGACAATATAATACAATATTTTTGTATTAATGACTGGGGATTGGTAACTTGATAATAATAAAAAAAAATTTTTTAAGTATACAATAAGACTTTTAACTTATAATCCATAAATTTATCAAGATGACTTTTCATAACGATGGAAACTTTTACTGTTCACATTTCTACCTGACAATCAGACTATGCGTTTACAAGTTTTCACTGTGAAAATTACAATTTCAGAGAATCAATTTCTATGAAAATCTAAGAATCATTATAGCCATTTGAAATATGGAAAAGGATGTTCCCATTTCCACCGGATTTATAGAAGGAAGCCTCTCCCATTTGTCACCCGACCCTGAGAAACTGCGAAAAATCGTTTCTTTAAAATCAGAATTTGAAAGGTTATAAACTTCCAATCGTCCCCGGAACCCTTATCGCAATAATCGTTACAAACCTTTTTTTATATATCAACTTTTATTTCGTATTGCTCATGCGAAGCGCTACATTTGTTTATTTTTTAATAATGCATATGTTCGATATGCTACGCAGAATCCATAGTAATAACCATTTGCTTTTTAAGAAATCATCAAAAATGAAACTAAAATTGAGAATCGACAAAGAATACTGGACACTAGTGCTTCATCAGCACTATATATATAGATATCAGCATTGATTTTATTTATAATATAAAGAATTGACAATATATTTTTCAATTCATTTCAGTTTAGGCCTTATTTGCAATTATCGGTTTGCTTAAATAAAAAACTAAAACACTGTCGAAGCTTTATATTTCACTGCGCCAATCTACCACGTGAAGAGGGCCTTTGTAAACAATTTCATGTGCATTTTTTTTTTGTATTCTGTCGCAGTAGTCCTTTATTATATACTTCCAAATAATTCTAGCGATTTTATTGCACTGATATGTATTAGCATATCATTTCACTTTGAACGATAATCGGCAGACGATATAAAGCGAGCGGTAAACGAAGGCGGAGGAGAATAACAGCGTCAGAGCAGCCGACAGCAGTCAGTGCACAAGTTGCAACTACTCCACAGCATGACGGATTTCGCCACTTTACTGACAGCCCGGAGCGGTTGCGACTGTTTAAGCGGTCCAATAACTAAATAAATAGCTTGTAAGAAGCACAAAAAGGCCGCGTGACTAGATTTATCGGTGTCTCGCGGCGCTTCTGCCATTCGGTCCATATGACCTAGATTTCGGAGGGGCCATGAGAGGTGGTGTACTGTTCAAGCGGTCGATCGAAGAACTGCTGAGGGACGAAGTTCATCACTGTAGCGTCACAAATCCTATTAAGGGTGAATTGTATTTAGGGACAATAGAACAGAGATACTGAAATAACGTGTAAGAAGCATGAAGAGCCTCGGGACTAGATTTTTCGGAGTCTCGCGACAGGCGATGGCGTGGCAACTGTCTCAGATTTATTTCAGGCGAACATGCACCTTCTTGCGTGGTGCGTGTGCATCGGCCTGCGCTGTCACCTTTAATTTCTAGTAACTATAGCACGGCGCCGCCCGACTAGGTACTCCATATTTTATCGCAGGTCTTAGCGTAGTAAGAACACTAGATTGAAGGTTTTATTAACTAAATTTATTTTTGACTCGACGCCTTGACTGTTCTGAAATCTTGGAACTAAAACAGGTGAAAAAATGACTGGCAATGCCTAAATAGTCTGTAATCCCGGTCGAAATGAGGCAAGCACTTCGTCGCAACTTGTTATATCTTGAGTTTTTACAAGCGAACAAAATGGAAAACAAGGTGCTTGAACCGGGCCGAGGGGCGAGGGACGTGAAGCTGCTCGTTTTATATGCAAATTTCCCACGTCCTTATGAATATGAAAATTTTCTATTAGAAAGTCGGCGTCAGCAGCCTCTTGACTTGCGAACAATTCGTGGTCTTTCCCTTCATGTTTTCGCCTAATGAGATTTTAAATGAGAAATCGTTATAATATATTTTAGTGCATTATTTTTTAAGTATAAAGACAAATATCAAAGACGTTTCGTCTCCCCCAGGTAGTTTAAAAATTAAGAAATCAGCGACGATAATTCGATGTATATTTTGTTTTATAATTTCAATGTCACGATAATAATATTTGACTGTTACACATCTTAAAGTAGCACAATAGGAGTGCGAAGCAGCCAGAAGAGAGCGCTGTGCTGCATAATACATAGAAGTTTCGACAACTACAAGGACCGGTCGCTCCTTAGTATTACTACTATATGCTACTAGGCTCATAGATTAGAAATTACCTTTATGTACTATGAATGTAATGCCTATAAAAAATAGAAAATTTAAATTATACTTCAAAACGTCCAGACGGAAATCGTTTACTGGTCTCTCCCACGACCTTCTTTTAAACTAAAAACTCACGTTTTAGACGGATTTTGGCTTTAAAAATAAGTCTGTAAATGTGGATTTGTTGTTATTGTTAAAAGCGAATTGAAAAGGAAGTCGTGGAAAAGGTGCTTAATGATGTATTCTTATTTTAAAGAGCAATTTCAGTTTATTCATATAACTTTCATAGTTTTACTATTGAGCTAAAATATGATTTGAAAAGTGCAATTTGATCTACATCAGGTTGAGAAAGTCCAATGATATTCCTCTAATGCTGACCGCTGGGTTGCCAAATATATTGAGAAAGTTTGGTTGGGAACTCACAATTTTCCACAACAAATCCACCATCATCCACCATATTGCCCTGACCTTGCACCTTCAGATTTTCACCTGTTGCGAACTCTTCAGTATTATTTACGTAGTATTAGGTTAACACTAAGAGAGGGCTATCAAAACTACTTGTCGCAGCTTTTTGATCAGAAGTCCCAAAATTTCTACAGCAATAGAATTATGTCACCACCTACAAAATGGCAACAAGTTTTTGAACAAAATGGCATATACATCATATAATTAAATGTAAAAATAATTTGATGAACAATTATTCTGAATTTGTAAATAAAATATGAAAAAACTTTTTCCCCGACCTGATATATTATATTTATATGTACCATTTTTTATTTAGAAACCTATTTCCCATAAAAGTGGCTAGATACCACAGATATCAATCCAGTACAATTTGGTTCACCAAAAAGAGTCAAATTTGAAATACCCGAAACCGAGGCGCTTGCATGAAACGATTGACACAAGCGAGATAGAAGAGAAAAATAAAAAAAATATGTATTATTGTATAAAGTGCTATAGAAGTCACAATTATTCATTGCTATTATATTGCGGGCTTTTTAATGCAATTTTCAAAAGAAAAAAAATTATATAACTATTTTAAAGTAGATTTAACGACGTACATAGAGTTAAGTCCAATATTTTTTCCTGAGGTGGACGCTTTTTTCAAAGTTTATTATGAAAAACCTTAGCTAACTACTTTTCTCAAAATACTTTCCTCGTGCAACACTATCTAATAGTAAAAAATTGAAATTTAGTCTGTATTTACAAGAAAATCGTCTACAGTCAGACATGCTGCAGTGGAAATCTTTTTGTTTTATGTAGTGTTTATAATTATCCAACCTTTTAGATAATAACAAAAGAAAAATGTAAATATTTATCATCACGATATCATAGATTAGTAAAAGCTCGATAAAATGTGATAAGATTAAACCATTATGTAAATCTACTTGTCGGTTAATGTAACCGTTCATACGGCTGTGTATTAATCTTGATAATATAAATATCTTAGTTGATACGAAGATATCTATCTTATCTACATGATTTTTGACTCAAAAAAATTCATTGGACTTGGTTCCGTTTGTATTGTTTCGATTCAGATTTAGACATTTATATCAGATGTTGATAAATGTTTAATGATACAGCCTTTTAACTTCAAAGGATACTAGTAAATTCATCTTTATTTTCGACAAATTCTATTCATTAGATATAACAAGATCTGGTGTGGAATGATTAATGACCATCAAATCTTACTCAAGCTTAAGTGAAAATACGTGTCAAGTAAAGTATAACAATGTGAAACAATTAACACTAAAGTAATGAATCGTTCAACATAAACTAAAAATATGACTATTAGAAATAACACTGTAAAGCAATATGTGCATATTCAATACAATATGTGCACCGATTACATCCTCACGAGCATGTATTGCAATGAAATTTCAGTATTATTATTATCACTGTCGATGTGTTATTTTAATATTGTGAGTCGAATTCGTGTAATTTTTTTTCAGTCGACATTCTAGCTAATTCTAAACGGTTAATGTGTTATCCCCGTTAATGTGACAGATTACGATTTGCAGTTTGCGTACATGTCTCGAATTGAATTTCTGAACGGAAAATATTTTTGTGATACAGATATCCTGACAAGCCGTGACGGGTCGAGAAAAGAATGTATTTTTCACGTAGCGATAAAATAAGACCGATCAAAATGTTAATGTAAATATTCCGCTTGCACTGTAATAATAAAAGTTCGAGGTGAGCCACTGAAATTCTAAGTCACGGTTGTTTATTAAAAGAAATTTCGAGTGAATTTCTCCACCACAGAAGTCTCAATTAATGCACGGCTCAAAGGGAAACTTTGGCAATAAAACGAGAGGGAAAAAGAGGCGCCGCGGCCCACGGCGTCTGTGGCGCTACGAGTGCGCGGAGTGGCGCAACTCGGCCAGGAACCGAGTTAGCGACGGCCGATAAACTTCGCCGCGGCCCGTCCGTCGACAATGAGCCGGAACTTCATCGCCGAGTTGCCGAACACGGACGCCGGGAAGGAGGCTAATGTGTATTTTATGGTTGTGGGATTGGTGGAAAGTTTCCGAAAACGAAAGTGAAAATCACCATGCCGTGATGGGCAAGTCTTTTTAAAAAGATACTAACATGACGTGAAGAATTACATTGCCAGCTCGTAAGAGGAAAATGTGTTCGACACAGAGGCGTGCACAGAGATTCAGAGAGGGTACGCAAATCTAAAAAAACTTATCAGTCTCAGCATTGTTTCGGTTGTGGAAGGTATAAAGATCTTACCGTCGCGTCGATGGGCCACCGACCGACATGTACTGTACTTCTACTCTCCTCTAAGAAGGGGGTATCATTTTATCACATGCCGTGATGACCGTGGCGCCACTGCACTTTTCCTTAATACGTATTAGGACTATGTCGCAGAAGATTCAGGTAAACTTCACCAATACGCAAGTTTTGCAGGTTGTTTTCCTTTACCGTCGTCGCAACAAAAAAAAAAAATACTTGAGATGATTAAAATATTTCTTTAGATAAGGATTAATACTGTGTTGTTAAAAATAAACTCCGCAAATAAAGCATTCTTTTTGATCAAATTTGAAAATCATAAAAATTGTTATGGGTCCACTTCAAACGATAAACAAACGATATCGCGGCTTTTTTTTATAACTTTTTGACAGAAACTACTTTAGTATGCATTATCAAATTCTTTGAAATTAATATGCAATTATGCAAAAATAGGTTGAACACCCACAGTGATAGTACAAAACCTTGTCTGACATCTCTACGTATGTCAAAACTAGTTAATGTATGCTCCGTTTATTTTGAAGCAGGCAGTGGAGCTTGTGTATAGAGGTTACTGTGTCGTTATCAATCGCTATTCGCACCATGTATGGATAGACTGTTTTACGGGTCATTCCTTTCCGATTTATCATAAGCTATTTCCAAATCTATGAAAATACATAAAATCTTTTGGTGTTTGGCCACAAATTTTCCTTGATGTTTGGGAGCAAAAGAAAAAAAAATCAGTATCACGTTTCAAAAAATCAGCGCACCTTTATTGAAATCCCATTCCTTATTCCTTATTGAAATCCAATTTCTGCATTCCAGATCTGAGTTTAAGCCACATTCACGAATCTTTGAATAAATAATTTTCGCATACAGTTTGCCAAAGACGCCGAGGAGATTCATACTACGGTGATTTCTGCAAAGCCGTGAGCTTTTTTACAACACTCAAGCTTAATCATAGACATATGGGACAAAGCTGGTCTTCCATTAACTTTCACCAGTCTCGTTTTGAGATTTTTTTACATCCATCCAGCTGTATCACTAAACCATTACAATCATTTAACATGACGATTTTCTCATTTCTATCGCGTTTTGTTTAATGTTTCTTACATTGATCAAAACTCCTCTCGCTTTTCGGTCGGCTCAGACCTACATCTGGGACACAAGCACCTAAAATAAGAAAATCATCGCATCAATTCGGAGTCGGAGAAGTCTTGGGTTCACATTTTCGTAACCGTTTACATCTACAGGGATAATCTTTCTGATAGAATGAATCCAACATCCCGATATCTCGTTGGCTTCGTTAACGGCCAAACGATAAATATCGAAGGAAGCGTAACTGATGGGCCCATCACTGAATTTTTTAGGCTCATTCACGCATGGAATATCTAGTTATGTGGTTTGTCAAGTCGCAGACATCGTAATGTTGTCGTCCTCCTTTACTACCGAAGCGGACCTATACTGTCAAACAACAAGAACAAATTACACACTAAAATTAATAATAACATATGAGCAATGCTCATTGAGCATATAATTGTGACACAAGCCAGCTTTCTATGGAGGTTTATTTATAGTTAAACAAATAGCATAACTTGTAACAGCTTTATGTCACTCGTCGGTCAACAGTCTCAGATCAAGTTTTAGCAAAACCGAACTCACATGCATTGAACAATATTTCGAATCTTTAGCAACCTCTCCATCTTCGACACTAGCGATGTTTCAAAACTGATTTATAACACTGGTTTTTCGAATTCCATAAAACGAAGTGGAATATATTTCACAACACGAGCGTTGATTATCACAATCCGAAAATCTAGTTCAAAGTAAATTAATTTATAGTCTTCAAATTTAGAACGCAGACAGCGCTAAAGATGATAATTTTACGAAAAAAAAAACGAAACGCTTTAGATAAAAAGAAAACAAATGTATGTAACACATGATTTAACTGCCAAAGAGCTGGTAGACATTTTTGTGTAAGTATTTGAGGCACCGTAAAAAGTCGTATAAAACTGCCAGATCTGCATTGTTATGTTCAGATATAACCAATAACCATACAAATATTCACGATGCTTCAAATACTTCCTCAAAAATGTATAGTAGTCTCCCTACTGCAAGTATTGTAATTAAAAATAATATCATAAAATATTGTAAACATTACAAGCTTTTGAAATATCACTAAAAGTACACCTTGACGTAAAAAAAAATACTGAAATACAAAATTGTAGAAAACATAAAGATCATTAATAAAATTTGAAGAAACAAGCCTCCATTTATTTGGTCTGAAAATCTATTAATTTGCACAATTTTTTTGTAATAATCACAAGACTGTTAATGAAGTACAAACACGGAACTTGACATACATTTTACATTTGAGTTATTTTTTTCAGATAACAAAATCACCTTCTTGATATAAGAAGTTGGCCTCGTTTTTTTTTTTCATATACTATATTTTTGACCAGACACAATATTTAAGTTATTATGAATACCTATGGGGTCCGAGTACAAATAATGAAAACTACAACTTTTATTTGAATTGAATTTTATATGCCAGTATCAAAACGGGTTTTACTAAATTGTAGGTTTTTGGAGTCACGAATAATCAAATTAAAATACAGGTATAAATGTGTATTTTATCCGTCTCGGATCTGTATAATACGTAGTGATTAATTAGGTAATGTTCATTCAAAAACAAAACTTTGTTAAGTGTAGATTCACTATAAACGGGACTACAATCGATATCAAAAATCATTATAAATCACTTGTAACTAAAATATATAACAATATTTATCGCACTTTGCTATGTATTTATTATGTTGTAACAAAATGGATGGCGATCACATAAAATCCTAACTTTTTTTTTGTATATTCAATGTAAAAGAAACGTTAATCGATATCAAGAGTTGTCATAAATCATTCGTAATTAAAGTACAAGTATAAATAAAAATGTCTATTGACCGTCACATATCTGTCTAATAACGTTGTAATAAAATAGGCGACGTTCGTCCAAAATAGAAACATTTTTTATTTGTATATTCAGTGTCAGCGGGGCGTTCAGTTGACGTCACGAATCGTTGCGAATTAATCGTTACAAAGTGTTTCAGCAACGACACAGCGCATCGGACGCTCAATTAGAGCAAAGCCTCGGCAGTCGGCCGCGGACGGGCATTCCCGCGGCGCGCTCTCCGCGAGACTTCGGGCCGCAGTCTTGGCCCGCGGCCAGCGCCGGTATTTGGCAACGCACCGGGCGAGCTCGGTGATCTTTAATCGTTAAGCGATTAAACTTGAGACGAGTCAACATCGGCACGTCTGCACGTTAAACTGTGAAACAGTGGAAGTTAAAATATAATCCGCTTCGCCCAATGAGATGCATTTAAAATTTTAAACGTTGTCATACTCGTAACTGTAATCGCGTATTCTGATAAGTTCTTTAAAAAAAAAAACAATTATTAGGTACAAAAATACCTCACGTGAAAAATTCAGTCCTCAATAAGTAACAGAGAAAAGTATAATTTTTGTATATAATAAAAGTATAATAACAGAAAAATGATTCACAGTATTTGTCTGTATGTCAATTCGATAATTTTGAATGAGTTCTACAATTTTAAAACACATCCTGTTATAATTGCAGACTTCACTCATTTGCTTATATTAGATATCTAAGACATAATTATCTATATACCTAAAAGATAAAACTACTGAAAAGAAACGGACTTGTTACCTGTTGTACCTAAATATCATCTTGAAATAAATTTAATACTTACTTCATTGTGATAATTCGAATGTATTTAAAATGACAAGATCTATAAATTATTTATTAAGAAAAACACTCAGTGGAAATACCATATTACCTTCTACAATATATGAAAGTTCCGAAAGAATATCGCCGTAGGCAAATTACAGAAAATATAGTCGTTTTTATTTATTGTAACGCAATTTTTATTTCTTTTATGTAGTTACGCATATAACATTCGCACGCACGTGTTCGTATAATTGACGGCTTCCTGAACCATCTGAGTATTTGGCATGTAATTAATTACCTACGATTGATAACCTGCAACGTCGTAGCTAATATTTAGTGAGATTTCCATTTGAAATAGATAGGCATATAATATTGTTATGATATTATAGACATTTCACTATGCTTTAAGCAAGAATGTACTATGAACCACTAAAGCACTTTTAAGTAATGGTACTGATCGCCAAAAATAAGTCTGCGTCTGCGATCACATTTCAGTATAAGTATTCATGAGTAACTGCTCTCGAATATTTAAAAAAAATTAAACAAGGTTTTAAATATTATATATTGGCTATAATTATTGTAAACGTGTGATTCTGACGAAAATAAATATGTAGTATACTCTGAAATATTCTAACCAACCAAATCTCAAAAAATAAACAACTATGCCCACACATTTCGAAATAAGCGAAATCCTATTCTGTTAATTAGGAGGTTATCTTTCTATTTTATCAACATATATTTATGAGCGTAATCTGCTTTAATATAATAGACCGGAGGAAAAGCTCATATTCTACACGCATCGATTTGTACTCAAATAAACATCTCGTAGTACTCACTAATATTGTTAAGAGTAGACATTTAGAAAAATATATGTTAGTTTCGATGCCTCTCCATTGTTTTCAAAACGTTTTTATTAACTAACTTCGTCTGTATTTTCGTAAAAACTAAATCTTGAAATCGATTTTAACTTACTTCATGTTATTTAATTTAATGAAATTTGGCATACTCGCTGCCTTTCAATGACAATGCAATAATTTTGTACTATCGATTTGATCTAATCATGGAGCCAAAAGTTGGATAACGGAACTTTTCAATGGTCACTAAAAATTACGAGAAAAATAGCAGTTGAAGCACGGAAAAACTTTACAGACAGTGGCAAGACACTATTTCATACGAAACAAAATAATGTTGTGTTTTTGGTAGGATTGAATACGTATTACAGGTGCATTATGAGCTTTTTTAGCCCGGGGATTACAATCGAATCTGACTTTACTATTAAAAACGAATGAGATCAAAGCAAACGATTAAGACAAAATGGCTTACGTTAATAACCATAACATGTATGTTATTCTTTTAGCATGATAAAGTCAGGTAGCATATCTCTTTACGTAAACAGAAAAAAATTGCTTGAAAGCCGATCTTGGCTTCACAGAGGTTCGATGTGTTCATGCATCACTCATAGCCGTAGCCTATATCCGCCCCTTTAGATTATCAACTTTCGGTCACCTTCAACACCTTCAACTCTCTTCAGCGCAAATAAATGCGTAGAGAACACCGCTCAAACTACCTTCTTATCGCAATTCATTTTGACTAAAATCCAAGGATTTTCATAATAATTAAATCATGGCACAATATAAAATACGGCGACAACATTTCGATCACAAAACGGACCAAAAAAATGAGTATTAAGACTTTAAAAATATATACAATTTCATGTGCAAAGAATATACGACAAAACTATGTCCCCAATCGAATACATTAACAAACATTGATATGAAAAAGAAATGGAGCTATGCGGCAATTTTCAAGACTCTACACCCACGGGACCGACCCTAAACGCCGCGCGACAAATTTAATAACTCTTCGTCGACTTGTTCGTAAACTCCTCGACAACATGATTAAGGTCGTGAGCTCCCCCGAGGCTCACATGACGACATCCTTGGATGAAGGGACTCCGCGACCGGCTCCCTACGCAATATCTGGTAGAATTAATGACCGTGACAACATTTTTGTTCCATATTTTACAACAGCGGTAGACTAAAACCTATTCGATTCGAAGTCCACCCGAGGCGGGTCGGTCTCCAGAGGCTGCGCGGCGCGGGTCACGCCGCACGACCCTTTACGACTGACGCGGCGCGCGTGGTGCCGAGATTGAAACGCGATCAAATTTCGTTTTGTCAGCTTGCATAGATAATAGAATAGAAAGTATGACAATTCAGTAGGCGCTACCTACGGCTGTAAATTCTACTCACAATTTTATTTCGATGATGAAACTCTATGCAGGTAGTGTGACATGTAGAAAAAGTTACAATTAAAATCGTATATCGCGTTTCGGAGACGACAAAAATATACGTTCTTAGTGCGTCACATTAACGGAGATAATGGATGTGAATTCCCCAGCACATCAGATATCATAAACAAAACGGAAAAAAAAAACTGACAGAATACGAACTGAACTCTTTTTTAGTCTTATAGCCTTTGATATGTAACGTTTTTTCAAGCAATCGCTTACCGCTTACAAAGTAAAGATTTAAACAAAATATGTTTGTTTTATCGAAACAAAAATACAAAACAAGCCTTAATTTTAAACACTAAATATATTATAAATAATAAAAGTATGTGCGCACGGAACTTCATTAGCATTAACCCAGCATAATAAGTTTGCTTACAGTGATTATACGTAAGATTTACTAACTATATTGCGCAACAAACTTTTAGTATAATAATATCGCATTAACCAGTTATAAATAAATCGTGTTTTAATTTAACACGAAACCTAAAATCAATCGCCCCCCGTATACATCAACTACGAAAAATAACAATTAGTGAATGTGTCTAATAATTTTTTAAACGCATTTTTGAAGTGAAAACTTCTTTTGGCGTGTTGGCCATTTTTGAGATGAGAAAAAACCATTGCACTCGCGATACTGTGACCATTACCGTAACCGACACCTCTGTATACAAGTATGTACTTATATTGGCTCCGTTCACACGAGAATTGAGTTTGGGTTGAAATACATTGATAATACAACTATATATAATATAACCATATTTTGTGCATATACGTACAACATAGATATATATTCATATCGGAACTTTTCGTATTGTATTTGTAAATTTATGTTTCAAACAATAGATCACAATTTTGACATGTAAAATAATTGCATTATTTTTCATATAGAACAGTGCATTAAATGAAAATGGTAAAATATTTTTTGTAGTATTAATATAAACTAATACACAATTATTGAATGCATTTTGAAAGGACCACCTTTGTTTTGAGGTTACAATATGATAGTGATTTAAAAAAAGGTCAGCCACCAGTCAAACTCATAGACTGACGTTTCCGTAGCAATTAATTGAAAATCAAAATTAGCTTTCTTAAATGCATAAACAATTGTATAATCTATTTAACATTCATTCTATTGCCGTCATTCAATATAGATCGAGTCAAAAAATAGACATTCCTAGAATCATCTACTTACATAAAAACATAATAGCGTTTATTTTCCTTACGTAAAGAAGCTACGTTTCGGTATTCGTCGGAAGGGTTCCTTCAATGTTGCCAAATTACGTACTGGGGAGAAAAAGCATATTATTCTGTAGAAATAGTTTTCAATGAAGTTTTATTCATTATTATGAAATAATGAACAAAAACACTTCATTTAAACTATTCCTACACAATAAAATATTTCCTGACGATTCCAACAATACAAACGTCCAAAAAATTCAAGTTTTCACTTCTGTCAGGACTCCCGGAATGGCACTGTTTTTTTTCATACTAGCAATTGATAGAATTCATCTTCTGACTTATAATAGTGACAACGCCCTCATGATCAATTTCAATTGAAATCTTTGTTTTCAAAGATGACGCACCACACAGTTCGCCTTATTGGCGAAACTTGGAAAGTATTATAAACGGTAACCAATATTCTGACGAGATTGTACGGCTACGGAGACGTAGGAGCGGAGGACATGGATCTTTCAATGGAACACGGCGAGAGCGATGATGGCTCGTTTGAACCGGAATAATTGTTGTATTAAGAGAAAAGAGTAATGAGTGACGATTTTTAAATGGAATAAAAATTATATAATATTTTATTCTAACCCGATACAGATTCTTACGGCCAGCCAGGTTGTTCTGATATTTTAAATTGTGAATTTTAATATTTATGAAAATGTTTGTGAGATTTAAGATAAAAAACGTGAGAAGATAATAATAAGATAAATGTATAGTTGTTGTCGAAATAACACAAAATATTAAAGTTCAATCATTTGCAGTGAAACGAAATTGTTATTGACTTATGTGATTCTATGTCGTTTTGTCTTTTCATAGTTATTAAAAACTAACAACCGCAAATCATGAGGACAATTAGGATGGGCTTTCCAAAACCTGTTGCAAAACCTGTACCGAAAAGACAAACAACAGAACAAACAGACAAGAGAGTGAATAAAAATGAGTTGCCATACAGTTTTGAGATATGCTTAAGTATATATTAACTAACATTACAAAATTTGTACCAAGCGGACAATCACATAAAACGATTTATTAAAAACCTAGTACAATAGCGGGTTTGAATACCGGCGATGGGCGAATTTATCGATAGGTTTTCAAATAAAGTCAAATTAAAAACGATTCGCTGCGTATTTTAAAGGGGAAACGCTAAGTGTCGGTGCCTGGTGTTAGAACCGAAGCGGTGACGAGGTCATTTCATCGACAGCTCCCGGTCCGCACGGGGCTGGCGCGAATAGTTCACGATCCGAGCTCTTCGTCTCAAATAGAAGCTCACGAGACGGCCGAGCGGTGCTGTAATAAAAACCTAACACAACAGCGAGAGCATGAAATTGCAAATGATTTATAAGCTCGATAAACATTAACGCCGGCTAACGACACACGGCGCGCGCCCCGACGGGCGGTGGGTGCTCGTAATGTTTTATGAGGTGTTCTGATTCTGAACGCGTTACATTACATTATTGTAGTGTTTCTATAGTACTTTTCAAAGGAGATCGTCGATGACTGATGGGGGCGGTAAGAAAATATAACGATATGATAACGATATTCGTCTAGTCTGGCAATTGATTTGTACGATTATTTATCATTTTAATACAGTTTTTGTTAATAATGTGATTTTACACAAAAATTATAACTCTCTCACGCACGCACGCATGCACACACACATGCCCACAGGTTTTTAATATGGTGTGCAGGGTTAGCGTATTAACGAATAACTCCAATTCTTTTGAAAAAAAAAATGATATTAATTAACCAAGCTTAAACACGTTTGAACAATAAGCATTAACGCCTACTTATTTCAATCCTCATATTATTGCGATTTTTAATAAGATTTCTATACATTATGTGAGCCGTGACTCGAGACATCTGGATACAATAATGTGTTGGCAAAGTCTACGTCTCAAAATATTCAGTGTATGCAAGCCGGATTTCGGTCCACGCGATTTCGTGTTGGTTTACGAACGTCGCGAACGTCTAGCCAGTTCATCACGTCGCCTTATGTTAAATTAAACTAATATTTTGCGATTGATTGCTGTAAACTGTTGTCGATTTGATTTATGGATATAAACAATAGCAGTGGGAAATGTAAAAAAAAATATCAGATATTCAATGTATTGAATATCTGATGTATTTAATACAAAATGAAAATAATATGTATATATACATAACGGCGCACATTTATTTCAAATGCTTTTCTGCAGAAGCTACCTAATTTTAGTTGACTGATAATAATCAATTTGTGATTACTTCAATTCGATGTATGCAATTGCTATTTTAACTTTAGAGCGGTCAACTCTAAACGTGCCTGTAGTTGTTGACGCCGGTGGGTTGGCGTTACTTGTGTTACGGCAGCCGACCGAGTCGCAGTTTACGTGTGCAAGCCAATTGTCAGTTACATCCCTTTTGTGTATTGCACGCGTGCAGTGTTTTGGTTATTTGCTTCATATATTAACAAAATGAGTGATCTAACCACATTTTGTTGATATTATTTCGATTCCCTTACTGAAATAACAAAAACTTGCTGAAAATAAAATTGAATTAAAAAAAAAATATATTCATTTAAAGATAGAGCAAGTAGAAATGACCCAAGTGACCGACCCTAAACGATTCGAAGTGATTTATCAATAATACAATGTTTACCTTTTAGAATCTTCACTTTGCAACTTGTTAAAGATTTTTAAAAAGAAGAACTATCCTCCTACGGACACGAAAAAGCGACGAATAAAATCTCTCGCAAGAGTTCTGGTATTAGAGAAATACTGACACCCTTACTTGCTTTGTCTTAATTTTGTATACTAGGAACCTATGAGATTTTCAATCGCTATTGGTATCTTCGCAACTGGAAGTTATAGGAAAACAGAACAATATTTATATATTCATAACAATAATTTATATCTATAAAAATAAACTAACTCGACTGTATTTGACATATCTAAAATAAGTTTAGACAGGTGAAAAATAATTATTAGATTCTTTATTTACAATAGATCATATTTTTAATCATTCTATTTAAGAAACCGTGAAAAAGAGAAATATTTTCCTACTTCCCATCCACATCCACACCGATATCCTCAAAACGGAAGACGTTAAACATGTGAAGACCGTAGAGATACTATATCTCCAGAAAGCGGGACGTAATAGGTATTAAATAGGGTTACACGGAGGCCGGACACAAAAAGGCAAAATGCCGTTTGGTCCGCCGATGACGGATGACGGCGCGGGCGCGGGCGCGGGCGCGCACTGCCCGCCATCGATCAGAGGTCGCGGCGCGCTCGAGTGGACGCATGACTGATGACACCGAATGGCGACTCAACTTACAACCTCTCGTAATGCCGCCATTACCGCCATTGTACCGGACATATACATTTCAGACGGTGATGGTGTCTATATGGTTATAAATGATAACCAAAATGTATTTATTTGCCTAATTTATCGTAAGAATGGAGTTTTTTTTTTGTGGAAACGAAGATTAGATGGAACTTTGTTATAATTTTCACATAATATGTTTCTGATTATCTATTTCTACAAAAATTCGGCTTGCAAATTTTTAAAACAGGAAAAGAATGATTCATTTTCCAGCACAAGTCAATTAATAAAACTTAAAATAAATATGTATGTACTATTTAAATCACAAAGCAAGATCAAATAATAATCAGACACACAACAAAAACTGATTTAAAAAACTGTATTCGCTGATTACAATGATAAACGGCTGAACTGAATTTAGAGATTATAATCGGACGGTATTTCGTATGACAAAATACAGTCAGATTTGAATCTTTAAATGGTACAAGATTGATAATGAGTAAACAACGCTTGAGCCAGCGTGCAACAGATAGATCATGTCTTCACGCATTTGTTGCGCAGTATTTCTTTTGTCTGCAATCATCGCACCAGAGTAGGCGCATGCGCGTCATTGTTATAAATTAGCTTTGGATTAAGTTTAACTAAGTGTTGCATGGAAACGCATTTTACTACGATGTTGATTTGAGATTCGTTGCGTAGAGCTCGTAAATCACTATTAGAATTTAAACTTGTACGATAAAAATATTCGCCAGAATATAAATGGAAATCGGTATTAAATTAAAAGTTTCCAAATCTAGTTGAGTATACTGAAAATTGAAGAAAACGCAATTCAGGAGAAAGTTCGCATCGAAAGGTGAGCGATAAGTGTAAAACGTCCAGTTGCAATCGAATGGGAGAGGCAGGACAACGCCAAAAAGGAAACGAAATAAAAACATCTCCACGTATTTACGAAAAATCAAAACTTTCATTTGTTTTTAAGATCGTTGAGATGCCCTTATAAAAAAATATATGAAATTTTTTAAACAGGATGAAGCTGATACGATAGAATAACCTATAGAATAGTAGTGCAGTATACAATTTCAAGGCGATAATAATATGAGTTACTGAAAAACCAAAAGTAACATACAGATGGCAACCGCATCGATTGTGTAATACAGATAAATGAAATTTCAACAATTTCTTTATTTTGGATACCCTGTTAGTGAATAATAATATCGATCTGAAATATTGTGACGGGAGTAATTAATAAAATCACAAAAACAGCATTTAAATCATATGATATTCACTTTCCTTTTCGATGTACTTTAATTTGATAGGTTTCAATAACATTCAAAGAAAATGTCTGCGCCATTTTTAATTTATTGCAAGGTTTATTTTTACAAGTGTTAAAGCAGCTGTATTTAAGCATTTATTGCGTATTATTTGAAATGTATTGATGTTTGTACAAGATTACGATTTATTAACGCAAACGGAAATATTAATCTTTCGCCTTAAAGCGCACCGCAACACTTAAAAGACACAGCAAATATTCCGAGACCGCCGAAGAAGCAGATGTTTCGTACAACCGAAACCTTCAAAGTGTTCGCGACCTGTCCGGTCCGTGGGGAATAGCCGGCGGGGCAGCGCTGGCGATGTTGAAAAAAAAAGTGATATATTAACGTAACACAAGTTTCCTTCGTTTCGGAACGATATCTCCCGGCTGTCGGACCCTCCGCTGTTCCGTCGCCGTTTTGCTGAATCTCACCCGCGGCCGGGCAACCCGCAATGTTATCTGTGTGAAAGCGTTGACGGAGATCGGGGCCGGGCCGCCGGATCGAACGACGAGCTGACTAGATGTTTTATTTTAGACAAAAATTTCGTAATACTTCGGTTTTATTACAAAATTAACGGGTTAATATTCAATTATAATTTACTGTTGTAATGTAGAGTCGTTGCACTTTGAACGTCAATCGGTATACGACATTATTTATTGAGGAATTGCGTAAGAGTAACTGTAATAAACATCGTAAATGCTAGTTCTCACAAAAACAGAGAAACAAACGATTTTTAAGGTGAAAATATAGAAATCGTGCGCCACCCTCCATACAGACTCGACTTAGCACCTAGTAACTTATTGCTATTCCTAAGAATTACTTCATATTATAATTAAATAAATTACGCGTTTTATCATCAGAAGCTAACGACGAATAATAAACATGTATCTGAAATCACAACGAAGTAAAAAACTGTTATGAAAATTGTTATATTTGTATGAAAAATCGTATCGTATCGCTCACGATTAACATATTAGAAAACAATTGTTTTGATTCTGCGAATTGTCAGTGTATGACTCACATGTTCGTTTATTTATGTGATGGTTCTCTAGAGTCCGATGTGTGATATCTATTTGAAGATGACAAAATCACAAACTCCGTTAACTTTGCGGTGACAGGTTTTAAGGGCTAATACGTGTGATATCTGAACATGCTACATGAATTTAAATAAACTTTTTCATATGCACACTAATACTTCTTATAGGAATATTTAATTTAATTGCGATTAATTATGTTTGTTGTAAAATGATACTACGTACACCTGCCACGGTATTACCCTTACAGTATATCTTTCATTTTTAACTTACAGCCACCGCACCGCGTGGATATGTATTAAATTCCATTTTCGTACAATCACCCTTCGCACCCCACTCTCGTATCTCACGCCCGCTATACACCGTCAACGCGCATCGGGTCGTATCAAGTTAATAAATTTCATTTCAAAATATTGATTGATCGTATGCAATAAACGACATCTCTCATGTATATTAAACTATTTTAGTTACGAGTTAGGTGAATAAAATCAATTTAAAGTGAGATTTATTCGCAATTCAGATTATAAAAAAAAAAGACTTTTTCGTACTCAATTCTACACATTTCTTATCGACATTTTTTTTTTCATTTCTAGCAGATTGGGCAGCATATTCTATGATAGTGTCACTTATTTAGTAACTCGATTCAGTAATACCGTTAATGCTCAACTGCCATATAATTAATGTTGCTCAATGCCTTTGTCCAAAATTTTGGAAATTGAAGTTGAGCTAATTGTATTGCCAAAACCATAACAAAGCATTTTTTGGCAATCGAGTAAGTCTTCCTGAAAATCTATTTTTTTTTTTTGTATAACATAAGGCGATTTCCCATGGGTAGCCGGAAACGGCCCGCTCGGCGCGCGCGGCCACATTTCGCTGTTTGACCGAACATAACGATTTGAGAGGTCATCAGATACAGATTTCACACGGCACAGCTATAGGTTTTCAGCTAAGTACTCCAATCTCAGTTGTGCTCTCGGTTACAAATCTGGTTTCAGTATAGGTTTTTTGACTCTGAAATATAAATCCAGTATCGTCATTTAGCTTAATCAGCTCTCTGTTATGACCTTGATTTTTGCTCGAAGCCGCGCGGGGCGACGGGAGCAGCAGCATTGCGTAAAATGAACGAAACCGGCGCTCTCGCTTCTTTCTATTCAGTGCGACTCACGACTCACCCATGATAGCGGTTTAATTCTTTCATGTATTTATAGTCTCTTTAGGTCAGTCGATTCGAATAAAAGTAAATGTCATTTGGACAACAATTATAAATAAAAATAATAAGGAAGTGCATAAAAACCCATACAAATCCAAAATGTCTGCCTCCGCCCGTGCTAGAGGTACCTGCAACCATAAATCACGGCGATCGTTGGATAAAGAGGGTTACGGACCACGCATAGGTATTCCGATATCCGGTGCCAAGCGAGTGAAGCGGTTTCAGGAGCGTCGCAAAGCTGCCACGGCACGCTCAGAAGAGGGCGCCGACTCCGCGAGCACCTCTACCTCTGCTGTATCTCTTGCCATTCACTGTCTGTTTTTTTATTAAAATTTTTAGTACGCATTCACTCTTGTCTTCATTTCAAATTTTTAGATGAAAAGCGACTCGCTGATGTAGACGCATCATGTCAAATCGTCGGCCGCGTGCCCGGAAATAGCCCCAATTTTTTTTAAGTCTGTTTCGCTCCCGGTTTCAATGCCGGTCCCGCTTGTTTTCGCTTTAGAAACCGGTTCCACTTTATATTCCTCGGGTCTCCGTCTCTCACACATTGCATATAGATTGCAGATTTTTTTTTCAAATAGAGATCGAATATTAATTTTCGTGTAATTAACTTCAATAATGAGGGATTTTCATATAAATTTCTATACCCTATTTTGAGGGTTGATTTTTTTCAAATGCAAAAGCACTTTCTTTTGATTACATGAATAGAAGACGAAATATAAATTTGCATGTTCTTAACTTCAACAATTACTGACTTCCCTAAACAAACTTTCATCCCAAAATTTGAAACGTTTGAAACGTACTGAATTTTTAAAAGACATTTTAGCAAGTATCAACTTCGCATAAACAACCTAGTTATCTAGTTTCATTTTTATAAATCTTATAGTTTCAAAGATTTCGAGATAATCGAATAAGACTGACTAATATATTTATTTATTTCGCAGCGAGTGTTCCACCAACTGTTCGACACGATGTCGAACAATTCCAGTTCTATGGCCTATCACGTTTATAAAACAACGAAGCTTTGTTTTTATCTCGCGGAACCGAGTCCACGTTCGTCGCTCATTCCTAAATCGAGCTATTGTATTCGTATCAACGTCGATATACTACAACGTTGCGGCCGCAAGCAAACTTATCGGCGCACACAACAAACGGGCACTTTTGTCGTCGTCAGCCCTAGCATTGAGGACGAGCCGCTGCTCTTTGTCGCCTGCTCGCCGACTGCTACAAGTAGACTGACAACGGCTAACGGTACATTATTCTATACGTCGACGGCGAGGAACGAATTTTTAGAAATCGCGTTTTATTTCGGTTAGATTTTAGGCTAGAGAAAATATTTACTCTAGGTTTAGTGTTTAAATTGATGATTGTGGAGTACGTTTGAAAAATTCATTTGATATAATATGAAATTTATTGTACATTCTTAATAAAATAAAATCAACTATCAAACAAAAAATGCGTACGCTACTTTACAGTCATAAGGACATTGCATAAGGATACCTTCGTTAATATTGATACAACCTCGGCTCTCGTCGATACCTGACTAATTTTACGAGCGCATAATTATTACGCTCCGACGTCCTACAAAATTAGCGAGAGTGTGTACGAGATAAGAGATAAGTCCGGCCCGGCATCGGATCGTCCCTCGTATCTTTATTACGATCTTGTTAACGTAATATGCGAGAGAGGCATTAATTCACGAAACGGACGGACGGACCGCGCGTCGCTCACCCTATCGGAATGGAAGATAAGCTTCGGAACCAGAGGCTATATAGCGAGATCAACATTCTGAAGGTGTTCGCACTGAATCGGGATTCGCCGTGAACGAACCTGAAAGCATAATTCTGTGCGAAGTAAACGAACCGATTTAACGAACCGCCTCCGTATCGTTTCCAAAGGAAGCGACGGCGGCGATGAACTATGAATAACTGTATTCGACGTCTAGTTAGTGCGCAAACAAAATTAGACGTCAGTCGGAGGAATGTGCGGATGCCATCACCGGCAGCGACGGCTCGTAATCGAATGTGGCTCGTCACCCAAATACGATATAAAAAAAAAAAATACTGTTATGCAGTGATGTGAAGATATAATATACTACATCAGTAATGTATGTCAGTCCTTAGATATCACATTATAAATGACGTTGATCGTCCACTCTACGGTTCTTACCTTGTGTTGGTAGAACCATGGCGGAGTTCGATCATAGAGCACCTTAGTACTCTTGCCAACGGTGAAGCCAAGTTTACCGTGGCACGCCAGCGGCGACACTCCTCCGGGCGTGATTTTGGCGTCAGAGGACATTAAAGGACTAAATATGGCAAAATATTGTAATTTATAGTTGCTGTAATAGGCGATTTGTTGTTACTCAAATCAAATCAAAAATATCTTTATTTCGTAAGTATTAGTAATGACACTCGTTTTTTTTTGTAAACAACTGTTTTTGACATTAAATTACCACCCATACCAAATGCTGATTCAACATGAGAAGAATGGGCGAGAAACTCAAGGTGTCCTCTTTTTTACTCGTCGATACAGAATATTAAGTAATTAATAATTTAGTACAACACTTAGTAAGAACATGAAGCAACCTGATAGCCGAGCAGTTCAATCCCGTGGGTTTTTTCATTATCATATTGAGACACTGTATAATAGACCTTGCTATATAACTTTCTTTTAACGAAACGTTTAAACTCATAAAATGGCAAATTTTGAATTTCAGCTGGGATTTTACTGTAAAAGCGCTCAAATTTCCCCTTAATTATTTATTTACTTTGCTTAGAAGGGTTTTATGAGCAGCAAGATCGTTCTCATATCTAGTGTTAATGTTATGGATGTCGCTCCTTTTTTGGAACGATTACATGTCTCTTGACATATATCAGGTTTTCGTATTGTATTGTGATGCTAAAATTAGGATATAAATTTCCTTAAATTTTTCTCTGAAAGATGCCATTAGTCTCAAATTATAAACAGCACGAATAGCTCGTATATCATAAGCTCGAATACTGATAGCATATTCGTGCTGTCGACAACATTTTAGCTACATAAACTGGAAACGTTATAATTTGAGATTATGAGTGGTTTGTCGTTATTGGGAACATAGGGATGGCGAACACTGGAGGCTGGGTTTTTGTGGTGTATCGCTGCTAATAGCATAGGGCACAGGTCGATGGCAAGGAGCCGTTAGTACTACAAAGGCAATGCATCGTGGAGGGATCAGATAGTATCGTAGAATTTTTCTATTGAGCGCTATAGCCGCATGTCTACAAAAAACATATATTGTGAAGCTCAAACTGTCCGTCCATTTAAATTCTTTTGACGTGAGAATCATTTACCCAATTCACATGTTTTTTTTTTAATTCATAGCTATGTTATCCAGACAGGTTGTAGGATATATATATAGTTACACAAAGTAACGTACCAAATAAGCAGTGATGATAATGGTGAATCTAGTAGGGAAAAACACTCTTATTAAGTACATACATATTTGAAGATCTTAAAAAGACCTAAAAAAAAGTACGTACAAGTATATATATTAGGTTGGTAATGAAGAGAATGTCACTTCTGTCCGAAAAGTGTTTATTTCAAACAAAAGAAGTTAAACTAACAAACTTAACTCCGTGAATATTATACATATCCGTAGTAAATTACAACTTTCTAACACAAAAAGTCTCTGAGCTAAGCCGCGGACAGACAGAAGAAGGTATTGACGGACGGACATGTCGAAACTATAAGTGTTGCTTGTTAACTACGGACCCTAAAAAGCATGCTATTGAAATATACCATTTCAAGACTGTTTCATCTTGATATAAGTAAAAAAATTAACTAATAAATTAACAAATTATACATAAATTAGTTATTGTATATGTATTTTAAGTTTAATGGGAATACGCTCACTCTAAAATTCAGGTAGACTCGTGTAATGGAAAGAACATAAAACTGGTCCGAATACGTCAAGTCCTGTGACCGACTGAAAAATTTCAATGACGTTTTCGCCATTCACGATGCGATTTGGATGTGTTCCATTTGCTCCAATTTTCACCGGTCTTAAAATGGAACGCAAGCAATTAGTTGCAATGTGTATTTTGTACTGAAAACGCTACTGATAAAAAAGAAAGCGAAGAACTTATAAGAGTTCATCTAATCCACCGTTTGAAAAACTATAATATCACAATTTAACAACGAGAAACTACGCTAAACCTATTAGGATGTTAATTATTACAATTTAGGGAATAAAATTCGGTTTAAAAGACACCAAAGTGATTTTGGTCCGACATTTAATTGGGTATATGCGAGGGTCCCTAAGATTACAAAAAATTGCGAACACAATAATGCTATAGGTTCCGTAATGCAGCAGTAAGAATTATCGCACGGTACACTAATCTACATTCGTTTACAACTTGCTGTACATCACAAATATTGCAATAAAAAATAGATTAGATAGGCATGCGAAGAGTAAGCCGTGGGGAGCAAGTGGTCACCCCTTTTTTTTTTAGAATCAGTGTAATGGATTTGACTCATGACCACAAACAAATCAATTAAGAGTTTTCTAAATTAGGTCAAATTAAGACACTTACTCCGTGCTTGGTATAACTCGTTCTGAGACGTAATCACATGTCACAATAATCGTTAATAACTTCATAAAATAGTGTGAGATCAAAATCCATATCCCTCAATGTGAAAATAAGATTGCAAGAGAAGGTGCTTGGGATACCAAAAAAATCTAACGCCTATCAATTTGTCCATTGCCAAAAGCACAGCAGTTAAGTTTATTTTAGAGATAAGTACACGTTGATGCAACCAACTTTCTACAGGTCAAATATGGAACTAATAAGAGACAAAACATTTAATTTGAGATAAAGTGCTGGAAAATAAATACTTTGTCATGCACCCGACGAGAATGTGAAAATACTGAATAACACGAGTCAAGAAAGACCCTTTGACATGAAACGGATATAACATTTCAGAGAGATTACCTCATGGAGTTAAATAAATTTAATTTAACTAATTTAGAAAAAAAAATTAACAAACAGAATATTTTATAAATTATACGCATGATATTTTAAATCTCCCATTAATGGGTTCCTGTGCAATAGTAATTTACAAGAAATCGGAATCGATATCGAAAGCGGGTTCGATATCAGAATCGAGAGCGCGAGCGCGATTGGGAAGGAAAGGGACGCAGGATTGAAATAGTGAACAATACCGAATCACCAACAAATATGAAATCAAAAAAAATTGGATTGGTAACAATGCTAGAAGCATTGATAACAATGATAGATTACTCGATACAGAAAACGAGAAATTAATTATATGTCTACGCAGACGGAGCCGCGGGCAAAGGATAGTTAGTACATATATAATTTCTACGTACGTTTCATGCTCGCAGAGCATATTATGATGAGCAGTTAGGTAATCATATCCACCAGTGTGCCAGAAGTAGATATTCTGTAACATAACCGTCTTTAACCAGCCACAGAAGTGCTATCAAATGTACTGACTATTATAAAGTTTAATGAATCTATAAGCTAAGAACAGATTTGCAAAATAAAAGACAAAATTTTAATATCTACATTATTTTGATAGCTGAACATGATTGTAAAAGAATTTTAATTACTTTAAAATCACCTTCAGTAAACGGATAAATTTTCTGATCATATGAGAAAGATGTTGGAAAATATAACCACAAATGAATAAGCAACTTATCTGTTTAGATTCTCAAGAAATTTCAAATAAAGCAATAACAACAGCCACGCATTTAACCAAAAGGCCAGAAAAGCATCTCTATTCTTTCTATATAATTTTTTATTTTCTAATTTAATGAAAAAGTAATTTTGTTTGCATGCAAATTTTCTTTTTTTACTTTAGATCCAGATTTTAATCCTAACTACGTCCTCAACTCTATTCTTGTTCTCATGCGAATTCAGGAATAGCCGCATAAGATAATCTAGGTTAGCTGTACTAACCACATTATAAATATTAGACTAAATACATATATAATATATTCTAATTCTATTAATAATACTTTGCCCGATTTTGTTCTAAAATAAATTCTCTGAATGCGATTCTTTTCAATTTTAATCCTAGTTTGGATTACAAACATTTGATTTCGTTTTATATCAAGAAATTAATTATATTTTTGAGTATTTAGTTTAATTTGTCTCAAAAAACAATAAAAAAATAAAGATAATTTAATTTTCAAATGTTTCCAGTAGTTTTTACAGTCATCTGAAAAAGATGAATGAAAGTAGGCTGACAAAACAAATCTATAGAACTAATGTATGTGGTGGAAAGGTCGGCAAGGGTCGCCCTAGAAAATCCTATGGACACCAAATTTAAACTTACGAAATCGACGAGCTTGCATGGATGTCAGTGAAGCAAGAGAAATATGCAATGATCCTATCATGTGGAAATGTAGTTTCTGCCTACCCTTTTAGGAAATAGGTGAGAGTTTATATTATTATTAACAAAGCGACATAAACTTTTCAAATTACAAAATAATTAAGCGATATATACGGATATATCATTTTGACTCTAAGTCGCATCGCGAGGCCGGTGAATAGACGCGGACTAATATTTACTCCTCGAAACTTGGGACTTTGTTTTCGGGCACACATTCTTGTTTGCCAGTTCGAAGAAGACAAATAACGCCTTGTGACTTCCCTTTGAAAAACAGTAGGGAGACTAGTTATTTCAGCAAGCAAGGTATCTCATTTTTTTAATAATTTCTTACGAAATAAAGTAAACCCAATATATACATATCATATAAAATAGTTCGTACAAGTAATTCTATTTTATTTATGAACAGTGGTTTTTAGTCAATGCAAGCATCAGAGTCTTTTTATAAAGATTACAATGCCTTTATGGATAATGGTATCCATATCGTATAAGCGCAATTCTTTAATAAGTCATTCAACTCAATTCTACCATAAGCTTTTTCTGGTGTCGGGAAAAAGAAAAATCACTTTATTTCTGACCAACATTTCTCCACGTTGTTTTTCAAGAAAATGCTACGTTCGAACATCTTATCCCTTTTCAAAATTCCACTTTTATGTCCCAAATTTTATTTTCAGACATTATTTCCTATTTTCATTAACAATTTCTGTCTACAATTTACCAAAGGCGATGAAGAGACGACTGAAGCGGTATTGTCCCAAGCTGCGTCGAACTTTTCACCGAGTTCGAAAGACACGATAACGCTTTTAGACCTGCCGTTAACGTAACATTTATTAAATGGGTGGTACAGCAGGCTTTCTACTAAGCAATTCACACACCTTTCCGTTTATGTCTTTAAGTATATGTACCATAATGTCAGGCGGTTTTTCCAATCTTCTCGTTGCTTCCATAATTTCCTTTATGCCAATTTCATTCTTGTAGACAGTCAAAAAATCGATCGCAATCGCATGCTGCCGGCTATTGTTTCCTATTATGGGAAAACACAGGAAATAGTATTTCTAACATTCTCTCACCTGATGTTCTTCATTTAGTAGGCAAGGGCTAAAATACCTAACTAACTAAAAAACCTGATTTTAGGTTGACCCGGCGGCTTTTCACCATATTCCAGTTCATAGTATACCCGGAAATAATCATAGAAATTATCTAGTTTAATAATTTGAAAAAATATCGAAATAGACTAAAATTGGGAGAGAGTTATTCGTTTAATGTTTTATGTTCGCTGGCCAACAGTAATCTTTGCACCGACAGCGCACACGAATGCAGAATAATAACCAAAATGAACGATTCTTTCAAAACAAAAATCATGAAAAGAAATATAAAGCGTAAGCTTAGTGTGTTGAGAAAATAAATAGACATTACAAATATTGGTGAGAGAGTAAGTGCGATTTTGCCTCCTTTTGTTCTACAATATTTATCAATTAGTATTAGCAATTTATCCAATTTTAGTTACTTAAAATTCGAAACTATTTTAACTCTATTCTAGGGCGATCCATACTGATGCTTCCACAAGACACTTTCGCTCCATAGGTTTTTTAGTCAATACAGTTTCATTCATGTTTTCTAAATGGCTAAGCCATTTCCAAGTAGCCTTTTTGACTCTGGTGACTATATTTTCTTACCGCCATCACTTTTCTCTTACGTAACTATCCTGTAAGCATTACGTACATGCTAAGTAGACATCGTTTCGGCATTGCGTTGATTTTAATTACTCGTTTCCTACGCCTCAATCAACTGTAGCTACAGGTATTCGATTAGAATTTCATAACAGTGGTTAACCGCTATTGTAACGAGTTAATTTCATTATTCACAACAAAGCGCAAGAAGTAATTTATGTTATTTTGGAATGGAATTATCAATAACATCAAGAAAGATATCAATCCTTCAGGGATACATAATTTATCTAACAAGGCAGAAGAAAAATCGAAAATTTTAATATGCTCACGAGCGGCTTTATTTATCCAATTTTCGATTCCAATAAAGCTTCAGTGAAATGTGGACGTCATTGTTGGCGGCGAGCGACCGCAGTGACAGGACAATCGGTGCCTCACTGCCGATGTGCGCCGCCGGCACCTGCTCGCCGCAAACGACCTCTTTTCTATCCGGTTTTATAACGAATTTCTGCAGTGATATTATTGTACGTGTCGCATTAAAAATGGGACGTTAAGCAATTGCTATAGAATAATATTTTGTTCATGTGCAATATTTGATATGAAGATAGCCTAGAAAAAAATTTCGGATACTTGATCTACGTTACATGCATTTTTAATACATTTATTCAATGATGTCGAATAATTGAAAACAAAAAGCAAACATTTTGGTAGAATATCATTAGTGCAACGAAACGAGATATAGTAAATAAACAACACAACATCGCGGACTTCTGTAATATGTCTGCTGAATTTCGTGAGCTTCATATAAAATCGTCACCGAAAGATGGAAAATTATTCCTTTACCCGCTGTATCGTCACAGACAGGGGATAGCAGCGAACAACGGCGTGCGGAGTTTTGGGCATCGGCGCCATTAGTTACATTCGTGATCAATTCGCCACAACATTTCCTTGATGCGTCTCGGTAACGACTATACGCGGCAGAATTCGTAAGCGCACCAATTATTTACGTGGACGAGCCTGCCCTCCGCAGCCGTCGCTTCGAACGCCGAGGAGAGCAAGCGCCCGCCCGAGGGCGCCGCCGATACGTTCCAAGTAAATTTTTCCATTCGGAAAATGGCCCAAGGAATTAGGTGGAGCGCGTTTCATATTTCAATGAAAGCCGCGCTGCCAACCGCCCGGCCCTCGTTTCGACGCTGTACACGCGGTCGTTCGTTGTTTTTATATCGCTCGTAAAGAAGGCGTACCGATGCGCGGGCGAAACGGCGGAAATCGGAAAACATCCCAATTACTTTTACGTTTATTATCATGCACTGCAAGGCTGGGCTGACAAAGCACAGGCTTTTTCATGGCTTGTCATATTTTTGATTACATTCTATGCCGATATCTCGAGATGGATTTGATAATAACTATGTAAGCGACATCAGTTTTTTTTTTAATATCGTCATATTGAGTTTAAATATATGAATAATTTGTATTTCTATATGGCTTTACGTACTGTTATCAATAGTAAATATGTTACGAGGTAAATGTATTTGACTGTCCAAAATGAAGTTTCATCGATATACTTACGTATAGTTGTGAATGTAAGCTATGACAGGAAAAACGTGAAAGTAGAATCAATACCGCGAAGAAACGATATCTGTACAGTATTTTTTAAAAATAGGTATCAGAATAACGATGTGTGATGACGGTGTAGTTGGAAAGAAAATGTAATCATCAGTGTCAAAGAGTATGTTGAAGGGTTTGGACTATCTACAAACGATAATGAAAACAGTTCAACCAAAAAATCCATCCCTTATTAAAAATTTTCATATGGGAGGCAACAGTGGCAGTAAGGCAATATTAGTGCGACAAGAGCCTAGAATGATGATGAAAATTTAACTAACAAGAAACAGATCATAAAAAGCAATAATGAATATGAGAGCGGGAAACCTGAATTGGATTTCGTTAATGAAATATTTTTTATATACATTTTGGTACTCATGACAATTATTTGGTACTCAAGTCTATGATTTGATACCGATGGCATTTCATAGAAAAAAATTAAGGAAATTCATATTTTAACTTTAGCATCACAATACATATATGTTAGGTATTGCCTTGCTACCGCCACATCGTCGTTAGTTTTCGCGGCTCCTTTAATTTAGTGGCTGGCGATGGCCTGGATCGCATTTATTTGTACCCCAGCGATAGCGAAACGCTAAAATAAAATAGTGGAAAGAAAATGGGAAAGAAAAAGGGACATACCACGGGAGAAGCGGCCTGGTCTCACTCACTGCGGGCTAGCCCTACTTCTTTCTTTGTTTTGGACCAATGTCTTGATCACCGACTTGATAAATTTAGCGAAATGAAGATTGCTACACGATGCCGACCCAAATGCACGTGACTCATCACATACAATGTACCCACACAAAAATTATCTGCCCCGCGACGATATTAATTTGAACTACAAAGAACGCTAGATGGCGCTTGTTTCAGTTATGGAGGTATGTCAGGTATATGAAAATCTGGTATATGTCAAGACATATAGAATCGTTCCAAAAAAGGAGCGACATCCATAACATTAACATTAGACATAAGAACGATCTTGCTGCTCATAAAACCCGTATAAGTTAATAAATCGTCTAAGGGGCAATGTATGCGTTTTTATAATAAGATCCCAGCTGAAACTCAAAATTTGCCATTTAATGAATTTAAACGTTTCGTTAAAAGAAAGTTATATGGCAAGGGCTATTATACTGTGTTTGAGTATGTTAATGAAAAAAACCCATGGCATTGAACTGCTCGGCTATCAGGTTGCTTTATATTCTTACTAAGTGTTGTACTAAATTATTAATTATCCAATATTTTGTATCGATGAGCAAAAAAGAGCAAATCTTGAGTTTCTCACCCATTCTTCTCATGGTGAAACAGCTTTTGGAATGGGTGGTAATGTTAATGTCGAAAAAAGTTATTTATGACGCATTTCAAGTATAATTTCTATTAGGTACCTACGAAATAAAGATATTTTTGATTTGATTTATTTTTATAGATTTTGAGATGTTTATTTCATTTATTAACCATTTCGATATAAAGTTTTTTGAAACAAATACTGAAGTCCGTAATGAACTTTTTCAAAGGAATTCAAAGAAGAATATAAGCGCGAAGTACAGCATTGCAGCGCAAAATCATCGATAATGGTGGACAAATATTAGGCCGAGGAAAAAGATTTATCGAATTTTATAAGTAAAAACTTAAAGTAAAAAATCTCTTTGGTTGTGCTGCTCGTATTGGGTTAGTTTTAATACCATTAAATACATAACATTAAAAAAAAAGAAAAATAAAAACCGTATCCCGCCATTTTCCTATTGTTTTTGTCCACCAAAATGAGTAAATCTAATGTAGAAATTCGATCTATTTTAGAGTTTTATTACAAAAAGAAGAAGAAATGCGACACAAGCCGCGAAAAAAAAATTGTATTTATGAACCTAACGCAGTGTCGGTAAGAGTAGCACAAAACTGGTTCAAACGTTTTCAGCCCGATAATTTTGACGTTAAAGACTTGCTAAGGAAGAAAAAGAGCAAGATCGGCATATTAATTCTTACAATATAGGTGAAGAGCTAGGGATTGACCACAAAACAGGTTTGACCTATTTGAAAAAAACTGGATATACGAAAAAACTCGATATTTGAGTCCCATACGAGCTCACTGAAAGAAATCTAATGTATTATGTACTCATTTGCGATTCTCTATTGTAATGTAAAGAAACCGAACAGTTTTTGAAAAGATTGATCACTGGTAATGAAAAATGAATTACTTACGACAAGAACATGCGAAAAAGATTACGATCAAAGGGCAAACAAGCTCCACAAACTATAGCGAAACCCGGATGAAGTCATAATAAGTTGATACTGTGTATGGTGGGATTGGAAGGGAATTATTAATTATGAGATTTACGGCCAGGCAAAACTGTCAATTCGGATCCCTATTGCCAACAGCTGATGAGACTCAAGCAAGAAGTAAAGAAAACACGGATTGCATTGATCAATAGAAAGAGTGTGGTTTTTCACCATGATAACGCCAGACCACACACATCTTTAGCCACTCAACAAATATTGGGAGAGTTTGGTTGGGAAGTGTTAATGGATCCACCATGATTATACAATTCAGCTATGTCGTAAGAACTAATATGCTGATCTTGCTCTTTTTCCAAAATGACACCGATTTTATTCGTAACGGGTCGACCACAGCGAGGTTCATATTTGATAAAATTACCGAATTGAAAACGCTTGAATCAGTTTTGTGCTACTCTTACTGACATTACATTAGATTCATATACATCACAATTTTTTTCGCGGCTTGTGTCGCATTTTTCTCTTTATGTAATAAAACTTCAAAATGTTTCGAATTTCTAGGTTAGATTCACTCATTTTGGTGGACAGAAAACGAATAGAACAAGGGCGGGACACAGTTTTTCCATTTCATTTTCTTTTTAAATGCCATCTATTTAATCATATCAAAACTAGCCAGATACAAAAAACACAGCCAAAGAGATTTTCCTGCAAATTTTTCCCCGACCTAATAATTCTACTGTGAGGTAAGTGAACGTTTGTGACAACAGATGTATCATAACATGTACCATTATCGATATCAAAAAAAAACTTGAATCGTTTACAAGCGCGAGTTTTGTCAGAAGCAGTGAAGCAGAGCCGCTGATGAGGTCGTGAGCTGGCGGCGAAACGAGCGCGCTCCTATCGGACTAAAGAGCTTCCCGGCGGACAAACGAGCCCGATAAGGCGCACGACGGCCAAATCCGGCGTCTGCAGACACTAACGTTCGGGTCTCAGTACACAGGCATAAAATACAAGTGTCTTATCTGTGATTCTAGAATTTAAAAGTTTTAAACACTTTCTCTTTTATTTAATTATAGTTATGAACAACAATATAACGTCAAAAAGACATTGTGAATAATTTCACTTAAAAAAAAACCACGTATGCTATTGATATGAAATGGACGTCAGCGAAGTAAGAGAGATATGCAACAATCGTACCATAGGAAAATCTAGTCTCTGCCTACCCTTCTTGAAAATAGGGCGTAAGTTTACATTACATATATTATTGTTATTATGAAATTTAGTCAGACTGTGGATTGTAATCCAAAAATCAAGTTAAAAATAGAATAAACTCGACGAATGCTGCACAGTCGAACCGACACCGCTGAAACTCGCTATACGAAATTTGGACAGTACAATCCGTTTGTAATGTAAATACCGACTAAGAATTTAGCGAAATCGTTCCTTAAGACGGCAATTAAGAAACTGATATAGTTTCGTTACTTTGGAAGTTAAAAGTGTTAAAAATTTGGACATACGATTAGCAATCAATAACGAAATATTTTATTTACTCAGGCACGAGTTTAATGCCTGTTTTTACTTCTTTATGTGTATATTTTTCTTGCTTTACTGAAATATGACAACAGTTTCATGTACGCTCGTTCGAATCGGACGCTTAAAATGTGACCCTTCTTTGAGTATGCAATTTTCTAGGGTGATGATAAACATTCGATATCTATCGATCTCCATGGTCATTCTACTTTCTTCATCGTTCCCATATGGTCGAACCGTATTAACATACCTTTTCTATTTCCTTTAATACCACACAATCCTCTCACATCGATGTCCTTATACGAAGACTGTTACTAAAAGGTTTAAACTATACAGCAATCGCATCTCCACTCGACGATTCTACTCGCACGTGTCTTCTGTCACAGTCGACTTTCACTGCACCAGGACTCATTACGGATAACCGAACGCGCTTGTGCGAGACACGTTTATTATTCATAACAGCCACCGTGACACCATTTACTTTCCTTTCAATATCTCTACCAAGTATTCGTCGCTAGTAAATAGATAGCACAAAAAGAGAAACTCAGCTAAACTCTATCACTTTTTCAATTCTCTTACCTCTCATGGATTTAGTCATGCTTTTATATCATTCAAATACCTTAGTTTTTATGATTTTTATTTTCATATCATTCATTAGAATCATTTATATTATTCGGTCGTCGTCAAAGGAGGCATTTGGCGGTTAAGTAAGTCGTCCTTTATTCACTTTTTTTATGACTTCAAATCACACTCTTTTAAATCATATCAAATAGTCAGGAATAGGATGAATCGTCATGGTATCGCTGCACATCCCTATCTGGCATCTCTGCGAATGTCAAACCAGTCATCCAGTCATCGCATGTCACATTTATTATAACGCAATCACTGTGGTATTTTTATAGATATTGCTATGCCCCTTTATATATCAGATGTCAGTCCCGTAAACACACCACGCATGTATAGGGTATCTATAGGTCATATCCCCTCCACTCTATCGTTAATTTTTCCAAATGTACAGAAGATACAGAAAATCTTTTGTTCCTTAGTCATATTTTTTTCTGTGATGTTTGGCAAAGAAAAACTTGGTCTGTACACCCCCATTATTTTAAAAAAATCCACTTGTGCATTCCAGGCGCTTTCAGTCGCATTTATAACCTTTTGAATTATAATTTTCATATAGATGCAGTTTTCTAACATCGTTGGGTATATTTAAGAAATTTTCTCAGACCTTTTTCTTTACAGAGAGGTACAATGACGGTTTGCATCACTCATTAGATAACCTACGTTTTCTTAGAATTATTTAAAGACCTGGTACAGCAGTCGTGTTATTACTATACCCTCGCTGCTCCTCAGAATTTATGACGGAATCTATCCTGCCAGTTTCCTACGCTTTCGTACTCTTCAGTCTTCATAATTTATTTCCACTAATTTTATTCTCATCATAATTCATATATTTAGTTACAGTAACATTGTTACCTGCCACATTTTCCTCAAGCGTGAAAACATTTTAGAAATGATTATTCGGAATATTCTTGTCATGATTATTTTAATTGTTCTGGTGTATTTGTGTTTGAAAAAAAAATCATTGTATACCCATAACATTGAGGTAATATAAAGTTTTAAATAAAAACGCGATATTGGCCAATATCACAAAATTTCTTGCCTTAAATTTTTGTATTATTGATTTTTTTAAAATTTTAAATTGAATTTGTCGAGTTTGTTATACAACATCTAGCTATGACTTTACAAACAGCCGCGTCAGTTTTAGTAAAATTTGGTTCGAGTTCAGAGCTATCGATATTAAAATTGGAATCGCAAGCACGGGTGAAATCGAGATCAGGATTGAAACCAACACTGTGATAAGGTTCATTCAGAACCTAAAACGGAATCGTGATATGAATTCAGGTTAAAATCAGGAACGAGATCTAAAGTAGGATGGGGCCAAGTTCAGATTAAATACTGGTGTCCCATATTTGTATATAAACGATGTAAGATTTATTTTACATCCAAATGGATGAAGACAACATCAAAAACTATTTTCAAATATTTTCTTAAAATTCATAGTTTCAAATTAGTTATTTATAATGCTCAGATATTTGGAAAAATGCGCTATGTATAGAAATAAACATCACATATCAAATATTACTTACAATAAATAATGAACCTTAATACATTTCACTTAGATATGCTAAAAATGAAACGAAGAATAGGATTTACTAAGAATAAGCATTTGTACGGTAACATTTTTTCCCAGCAGCGCTCACAGGCCGGCTCGTGTGAACGTAGGATTATTCCTTTTTTATTTAGCATTTATATAGTCTTAACAAATATTTATAGGAAACATTTTTTTATTCATAAATAAGAAAAATAAAGTATTCTAATTGTACGTAATGGTGCAGCCGTGATAATTGTGTACATTTTAAAGACAATTTTTTTTATTCACCACTCGAATACTCTTCAATTAGGAAAAAATACCACATAATTTTGTTACAGGGTTCTATCACCTCTGCTAATATTTTCACAAATACATCGCGATGTAGACAGACACATCTACAGTCTCATTAAATCGAAGAATGAGATTTCTAAGATTCGTGCAATAAATAACATTGCAATTATCAGACCATCGTATTGGATAAGAGAACTTTAATTGAAAAGATAGGCATTGTCGGCCTATTCAGAAATACGCTTTACGTCATGAAGGTATGCCAGCGTGTAATCGCCCCGAGCGGTCGTCGAGCGCGCCTCGACGGGCGGCGGACGGGCCGCACGCGTGACGACACGGCCCGATTATGATAAAGAAAACTCAGTCGACTCGAATAACTCACGGACAGGTAATCGATTATAGTGCAAGGAGTGGTGCCGTCCGTTTTGTTTCAGAAGTGGCGCGGTACGAGTTCCGAAGTCATTGACACGGCCGCGGCCGCCGAGGGGCCGACGGCCGCGGCGGGCGGAAGGACCTCGTTACGGGAACTCCGCGACGCCGCCGGCCGCCCGGCCCCCGGCGCGGCGCGGCGCGGCGCGGCCCAGAAAACGCCGACCGACAGCCGATAGCTTCGCGAATTCGAAACTGACGCAAACATATGAATGATGAGATATCTTTAAGATGGTGGTTATTTCACATAAGTACTAACGGTCAGTTGATAGCACGACACGACTTTGTCGAAACGACGTCCAGTCTGAATTGTAGTTGTTCCGATTGACAATAATACAATCGCTCAGACTAGGAAAATAAAACAAAACAAAAAATATTCTTAAGGTTACTATTATAAACAACTTATTCTCATTTGGTAGTTTTATAAGTACATTTGCAAATTAAACGATACTCTTTCCCGTAAATTTTATGTTCAATCTACACTAATATAAAACATACAATTTGTTTATTTACATGAAGGGCGGAAACTATGACCCAATTTCAAAAATTCTTTTCATTTATAAAGTGTTACATTATTCCCGAGTAACTAATTTAGTTTTTTTTTTTTTTGAGATTTGCCAAGTTTTCACAATCCTATATCGTGCATCACCACGTCACTGCAGATGTCGTGCTTTGTGGTAAACCACAATTCTGCGAGTGATGACGCTGTTCATAACGGCAATATAATGCATGAGGTCCTACATCACGTTGCTAAAGAGATACGCTCCGGTTGTGTAAATATAACATCTAAACAATATATGCTTTGGCACGGCGGTGCGCCTAGAAAGAAGCTCTCAACTTTTCTTCCGGCAAATTACATTCGCTCAGTAGTTTCAGTGTTCTGTGGTAATAGATTTCACACGGTGGCCATCATGTCGCACCCGTGATTATCCATCATGAGTCATCGTGAAGAGGAGCTATTAGAATATTGTTGCGAACTGCACCCGGTAGCTAAATAAAAGTAAAAAAAATTATTCCCCTGAGAAAAAAAAAATATTCGAGAATAGAATCTAATACTTTTAAACGAGCAATTCGTGTATATATATATATATAATCATAATCTCGGAAACGGCTCCAACGATTTTGATGACGTTGATTGTGCAGGGGGTTTCGGGGGTGATAAATCGATCTAGCTAAGGTTCACTTTTGAAAAATGTGGTTTTGTCCTTGTTTTCAGGCAAAGAAAAATATCATTAGAATGCGAAGGCAAATTTTGCAAGTGTCTACAAAGTTGTAACAGCTCAACTGGAAATTGGGCCGTCCCGAAACCAGAGGACACCGGTTTCGAGTCCAAGTGGTTACTTTTTTTTTTCGAATCTAAAAATAATTTCCAAAAAACACGATTTACCAAAAAAAAATCTGTCATCCAGATAAAATTCAAATCAACACTCTTTATCGACAAATCAACTTAAATATGGCTATTATTGACATCTATTGGTGAGTGGTAATACTATTTTGTTTTAAAGCTTTGGCAACTAGGGGCCACCAAACTAATTGCACTCGTAATTTTTTATTTAAATAACCAGTTTTTTTTTTATGTCGGTAAGATTGAAAAATATTATTCATATTTCATCAGTATGTAATTCGTATCTAAATATAATTTTCAAAAAACATGATTTACGCAAAAAAATACCGAGAAAAGCTCGGTCATCCAGGTACTTCTCCAAATGTAAGCAACCCCTTTGCGCTCCTGCCTTCTTATCTATCGCCGTTTCCTACGCATGTTCATTTAAATGCTTGTACTTTTTCAGTAGAATTTTCGAAAATGCAATAAATCTTATTTGTTTATATCATATGTGACATGTTTACGACTTATTTGTTCTAGATAATTTATTGCATTGTTTTTATTTGAAAAACATTCTAGACGGCTAGTCGAGGCATATATGTACCGGAGCTCGGGTGCCGACGAGTGAGTTTTATTTCTGCGATTAGTGTATTCACAAGTTAAGTGCGGTCAACGACAGGCAGTCAAGTGGTTTCATAGCAATTTATTATAACTCTGTGTTTCAGAATAAATACCATCTTTTTCTCTGCGTGTTTACTTTTCCTCTGACCTCAATCCTTGAACTCCTTATAGGGTCATTACATAAAAATATAATATGAAAGTATTCATATAGATGTATTCAAAGTATAATACTTAAATTCGGTTCGGTTGATTTGTTAACTGAGTTAAAATGTGAATTTTCACCATTTGAAAGTTATTGTTTAACGGACAGTTATTATCTATCGCTGAAGCATTATTAAAATTAAATAGCACTGTAAGCTAGGTATGTAAAAATTTGAACTTTGGAAACTTTTCATAATATTAGATTACCCAATATTTGATACTTAAACAATACTGCACCTATTACAACTTATACAACAATCGGATTTTAAGCAGTAAGCACATGTATTTAATGACGCACAATAAAATGCGATATACTGAACAGAATATGTGTTTATCGAGTGCGAGCGGTTTTAAACGTTTGAGATTAACATTTTTACGAGTTCAGAGGGTAGTCCGCGGACGCTGTTTGTACAGCTGCTTAGAGTAATAAAGTAGTTCCGGAGAGAGCATCCTGCTCGCTAATTACGGCGCGCATTAGGCCGAGCCGGCCGGCGCACGCGCGGCCCCCGACCACACAGACGGACAAATTCATTGGCCGTTTTACGTAAGGAGACCTCTCATTATCGCTACACTAAGTGTGATTACTTGAAATACTGCTATTTCGCTGGAAACCGTTTTCAGAGCAGTATCAATATGAAGTGGAAAATATATATCTAAAATGTCAGTTTATTCAAAATAGCGTATAGATCGATGTTCCCATTGGCACTAATTTGCGCAGCACAAATAATGATTGATGAGCAGAATCGAGTCCGATCGGTTATAGGCGTTCTTAGATTTCAAAATGAATTATTTTGGAAAAAGGCTATGTAATAAGATAAAGTTATTAAATTTGGTCGTTTGATGAATTTCGACTTAATTTTATGTCTATTTTGGAAGAAACGAACACACTGGAAGCTCATCTAAATTTGACACGAATTATATTATACAAATTTACAATATGAAAAAACATATTGGATTGTTTTGAACACGTTGAAAAAAATTTGAATAGAATTCATGTACTTCGAATAAGACATTAATTTAAATAATCCGTCTCCCACAAGATTTCCGTTATTATGGAAATACTTTATTTACCTGGAAGAAATTTCGTAACGATAGATAAGATTCTGCATTAAATGAATTTCACTTTGCTATTTTATTCCAGGATTAGGTCCAAATCGTTAAAACTTTTCATTTTTTTTTTGTTCGGATAATTTATAATCACCCATTAATCAATTATTTCCCATTTTGAGATGTAGTATGTCAAAAGAAGTTATCAGTTAACACTGGAGGTTTTCACTAGTCACAGTAGGTCAATTTTTAAGGGAATTAAACATGCAGTAATGACAGCAATTGCCTCAATTGACCAAAAATATTAAAATTTTCTACAAAACCAAAAAGGCTGAGGCCAGTCAATGGCCGGCGTCATCAATGTTGCTATAATGTGAAAACAAGTGATAACTAAGACATCACAATTTTTACAAATTCCATAAATGCAAACTCTCAAACGCTTAATGCATGAACCTTCGTTATCAAAATTAACGCAAAGACAAAAGACATTTAGTTCTCTTTTGTCGCGTAACAGAGGATTTTATGAAATACAACAAAACGTTAATGAAATGTCAACACACTGACGCACGAGAAGCAACACTGAAAGGAAACGATACGTGCCGGCTGTTGACTGACGTCTTATTTGCACACCTGCTGGGTACACCGTGCGGAACCTACGGTCACACACAGTGTACCGCGGGTGTGGAGGTTCTTGGAATTCGTTTGTAGCAAACACGTGGATTAATTGAAGATAAAATGAACGCGGCCGCGCAGCGTTATGACATTTCACCTATCTGCAGATCACACAAATACAATGCAACGAATTGAGACAGAAGTATACGTATGCAGAACTAGAGAAGTGTCCTCTGGAATCATCAGTACTGCATAAACATTTTTTAAGTATAAAGTTTAGCATCATTTTATAATTAGGAGCTTCGCGCGGATGGATGCGAAATTGCTACATATATATATATATAGACCGCATTTCGGGCCGGATGCGGCGCTGTACGGACGTGATCTCGGTGTTTCCTTCGTTATCTTTTTTCCTTTGATACGCGTTCCCGTAGGATTACGTGAGTCTTTTTCACGAAAAAGTAGCCTACGTTCATCTTCCTTTAGGGCGTATTAACTATTTCCCTGTCTAGTATTTTCATATTTTCCCTGAAGAATGAAATGATACGTCATGGTAAAAAATAATTAGGCTATGCCTGTTCCCTTTCTAATTCAAGTTATATTTTATGACAATACAGGCACACACATTTTGAGATTTATACCACTATTAATAATTATTTGATATACGTTTAATTTTAACGTGTACACGTTTGCTGTTAAGATCTAATACGTATGAGAAAAGTTTTATTTGAATGTAAACACAACAACTGACCCTAATCTCAAACACGAACGGTAGGTTTACATGAAAACCAAAAAGAGAATCTTAAATTGCATCACAAAAGACGACTCACAATTACTGAACTATAAAAGACACTATCAACTAGTAAATTAATCACAATAATTATGATTCAATGTAAATTTCAACTACATATTACATTTTTAATGATTACGTCGTCACTTTCGTCGTGTCAGGTTGCACGAATTCCCCAAATCTTTTTGTTTGGGATCGACGGGCCCGCACCTCAGGCCTTCGGCGTCGCCCGGCGCGGTGACGGCGACCGGCCGCGACCGGCCGACGACTGAGTGCGCTCAGCGAGGCGGTCGATCATTTCATTCCACTCAAATTAAAAACTGGTTGATGATTTCGTCGATGGCGAGGATCGAACTCGGGGATTTCTGATCCGGAATAAAGTCGCAAACACTGCGCGTGTATTCTCAAGGGCATCTAGATGAGCTCGAAAGTTTTTTTTTTAATGTTCTATCCATGTAACTAGCGTCCTAGCTCACGTAACGCAAGTCGACAAAACGGACTATTTATTGAATATTCTGAAAAATTGTAAAAAAAATTACAACAATTTTGTCATTTTTCTAATTGTAAATTGCCAATAAATGAACAAAATACCTATTGTACGAATTAAAGCTCCGCCATATTTAAAAAAATAGATTTGCGACACCAACCTAACAAAAGTTCAATTCGAATTAAGTGATGACTATCACGTCTTATACCTCGACGGAGTCTGTACGAAAACACCGAAGATGGTATTATTCCGCTACGTCGGCGTCGTTAAATGGGAGCGGTCGGCGGCGACGAAAGCGCTCCGCATTAGCATAGAGGCAGACGGCCGGTGAAAGCGTCGAGGAGCGCTATTCGAGGTTCGTCGATTGAGAAAAGGTGAAATAAAAGGTGAAAAGCCTTTTATGCAGGACTTTATAAATGGTGTTTCTTTGTATTCCTCTAATAATTCGACTTAACGTGTTTCAAACACACTGAATATTTCCTCGCGATCGAAGCGTGAAATTCTGCATTTTACCGTGAAATGATTTGTTTGACTTGGCTAATTTTGTTCAGAATTTATGCAGATTAAACAATTATGTAAGCTATTTAAACTAAATTCATTAACGCTACATATTTTTTTAATAAAATTACGCACGTCTCTTTAAAAAAAATCTAATAACAAAATTCACTATATTTGTACCTCCTTTAAGACAAGTACTAATGTATCTTATCTTAATACCTGTATAGATTATTACGATACAATAGCACATTACATAATTCTAATTTACAACAGCCTAGATAAATAAAACAGCGCAAACTAGATTACTAAAACAATAAACTGAATTAAAGAGAACACGTTGATTTTAGCAAATAAGCACTCTCCCTGCCCAATGCACACGTAGGCCTACGTGTGAAAGACGTAACGAATCTATAAAATAATTTCAACTTTAACGGGTTGCACAGAATCGACTACTCTCGTAATAATTCTGTGCCTACTAATATGAAGGCTTATTAGTTAGGCGCAGAATCTTGAAGTCACGTTATCGGCGATCATATCGTGATGCAAGTACGACGGTAGGAATTTATCGACCACGATAATAAGTAGGCGAGATGGAGAGATACTTTCTTTCCACCGGCGAATATTTCGGAAACGGTACGTACAACATCAAACGGTACCGTTACGCCCCGAGAGCGCGCCGTCCGCCGCCCGCCGGCCGCCGGACGCGGTTTCGCGACTTTCGAACCAATCGTCTCGGGTCACAGTCGTGTCGCGTATGTAAATGTTTTAGAAGAGAAAAATTTCTTTGCTTCCGTCCGCACTTTACAATCCTATGTGTCAGGTCTGTAAATGTGAAAAAAAAATTGCATTTTTTAAATAGTAAAAAAATATTTTTTTCACAATCAGAATTTGTTTATATTGTTTATTAAGACAATGAAAAAATATTAATTGAAATAATATTTTTAAAATCTTATATCCAATGATGAATTTCAAGGAAATATTAATTTCTTCATATATTTTTTAAAATAATCGAATCATCGCAGCCACATGACTACGATGATCCGTTTCGAATACCAACTACATATTTCGTCGCGCCACGCTTTGTTATTGCTGATTTAATCAATAATATTGGCCGCTAGCCGTCCGCTTGGCTTGAAACGGTCGGATTACCACGAGCTATTTGCTTAAAGTACGAATAGAAATTACTTAGTCATAATAGTCCAATGAGGAGAAATTAATATAAATTTTAAGGTTTCGCCATAGGCTTATGTTTAACAGGTCTACGATAACCGCCTGAATTTTATATAAAAAGCGAAATACGTGACATCACTCAAAGTATTGTAACAATTTTAAAAGAAAATGTTTGTCGTGTATAGATTATTTTTAATCGTAATTCCAGACAGGATGAAAATTTTAACAACTGCCCGATCGAGCACAAATCCTGAAATTGCCCTGCGGTTCACCACGGGTACCAATTCGTACAACGTAGACGCGTTCATTGCAAAGTAAAATAAAAGGGTCTGATGAACGTAGAAGCATGAAAATTGACAAAAAAAACAAGTTAATTAATACCTAGTTTACTCCTCATACCCACTCCAGCACGCGAGCTCGACGCTCTATTCCAACCGTTTTCTATAGTAGCAGGCCGCACATAAGAAAAATAATATTTGCGAAATTGTAGCGGTGCGCACGGCCGGTCGCTAAAAACGAGCGAACCAGCCGGTTAGCCGCATAGCGCGCGACAGTAGTTTTAGTTTTTTAACTGCGGTTTGAACAAACCATCAAAGACGTGCCCGTCGTCTAACCGCGAGGCTTGCTATATACGAGCGACGGTGAGCGTTAAAATGAATAATCGATTAATAATGTTTATAAATAATTCATATGCAGATGACGATACGCCTTCATCATTTCCGACGATGGAAAACGTCAAGAGTAAACTGAGCTTCACCAGACTTCTCGAAGACAAGTTCTGAAATACATTGATATAGTGTAGAATTTATGGTCTTGTATTATAATTTTGTTTAGAGTAGATCAATCCTCGGTGACGAGTCATTAATGGGTTGTTCAGTAATTATTAATTAATATGCATGCTAGTTAACATTTCACGTATGATTAATTACTTTACAGATAGGAAACTTTAATAAATAAAATGTCTCAACTAGAAGAACTAGGCTATTCTTACTTTAAACGGAATTAGGACATGAAGATGAAAATGATGAAAAAAGCTAATACAAGTGAAATAATATTCTCTTCTTACAGGTGAGAATACAATGAAAACAACATTTATACGTGAAAAGCAAGGACAGTATTCATTTCCTAAAAAAAAAAAGAGTAAATTAATCCCAGTCAGGTACACGTGCGTGCCTCGAGATGTCGCGTTATGCGACGTCGCGCAGTCAACGGCTCAAATCAAATATTTACCCGTAAATAAAGCAGCTCCTGAAAACACGTACGGAGCGCAAAATTATACGTGACATTTCTGATTTCTTTTGTTCAGTTTCATTTTTGTTTATTGATTTGAGTTCATGGATGTCTTGTCTTACCTATAGTCCATTAAAATGTTACATTTTTTAGGCCTTACCTTGCGTTTTTTAGAGGACGTAATTTTATTTTTTTGATGTGTGGAGGGGGTCAGTGTAAAGCTAAAAACAAGTTTGTGGGGTCGCCACCCTTGTCCCACGGCCGCCATCTTGAAAATAGGGGTTGAAATGGTATTTACGATATATCTCTTAAACTATTTATTTGATAAAAAAAATTTGTTAACATTTTTGTTACAAATTAAATTTCTACAACTTTGGTTCAGTAACTTTTGTCGTATAACTATAAATAAAAAAGTTATAAGCGAAAATCTTCAGAAATTCGAGAAAGAAATTTATATTTTGTATTTTGTATCTTAGGCTGTCAAGAGAATTATCATCTTTATTACCACCGTATAAAGAGATAAAAAAACGTTCACGCTTAGGCGACAACTTCAACACAATGTTACGAGCTATTCTTACAATAACAGAGGTTTGAAATAATAATAAATAATAACAATAGCAGGCAGCTGTTCTTTTATTCCCTCATGGTCACTTGGGTATTTTCTGCCTGAACAGTATTCTCGGTAACGGCCATCAGATTTAAAATTATTTTAAGAATCAATAATTGTTAAATCCTGTTATGGAGTGAAAAAGAGTCAATAATATTGCAAAATTTAGAATTAAAAAAATTATAATAATAAAGTAAAAAAAAAATAAAAAAAACAATCAATAACTGATGACATATTATAGGTACACATGTATAATATAGGTATAGTTAAGAGTACTGAAAAATAGTACTCACTTCGGAGCGCTGTAAAACCTTAACTATTGACTTAATGAAAAAATGATGCGAATGAAAGTTGTTCCTCAAACAACGATCTACAAAAACAGTCAGATATCATTTTTCGTAAAATGGTAAAAAGTTAAATCGAAAAATATAAATTTTTTCTCGAATTTCTGAAGATTTTCGCTTATAACTTTTTATTTATAGTTATACGACAAAAGTTACTGGACCAAAGTTGTAGAAATTTAATTTGTAACAAAAATGTTAACAAATTTTTTTATCAAATAAATAGTTTAAGAGATATATCGTAAATACCATTTCAACCCTATTTTCAAGATGGCGGCCGTGGGACAAGGGTGGCGACCCACAAACTTGTTTTAGCTTTACACTGACCCCCACACATCAAAAATAAAATTACGTCCTCTAAAAACGCAACCCCAAATGTAACTTTTCAATGGACTACTACTGAAAAAGACGAAAGCATTCTTTTTTGGTACATTTATAATAAGTAATTAAACATAATATTAAATGTAATATACTGATATATGGCGAGACATTATTTCTTTCCCGCGCATGTCCGATGATAACTATAAATGACTATAAATTGCTATAATTCATTTCATATACCTAAAAAAAAATTAATTCTAAGAATGAAGAATGTATGCTCACAAAAATCACTAGAATTTTGGTTTTTTGGTTCAAAGTTGTATGTGCTTAATTTCTACTATATTAATATTTCATACATATGTTTTTATTCTTCCCTAAAGAAAAAGATTAAAAATACATTTCTCAAATATTTGCCATTTTCTTTTTAGCTAATAAGAATTGAAATGGAAACAAAATATTATCAATACAGGTTAACTAGAATTTGATAAGAAGTAATTTTACAGTATCTTATAGGGAATGATTTATTTTTCAACATAGATACATTTTATTAGAATAAATGAATAATCAAATTCGAATAACTTTTTTTATACTTTGAGTAAAATTTATTCATTAACACAAAATAATAATTTTAGAATGGATATCTGTATTTATGATCAGAGAAACCTAAAATCTACTACCAATATATAAAAAATTGCCAACAACCATTTGTCGGTATAACATAAACCCAAGCAAGTGAATCTGTAGATTATATATATCCTATTATCATAGTAAACATGAAAGTTTGTTACTGAATCACAGTTTAATGGCTGAACAGAATTATCTAAATCTGTCCAGTATATACATTAAAACAACAATATTAGTATATTTATAAAGTTACTAATTTAAGCTTATGATTTTGCTTGCACAAAACAAATTCTTTATTTATGCTGATTGGTTATCGGTAACAATATTCATGAGACATTTAAGTTCAATATTGGTTCCCTATAAGAATCACGAGCAAAACGGAATCAGGACCAAAAGGATTAGTGAGATTGCTTCATAACAAAAAATTTTGTGGCATTAGATGTGTTTTCAGTGTAAGAATGTAAATTTTTCTGGTTTGGAATCCAGAATAGGACCTAGATCTGGATCATAATATCATTGATCAATATAAAAGATGAAAGAATTTGTTTTATGTCCATGTGGATGGAGCTGCAAGTGAATTAAAACTTAGTATTAGATACCATTTCTTTTCAAAACATCGTTTTGAAAAGAAACGGTTATCTAAATTGAGACCAAAATTGGGATCAAAAGCAGAGCCAGGACTGAAATCCCAAGCAGGAATAATATTGAGATCAGTTAGCAGAATAATTGATCAATATAAATCATGAAAGATAAGATGTTGATGCAGGCGGAAGCACGGACAACAGCTAGTATGCATATAAAGGAGAATCTGAATTAATGATCCACAAACAGCAGGAATCACTGGGTCTAAAAATGTTACACAAGGCTTATTTTATAATGTAGGCAAACACTAAGAAGAGTTTTTAGGAATCCCATTCCTAACACAACATAAGGGAGAGCGAAAGTTTGTAGTTTTTGAACTCAAAATTATGGGAATTGATATTTTAGTTTTTCTTTTCAAATAAGGAAGTATATATTGAAATATTATTAAAAATACAACACTAAAAAAGTTAAACTAGGGTTTAAAATTTGTACATATGAGTATTTTTAGTTTTGATTGAAGGTCACAAAAATTGATATATGAAGTCTTTGTTGGAAATTAGAAATATTTCAATATTTTCAACCCCCTAATGCAATTTCAAAAATTCAATACTTAAGGAGAATAATTGGGCATAAAAAATTGAGTGTTTTTTTTATATTCTAAGGCTTATAGAATATAAGGAAATATAATTATGTATTCCACATTATGAATGATCACGATTGTGAGTGGGACCTGGATTTGAATTGAAAGCGTACCTATAATCAGAAATGAGAATCAGCCGGGGATCATAATTAAGAGCAGAACCGGAATTAATATTAGAAACAGGACTAAAATTGATAGCAGGAGTGGGATTAGAATGTAGAAAAAATTTAAATTGGAATTTAGAACAAGGTGAGAATAGATATCAATAGTGTGACTGGAATTGAAATTAAGAACAAAAAGTGATTGACAGAAACATCACTTATATCTATATAAAAGTGGAGGAATTTATTTTATGTCCATGTGTGCAAAACCTAATCTATATATAAATATATGAAATGCAAAAATTTGAATACCTATAAAGAATAAAATTGACCAGTTTATTTTATGCATCTAATTACACTAGAGGCCAAATTGTATTATTTCCAGTCACGGTTAGCTGGCTATGATTACCATGAATAATCCTGCAAAAACTAGTTGATGTAAGTTAATAATATCAGTACAATGGAGGTAAACATTAAAAAGTGCATGTTGAATTAGCATAGAAGGTCCTCATAGATTTTATCTATATAATAATTATGATGACATGGAAATTAATAACATTCACCATTTTATCTACTTACATACAATCCAACCTATTATTTTTTTTTTAATAGTGAACTAAACAAATTTTATACATTTTAATGAAAGAGACAAGAACTTTTAAAAACAGCACTTATGCAAAGAAGAAAATGTCATTTTTTTATTTAAAAAAAATTGTAGGTATTTTTATTATGTAGGTAATGTAGGTAGTGACTTCAAGGTGTAAAAATTAAAGTAATGGTGATGATTTATTACCTCACAATAACATTGAAAGTAATGTCATCTAATGCAAATTTCTTTGATTTGAACGTCAAAATATTGGGTAAACATGGTTTGAATCACATTTCTCTCAATAACCAATAAAAATGCTGTTTATTATATTTCTCACTTCTAAATAAACATTATTAGGTTATTTGTTTTCACATTTGGCAATTATTGAACAAAAACAAAATCATGTCTTATTATAAGTGTATCTAAAATATATGTAATTCGAATGGTCATAAAATTTTACAGTAATTTCATTCTATGTCAGTACCTTCCAAACTGAAGTATTAATTTTTGTTCATTGTAAAGTTTATAGGTAATTCAAATTCATTATAATTTCTCCAATTAACTTCCAAAATTTATGTATAGTAAATAAACCTTCAAAATAGAATTTAAATTATTATTCCAAATCACACGAAAAATATAAATAAGATTAAAAAAAATGTAAAAAAACTATAACCTGGCAATGGAAAAATCTTTATATTAAAGCTAACTTGATTGTTTAATTTTTATATTAAAATTTTGACCCTAGTAAACAGTCGAGAAACTTAAAATATTAAGGTTTTTCATAAATAATGTTAGTTTTTAATGTCCAAAAAATCTCAATACTCAAAGTATAGCCTTTCATATTTTATGGTCTTAAGCTTCAGCAAGCTCACTGACACCTTGGTAAAGCCATTCTTTGAGTTTAGGTGCAAATGATTGCCATATGACATTTTCAACATCTCCTTTGGACTCAAATTATTTTCCATGAAAGAGTTTTACCATGAATCTGAATAAATATTAGTCTGATGGTGCAAGGTCTATGCTAAATGCTCGATATGGTAGAAATTCTTCTTCGATCTCATCCCGCATAACTTTGACAGTAACATTTTAGCAATTTCATGTTGTAAGAACACCCATTTTTGGTTTACTAAACCTGGATATTTCTGCTACAAAACCTCATACTTTTTGTGACTATATATCTTGTTACAGCTATCTGGAATTATTTCGAAGTACACTGAGCCTTTATAATTTTACCAGAAACATGAGACTTTCGACTCAAATCAATCTCTCCTCACCATGGCTTCTCCACTACTAAAATAATTAAACAGTTCTGCTGTTCGTTCAGTAACTTCATTTTCTCCTTCAATTTCACATATTTTCCTTGATGTCACACCTGCTTTAAACATTAATTTTCAATAATGTCTTACCAAGACACAAATTTCAAATTTATTGCATTACATTTGTTTTATTATTGAAACCTCTTGCCCCTCAATTACCAGTGGTAACTCTTCACATAAGTAGAGACTTACCACTTCATATGCCTAGAAATTTCAATTATAAAAACCGACATTACTTATGAGGACCCTCAGTACGACACCAGATATAATTACATAATGCAATTCAGTAAAATCAGTAGCTCATTCGTTACACTTTTCCACAACAAGATAGAAGTGTTTTAACTTTTATTATTATCTTGTTCTTGTTAGTAAATTGAAAGAGCATGCCTTGTTCTTTCCTATTTATTATTTTAATTTTATTTATAAGCTTATAAACTTTTCCTAAAGGAGCAAGCAGAGATCACAGACCTATTTATGTGATTTCTCTGTTTGAATCTATTTTAACATATATGTTTTTATGGCATACCACAGAGGCAATAATGAATTATTAAGAACGATAGTCAGTGATAGATGGACAATAGACATGAATTTCACAATATTTAACAAAAGTTGTTGAATTCAGGTGAGTAGTTATCATTCACTGAGGGAACAGAGGTACACACAATTACATCTATTAACATATAGTATATTACTATAAACTCATTTTTTTTTATTTCAAGATAGACAATTAAAAATTGTCTATCTTGGCTTCTGACATATAAATAAAAAATTTAACATTATTATAAATGACATGCAGTAGCTCTTAATTGGTCTTCATTGTCCCGCTCTGTAAATCCCATCTGCGCTATGCATTAATATTAAATGTATAGTAAAACCATATTGCTGAAATTGCTAAGTTGTCTCTTAAAATATTCTAAAAGAGTATGCAGTCATCAATCTATACATATAACAGAACAGTAGAATTGGGTGTGTCTGTACATTAAAAGAAAGGTAACATAAGAGAAAACAATGACTTTTTTTGTCTATCTGTTAGCACACATCTCTAAAATTATTGAACAGATTTTAATGTTTTTTTCAAAGGTAGATAAAACTTGGCTTATGTAGCATATATGTTTTATTTCATTTAAATCAGATGTCAAGAAAAAATTAATTTTTGGATGGGTGGGGGTGGGGTTAGTGAGTTTGTATAATTTATAAAAATTCTTTCACAGAATAAAAAAAAACTATCCCAGAGTTACATAGCCTATATTTTATTTTGATACTAGCATTTGTCCTAGAACCGTACAAATTGGAAATGTAAACAGTATTATTGGAATTGAAAACAGGATCGAGAGTCGGTACTGAGATCGAAATTGAGGATGGGACTAGAGTTAAAATACAGTTTTGGATCAGGATTAAAATCAAGAGTGACCGAGATCAAAATCAAGAACAGACTGGATCCAGAATCGAAAGTGAGAACAAAATTGAGATTAACAACTAAGGTCTTTTCATATAAAAAATGAAGGAACACAATTCATGTCCACCCAGGTGATGCTGCGGTATGAAAAGTTAGTTTCAAAATAAAATATACAGCTGTATAAGGAAAACCTATTTTTGAATTAAAAACAGAACATATGTACAAAAACAAATAAAACAGTTATTTTACAAATTGTAAGTTGAGTCACTCCTAATAATTTTATTAATAGTATACTGAAAGTTTATAGAACTTTAATAGTAAGAGATACATTTATATGTTAAAACATATGGAATTTTTTAATTTTTTTTAACAGATCAATCTTCATAAAATAGTTTCACAATATTCCACTATCAAACTGATCTTATGACAAGGTTGGAAAGGGTGTAATACAATATATATTTTTTGAAGGCTGCAAGTATATTAAACTTGGGCTTTAATAGTTGATTTTAGTGAGTCATTTCTAATATAAATAGCAATAAGAATTTAATGATAGAATCATAACAAATATAATGGAACCTCTCAGCAATTGTGAGTGAACATACAAGTAATAAGAAATTTTTAATATTAGAACAGAATATTTTAGGATTAGTTGACATTTTTACATAAATCCATTACTGTACATTGTGGTAAAATGTTGATGATGGGACCGGAAACTTATTATGGAAGATCTCAATGTCTTGTCTTAATAATGTCAAACCTTAAGAGATTGACTTGCAGTCTTTTATTTATAATAAACTCCCTATACCATAATAGTGACAGTTTTGTCTAATTGGATATATGAATGTAACATTAACAATAAAGTTAACAATGATAATACATATGACAGTTTGAATTTATATCTAAACTTACCTCCTTTATAGTGTCCAGTTTTAATTTCAGTTCAGGATCAGAATTCGAAGTAAGCGCAACTGCAACATATTTATTATGAGATCCATCAACATGTAGAGAATCAATTTTACTTGGTCCATTATTATTTTCTGGCATAGGTTCTTCAATAGCGTCCACGGGCGGCTTGCTTGGTCCTTTAGATGATGAAACTGATGGAATAGGGTCGAATTGAGGTCTTTCTAGTACCTTCATACCCATTTCTTCTTCTATTTTAGCTTTAAGACGATTCCTGTCCTCCAATATGTGAGGATCATCGCCCTCTTCTCCGTGTCGAATTATACCAATATCTCCAATATCATTTTGAGCTAAAGGCGGAGGCATTAAAAGTTCTGGTCCTGCTTTCTGTATACGTTTATACACATTGTAAACACTATCGTTTACACTACTAGTAGAACTTTTAAACTCTGGCAAGTAGAACAGTGCTCCTAACCACACAATCCCAAAAGTCAAAAGAACGGAAAGTATTAAATATTTTTCACGCAGGCGAAAAGAACGCCTCGAAATGGACGGTACAGGAACTCCGTTTACAAATCGCTGATAGGTAGGCAATATTCCCGTCATGTTTACCTGAATACAACTCTACAGTTAATAAATGACAGATACACAGTAGACCCGTCACTAACCGTCGCCATTAAAGAACTGACAATTTTCATCTGAAGTTGCTATTACCAAATACAATTTTTCCTTGGTATTATTATTATTAATATTATTCTTTATCATTTATTTTATGGGAATAAAATTTATGAGGTTTTTATATTTATTTAGGATTTTATGCGTTTCAAGTCTAATGAATTTTTCAGAAGTGCGTTTGATAAGAAAATAACATATGTCTTGACAAGTATTAAGTTCCAATTTATTTTATCTTTACAACAAAACAGATTTAACTTTGTTTCTCTTTTGTCTAGGTCTTAAATACTTACAACTTTAGTGACATGCCTGCAAATCTCTTCGATAAACTAAACTTTCGTGATTTCATATTTAAAAAGTTACACGAAATTTATGAATATCGCATACTAAATAAATATCTTGATATAATTAAAATAAGTTATACGCTATTACTATTTATTAAAGTTCAATATGTGATAATAAAGATACAATATAAATTTATTAAAGGTTCCAAGAAAAAAGGTAATTTTTTTTAGTCTTGCAACATAGCTTGTAACGTGTTCCGAAACTGCAAAAGCCGCTCAGAGTGTAGCGCAGAATAAAACTTATTAATTGCATACTACAATATGCCAAAAAACCAATATATTATGCGTATTTTTTCGCTTTGGGGAAATAATTAAGTAAAGGAAAATATTAAATAATAGTATATATTTACTTAGTACTTATTAGTCTTAGAATCGTGATAAGTTGATGTTAAAATACTTAAATGAAACTGATTTTCCAAGAATATTTCTATGAACTAGAAACGTTTTAAAGAAACATTCATGAATTTAAAATCAGGCGGGACTAAGTACTCTTACAAGAAAAATTACCGAACGAAATCATTGAAAACAAAGGCCGTATGCCCTTTTTTTTTGTAAGGTATTCCTAGTTTTTATTTCGGAGGGAACCGCCGGAAAATATTTGTATTGCAGATTTAAATAGACTTTATATTATAAATAATAAAAAAATGCTTATTTGCATCCCTATAAAATTATCATATTGGAATTAAAACAAAATAAAACCCATCTAGATAATTGCACTTATTCTTTATTCGTAACCTCATAAATAGTAGACCATGTAATACTCGTGATTATTATAAATAAATAAAAATACCTTAAATAGAATGTAACAAAATATTTGGAAAGATTAATTCAAATAAAAAGTGTGGACTTGACATCAAAAAAAGTCTTCAATGTTATAAGCAACCTCTGAAAGACGAACGAAATTATTTTCAATATTAACGATTGTATTAAGCTTGCAACATAAAAGCTTTTTGGTTTGACCTGAAATCTACTTATTTAAAAAAATTGTTGATTCTTTAGTACACTGAAATAGTTTCCAATTTTTTTGTTTGTTTATTTAATTATTCTCAAATCAATTACCAACAGCCATACATTATTATTACTTTATAAGAACCACTAAAGCTCTACAATGAAAACATGCCAATAATGAATAAAAATAACTTGTAAAAAGAAACCAAAAATTGTAACATTTCAAATGTCTATGTTAAGTGTTCCTCAAAGCAAATACGCCCAAATTATTATAGGTTCATAATAATTGTTTATTAAGAGCGTATAATCGTATTTTTTGTCCATAACTACCCATTGCGGCATCATAAGTTGTCTGATATACTAAAGCCATGCTGTAGCAAATTTGGCTATATTTCGAAAATCGGACGGTTTGACCGGTGAGATATCATATTCTAACAGAAACTCAAAGCAAAGTACAGTACAACGCACGAAACTTTGCCGGTGTGAAGTTCGTCACGAAAGCGTCGCAATGGCGTAAAATAGAAACGCAGCGGAGAAGAAAGAAAGGTCGGGGAATGTAAAATCTGCGTAGATTATCATTCGCAGCCAATTCAGAGCGGCACAGTTTCGTGAGTTGTACTGTAGATAGCAATTTCCGCTGTTAGTATTGGCCAAACTCACACTACTTTTAATTAAGTTGTCTATGAGACAATTTGGAGGCAATTAACTTCATAAAGAATAACATATGATAATGCGAAAAATAAAAATTGATTACATCTATCTATCTGACAATATCGTACCTGTTCGAAATCGATAGATAATTCCTATTTCTTATTTCCTACATTGAAATTACCCATGAATTAAACTAGCTTACAAATTACAGTTATCCTCGGTGATGTTAACAGTGGAAGCTCGCGTGAAAACACAGTGGTGTGTACAGGTAATGATCAATATTAATATTTAAAGTACAAAAAAGTTGTGAAGTGCTAATAACAAAATAGTGGTAGATAACAAACCTTATTACCTACTTTCCTTCTAAGCGATCAAAATTACCTATACTTAGGCATGTACTCAATAATAACAAATCAAGTTACTATGACACATGCTTAGCATGCGAATGAAATAGGAAAAACGGTCTCAGGCTTAGTTATTTCTCTAGGGTCATTAACGTTGGGATATTGCGATAACCTAATATTTTATTAATCGTAAAGTAACAGAATAATGTGTTTGTTATTTTTATTATTTTTAGTCCTATTTGATTACCAAGTTCATCGGAATATTTCGTTTTTTTTGCTTAATATTATACTTTTAATGTGTAATTACACTATAAATTCATATTAACGTAATATGTGGTTTAATAAAATTTTAGAGTTCCGTTACTAAAATTCAACAGCAACTTTATTGTCCTATTTGGTTGTTTACATGTCAAGGCTATTTTAATTATACACTTGAAGTTTACCAAAACTACAGAAATAATTTGTCGTTTATATTATAATTTTAAATTTGCCCAAAAATACTTGCTTTTATACGACATAATAAACAGTAACAGAATACGTAAGGAATATGTACCTAATACGAAATTACTTTGCACCAGAGTTGTTTTCATCTCTAATTTCCCTAAATATTTTTAATTTAATAAAGAAACAATACTGAAGAGTCTGTGTAAAAATCTGTGCATATATTTGTATAACACGTAGAAAGTGAAAGTTCTATGCGGTATATATCATTTTTATTTTATTTTATAATAGAAAAAAGTAGGTTAAGCGAGGTTTAAGCAAAAAAAAAAAAAAGATAATTGCGTTTTTAAAGTAGTTAGGTGAGTAGATTTGAAAGTCCTTAAAAAATCAAAAACTGAGCAAACTAGCAAGGTATTTTTATTATTATTGTTTTTCAAAATAGTGTTCGTTCACAATAGAATAGAATTACTGAGAGAAATACTGCCCACTCGCGCTTAGGGGTAGTTTTGATGGACTTTACATATAAAGCCATTGATTCCTCGGCATCCATAAACCACTTTCTTAGAAGTTTTTCTTTTAGTTTAGAAAATACATAAAAAATCTCATGATGCGAGGTTGGGGATATAAGGCGGATGAGCCAGTATTATAGTTGTTTGCGGTATGTAGCGAAGTGTTGTCATAACGAAGGAGAATCCTAATGCGAGGTCGATTTCCAAAATAAGAGGCAAACAATATTGTTAATGTATCAGTCCACAGTGACTTATCATTCTGTGGAACTCTTTCTTCGGAATGATATATTTTTTCCGACGCTTCGACCTACTTTTAGCTTAATAGGCAAATTCCTCGATAGGAAACATTCACCGAACAGACTGTCTTTTGGTTTTGGGATCTTAGCAGTAACCTATAACTGTGTCGTAGGCAATATTTGAATCACCATCGGTAAAATTTTGCATCATATCGCGACACCAAATAACACGATGAAGTTTTTGAGCTTTGGTTAAATTTTGAGGTATCAACCGAGGGCAAAGATTCCTGACCGCTAAATATTCATGAAAGTTTTTGTGCATTTAACTCATACCATTGGTTACGTTTGTCCGAATCTGCTAATAGGTCACTCTTTTATCAGCCTCTATTATGAGCCGAACAGCACTGAAGTTGTCTCCAGTCGTCGTCGTAGAAGGATGTCCCTCATACAGATCGTCAGTTAGATTAGTGCGATCACGTTTGAAGTCGTTAAATCAGTTATAAACAGTGACAACGGATGGAGTTTCATCGTGAAAGACCAACCGAAATCTGTTATAAATCTCTTGTTGGTTGAAATAGCAACAGAGGTCATAGAAAATCATTGCACGAAAATTTTCTTGTGTTTATTTCATGTTGACGTTAGAAAAACAATTATCTTTATGCCGTCAATTTATTAAAAAAAAAAAGATAGATGAATGAGGTAGACAAATTATCTCATTTTTAAAAATAAAATATGCTTTTTTTATTTTACAGTTTCTAAATGGCAAGTTCTAAATGTCACGTTCGTATTTAAATAATTATATAAAATAGTAATTTCTTTGTTAAAATAGAATTATTTATTAGTTAATTGGTAATCTACTAAAAATACGAGGTAAATTATACAATGAAAAACCAACAAACATCTAATAATTCCGTCTATTAATAATTTGAATTGTTATTATCTTTTATTATTTAATGTAGTAGAATTATTAAGTACTTGTTACTTTCTATGAATGTGTATTTATATTTAATCCAATCACGACCAAAATGAATCTCAAGACAATTACAACAAGCCCAACGACGGCTAGGCTACGTTGTTCTATTATGGAGTGCTAGTGCCCACCTTGTGGCTCCACATCAAACCCTGAAAATCGCTCAGGTTCAGAGTACATCTCAAGATAACTCCAACAAGCTGACACACGAGTAGAATACTCCTTTATGAAATTCCTGTGTCTACCTTCTGGCTTCATCATCAGATCAATCCAATTATACCATATTATTGTATTTTTATCGTACCTCGATAAGAATGCAGAATTGTAATTTAATCTAACGATTTAGTCGTGAAGATGAAACGTTACGTGATATTTTTTTTAATACCGTACAAATTTTGCAAGAAAACGTTGAGAAAGAGTTGCAATAATTTTATACCCTATCAAATTTCTCCATTACGCCGACGAAGAAGTTTCACTTCAAAAATGTTGAAAGGTGTATGGTATGCCAAATCATATAAAAAATAAATGCTCTAACATATTATATTATATATGTTACCAGCTGGCCCGGAAGACGTTTTTTGTGGGTGGCTTGCCCATTTAGTCCGCACGGACATGAATTTCTTCATTTTTGTATCGATTGATGTCAATCTCAATTCCTATCTCGCTTTCGATTCCCATACCTGTCATATTTTTGTTTCTAATCCCGACTCCACACTCTTTTTCGACCCCGGTTCCATTCTCAATCGCGGTCTCAATCACGGTTTCGATTTTGATCCTGGTCCCTGGTCCCGTTTTTGATTCTGTTCCCATCCCGTTTTCCATTCTACTCCAGATCGAAACTGTGACAGGTAGTTGCTACTATAGTCGCACGGTTCCGATTTTAACGAAACCAGGGGCAAATAATTTCTTCATCTTTTGTATTTTGTTTGCAATCAGGCTCTCTGTTGTTGATACCGATCCTAGGCTCAATTTTAACCCCAGTCTCGTTTTCCATTTCGGTCCCGGTCCTGGCTATCATTCTGCCCCCTGTCGGCTTTTACATACTGTACCGCTACCGATCTAAGTCTACATAATATCGTTGTTTTAAGTTATAATATTAAATTCAAATTTTATGTTTGTGCAATTAGGTGAAATTTTTTTTTTTGTCAATACGTCTTATGTTTATTGAGGGGCGGGAGTCTAGAGAAATCAAAATTTATGTTTGTATGAGAAATTTAAAAAAATGCATATAAAAAATATTGTTGAGGAACTAAAAAAAATTAGATCTCGACAACCGCACCATCTATTGAGCTAAAAACTATCCTTGGCGCTGCAGCATGAAAATAGGCCAGCTTGAACTACTCTATTACAGAATACAAACGTAAAGCAATTTGGACGAAACACAACAGTTTCCACTGTTCTGTTTCGTCCAGTGAATGAAAGTTCCGGTCGCCCACTCCCCTTTCCATCACCTCAGTCCCCTCTCAATCAGATATCCTCTGGGGCTATGAGTGTCCATGGGCAGCGGTAACTATCTATTCTCTAGTGGCTCGCATACTCGTTCGGCCCACAAAAATGCTAGAAAAAAGCTTTACAATCAAGAGTTGACCGATTCGAAGCCGGATCTTAAACGAAATATCCAATGTGTTTCGATCTTCAGTCATATTAAACCACTCTATCCGTGGGAGCGAGAAGATGTTGTCATAAGTCCGTAAGGCGACAGTCCTCAATGTTGTCACCAAACTCCAACCCGCACCAGACCTACGTGAAATCAGGAAGTCCACGCTCTTCGATCTGAAATAAAAAGATTATAAGAAGATGCATTTGGCACTGCTACAGGGTGGTGACGAAAACCTGACTTAACTAATCGATCGGTCTACTAGTATTAATATCGGCCATAAATACTATTGTTGAGACTTTAGTAGTTATTTTCATAAACAAATCTCATGCGTAAATCTTTCTTAAATATTTCCCGTATATCGAATCATTTACAATTCTATTAAGGATATAGATGTATCCTATTTTTGTTTAAAATCTCACGTCTGTTTCCTAGAAAATTTTATTGATCCGAAAAATTGTCGTCGAAAGATCGAATAGAAACAGCGAAAAACACCCATTTCTGATATGAGAACCTTCTCTAATTTTCGACTTTATTTTAAGTTATTATTTTTTTCTTGTAGCAGCCATAGTAAAGTTTAGTCATCTTCACACGCAGTGAAAATTTCAAATGTTTACCTAATTACGGATCAAAAGGTAATAGCCTTGTGCCAGACGGAAGGAAAGGCAATGGGGCCGTAGTAATAAGTTCCCTTTGGTTAAGAATCGCAAAAACAAAAAAATGATTGCAAATAATTATTCTTTCCACGTTAGATCTTAGGAATAGTATAGACGTGGTATATATAAATAAATGTATCGAATGAGGTAATTTTTTTACGAAAGTTTAGTTAATGTCGGTCACGATAAATAAAACAATTACATTTTAAAAATTAATCTTTTAATGAAATAAAGATACTATATTCTGTAAAAGTCATAAAAGGTCAGAAATTAGCTCTTATATTTCTAACTTAACAATATAAAATATCTATCCCAATTATAAGGTAATTACATTCTCATATGAGATCAGTCACATTTTCATCATTTAAGATTATCCTCAATAGTCGACGAAAGTATGATAAAAAATTTACAAAAGTGTCTCATTTACTCAATACTATGTTGATAACTTAAACCTAGACATATAGAAATCGCAATCTGAACAATACACAGCTGGCGGACTCACGCCTTTTTTGCGGCATAAATTACAAACTGTTCTGTGTCCCTTGGCATAGGAGATTGACAAGATCTCTTTATCTGTGCTGGGGTATGCACCGCTCACATGAAATTGAGATGGGACAGGAGACTCAGTGCCACCTTTGGTCCCGGGCTCGAAGGATACAGATTTCTTTTGTATTTGTTTCGAATGAGGCAAGTGGGTGTACAGATTGTAATTATTCACATTATGGTTGTTTTGATAGGCACTAGTGTATTCAGTATTAGATGAGTTATTTTCATTAGAAACGCTTTGACTATACATTGAACGTTGTTGGGGGTTTGTATTCTGATATGGTTTTATTTCCTGATTTCGAACCTGATTGTGATCAGAATAATAATTGTTGGGCAATCTTTGATACAAAGACATGTTGTAGTTATCGACAGGTATATCGCCGTGAGGTGCAGGGACACGTTGATAAGGCGATGGCGAAGCATTAGAATGGTTGTTACTATTGATCGGTGGTTGGTGTCGACTAGAGGAAATCTCAGAATTTAGGTAATTTGTCGGTGGGTTATGAAAGCTTAGATAAGTTGCTGAGTTGGTGGGTACACTTTGGTAAAGCGAAGCGTCATTGTTTTGGTTGAGTTGTCTATTTTGTGAGTAAGTGTTGTTATTGGGTGTTGCAACATTGGTTTGTTGCGGAATTCTGTGGTAATAAGCATTTGTAGGTGTTTGACTCGATTGATGTAGTTGACTCGGCGGGTGTGGGTAGGTGTTGGGTACAGGTCGCTGTAGATTTACTGTATGTTTTGCAAGATATGCAGGATTAGGTTGAGACGTTGGAGCAGCTCGATTGTAAGGTAATTGATTACTGAGTAAGCTATTAGTGTTATTGTTTTGATAATTTACTGGTGCAGGGTGATAAGTATTTGTGTTCGTCATTATAGTATTCGACTGAGAGAGACTAGTTGGAAGTGACTGATATATTTGACAACCGTCAGAATTACTTTGATTTGAATGTGCAATTGAGTTTGACGGATTGTACCCATAAAGACTGGAATTTTTCTGCACATTGCAGTTTTGTTGAATTCGCGATTGAGAATTCTGATAAGAAGGAAGTGATGTTTGAACTCGAACGTATTCTTCTTGCGGATTATCGGAATTGATAGGTACATACGCATGCGATAATGATGATATCGTAGAACGTGACGACTGGCTGTCGAATGAATCTTGACGCTGTAAAGTCGGCTTATCTGTTTGTAATGGCACTGTCGATAGTTCTGGTTTAGTCATCGCAGACTTTAATACTCTTTCTAGTATAGGATTTGGTATATAACTATCATCTTCCTGATCTTCAGCAGTAGCCACCAGTATAACTTGATCACAGAATGAAACCGTTTTCTTTTTAGATTTATTGCGGTCTGCGAATTGTGTGTTGTTCAATTTTTGGTCATTTGAATCTTCATCGATTTGTTTGAGATCAATAGAGGAAGAAGACGCTCGACGGTTGTATATACCACTCCCGGTTTGATTCGAACAGTTTATTACATCTCGATTTGCCGTTGTCTGTATACTAGCAATACCGATGTGAGATCTTTCTTCAGAAGGACAATTTTCTTCAGTATTTTCAAATTTAGAAGCTATATTTTTAACATTTCTGTTTTCTATGACTCTTCCTTGTCTATTATTTTCTGAAAAATGTCCTTCTGTAGGTCCAGATCGTTTTAGTTTTAATGCAGCTTGCTTAGCTTGTAACTCTTTTAGCCAAATATCACTAGATGGTATAGTTGATTCCGCTTGAATCAATCTGGAAATTGTTTCTTCATTTCTTAATATTTGATTGCGTTTTTCTTGCAACTGAGCTAGCAAGGATCCTTTAGTAACCTCTGCCTCTTTTTCAGGTTCATTTTCAATTTTATCTAATTCTTCTTGTAATGGAGTTAAGTCTAGTGGAGGAGGTGGTGGTGGGAACTCTTCGCTTGGTTGTCGAGAATGTGTTACTGAATTCATTGGACTTGGATAAGGTGGCAGTTCAAATATTTGGGGAGACTTACATACCGGTAGAGCACAATCTACTTCGTCAGTCCCGCTATCAAAAACTTTGCTTAGGTTTTGAATATTGGGCTGACTACAAGGCAACGATAAAGCAGTATCTTTCTTAATTGGACTTTGTTCTTGGTGAATCATAGCTTTCGTTACGACAGTATGGAAATTTTGTTGTGGAGAACTTTCAATACGATTATACTGATGAGATAAATTTCTTTTGTGATTTCCATCATACGACGGAAAAAATGGCAATGACTGGGGTTCATCTCCATACTGTTCAGAAAATCCACCATCTTCTTCATTTTCATTTGCATAATTGTAATCAGCACCATGTGTCGGGCTTGTAAGCGGTTGAGGAGAACGAATTTGGGCTGCAGGATTCGTCACTTCAACCTCAAACTTAGACCCACTAAGCTGGGAAGTGGTCCGCAGCGGTGGAGGTGGAGGAACTTTTGCCACAGTTAAGATTTTACCAGCACTTGCATGGAAACTTTTACGCATTAATTTACTTCGTTCAAGATTAGGGTTTGTACCATTGGAAGCAGAATATTCTAAATGACCTTCCGATAAATAACCACTAAGATTAGATTTTTCGTCATTCTTTTTCCTTCCGACATCACCGTCGTCCATAGAAGATATACGCTTTTCTTTAGAACAAGTTTCATTGGCACCATCCGCACCTTCTGTCAAGTCTGGCATAGAACGATTTTTCCTTCGTATCAAGCCACCCATTAAAAGTTTCCTTCTAATTTTATGTTGTTTTTTATTTGCTTTTTTGTCTTCAGTAGTTTCTTCACGCTTATCTTGTGATGCCTCTTTCCGTGCACGACTTCGTTCTTCACTTCTAGACCGCTTTTCTCTTGATTTCTCATCTTCACGTCCTTTATGTCTTGGTGGTCGTTCTCGAGGTGGATTATCTATATCATCGTCATTGTTTTTCGACTTTTTTGTTGTGCTTTTTTTCTTAGGCAAAGTAGCGTAAATTTCTATCGTATTGGGTGAGTTTTCAAGTCCACCTTTCGTGTTTCTGACAGGAGCAACTTGTTGAATTTCTGCGACACGTGACATACCGGCCATACGCCTTTGTAAGCTACGTGCGCGCATCACACAAGTATTGTGTTTCATTCGAGCAAAAGTCATCGTATGCGGATTGTTATAAGGTGCATCCATAGCTGCTCTAGCCTTGGATGCTGCAGCATCGCATAATACCAATGCTGTTTCATAATCGGCTGTATCTTCAGCGTGCCGAGACTTTTCCAGTAACCGATCGGCTTCTAAACACAAAGCTTCACAATCACCGCGAGTAGTTAATTCAGGTATTTGGGCTAGTTGCAAATTATGACGGAGACCTTGTTGAAGTGGCAGGCTATCCGTTGATGACAGTGAGTAAGAGTCATATCCTGCATCGCATGAGCCACCACTCGAAAGTTCTCCTTTGCGTGTAGGGCTTCCGGGTACACTGCCCCCTGCACGCCCTCGTCCATACATGTAGGGACTTTCTGCTGTCGATGAAGAAGCAGACGAGGCACTGTTACGATCACCACTCCAATTACCGGAATCACGACGTCTTGGGCGATCTTGATTATCTGAAGTGGAACCGGTACTCAAGCTCCTAGCCAACTGCGCTCGACGACTAGCTTGCGCTTCTAACATATTTTCGACAGCTTTTCTGCTCATATACTCCGTTTCATTATCGGGTCCAGGGGTGACAGCTCTTCGCGCGAAACCGTTATTTGGACGTTCAGGCGCCGGAGTGACTGCGCGTCGAGGTTCAGGAGCAGGAAACGGTACCACGTCTTTGGGAGCGTGACGAGTATCACAAGGTGTACCATCAACGGCCGCATATAATAAAAGCAGCGGTTGGAATCTACCTCGACGGCACTTTTCAACTACGTGAGACCATTCCGGCCCGATTTCTTTTACATCGGCGTCATCGAAATATATCCAAAGCCGTAGCTTGCTATGAAAGAAGAAAGTAGAATAATGTTTTCCATAGTAAGTGACGAGGCCGACGAGACGGTGAGTGGCGCGCGCTGCCCAGGCGCGGTCCACGCACGCGTGGAAGGCGTCGGTCGGGCGGAGCTCGGTGCCGAGAGCCGCGTACACCGCCGCCACGTGCTCGGCCGGCGGCCGCTCCGAGTCCCATACCACGCCTATGGATACTACTTCGGGTCGGTTCATCAGAGTACGGCATATCTGAATTTTCGCGCCGCAAGAGTTCTGGAAAGATATATTTTAAATAAAATCATTGATATCGGTTACGAAGTTATTAAAATTTAGAACGCATAAAACCTAAAACACCTTTGAATGGATAGTTAGTTAAAAAAAAATTACCGGGCAATCACGGATGTCACCCATGCCACCAGCTTTTCTGAGAAGAATGCCGAAGCTATCGCCATGTTCACCGAGGGCGGTTTGAGCTGTCAAAGCCGTGGCAGATACATAATGCACCATCTGTAAAATGATAAATTACTTTTTAAGCCACATATTGATTAAAAACATTAGGTGGTTTTTAATTAGACACGACGGTGTAAGGTGATGTATCTATTTTATCAACGTAATGTAATAATACTTACAAAATAAAGCAGTAAAAATGTTAAATGAACAGAAGTATCTTAAATATGTACTTTTACTAAGAGGTTTCATTATATTAAGATCCTCTTCCACCATCTTCTTTTAAGCTCACTTTTAATTATGTCACTTTGAAATCAAAATTTTCGTTCCATGTCTTTTTTTAAATGGCTTTTAGACCGATCAACCATTAAAGGAAAAAAAAATGTAACACAAATTTTATTTTAAGTGTTTTTTTGTGAAAGACAGTTTAAATAAAAGGAGATGGTGTAAGAGACTTTAAGTGTTTCAGTAGCATTTTAATATTGTGAACAGTAGAAAATGTTTACCTGTGTGAATGGTAGCGGTTCGGAGGTGGCTTGGCAAGCGTCGCAAACGGACTGCTCGACGAGCATCATGGCAAATTTACGGTGAGGTACGCAGTGCGGGGCTCGGCAGGCGTCCTCGTCGCGCCTTTCCGTAGCGCTGGCGCCGCCGGCCACATGCGCGTGCACACGCAGCAGCAAATGTTCGAAACATTCGCTCGCATCGGCCATACATCCTAGCTGGAAACGCGCGCCGCCGCCGCCGAGCGCCCGCCGCAAGCCGTCAGCGGCCGGGGCCCTCTCCGCCGACCATTGTAATTGAGCGAATAACTCCTGCAAAACAAATATATGAAAAAATACTATTTGTTTTTAACCTTTTCAACAAGCACGTGAATTATTACTGTATTTATTACTCAAAAGAGATTTAATAGGACTAATATTTACAACAAAGCATTATTTTTTTTGTTATTACTTAAAATTTATGTAGAAATACAGATTCAAAGTGTTTCCGAAACGTCTTTGATATCAATTCAATTCTTGTAGCAAAGATGTTAAATATTATTTTAGATTTTGTAAGTCTTATTTTTTTTATATCTCTTCTTGTTACTGTTTTCTAATGGTCAATGATAAAAATATTTAATGCATATATAACATTAATCGTACATCAAAAATGGTACACGTTCCTCTACATGCAAATTTCATTTGCACTTAACCGATTTTTTATTTTCTTCTAACACAATCTGCAATTCGAAAGCCATTGACCTTTGATGATAATCGGGCACAATAGAACACTCTTTTGTTTGAGATACAAAAAAAAAAAAAAACTAAACGTGAAAGTTAAATCCACATCACGGATCAAAGGTAAGTTTTGGGCAACCATTGAACTGTACCATTAAATGCTTTTATAAATTATGATCACAGTGTTTGGCTTCTAAACAAATATCATTCTTAAAATCGAACTATTACAGTTCAAGATCAGTCGGCAGTCACGACACGACGAGTGAAGAACCGGTATAGCACGAGCGGCGGCCTCGCGGGTGCTTATAGGTCACCAACACGCCGTTGCCTGGGCAAAGCCAGTCTTACATCGATGAAATATATATTGCTTCAAGATTTTCGTGAAGTCAGATTATCGACACTAATAATAAATTGAAATAAAAATACACAGTTTCAGAAATACAATACGAGTAAAGTAGTTCATTTTATTTGCTGTTGCATAAAATTGACTTTCATGAGAGATTTCATTGTGTAATTATTACCTAAATACACGTAAATGAGAATTAAAATTTTATAGCGTATATAGCATAGAACAGTTAGCTCCATGTGTATATTCCACCTCTATAAGCATTCATAGCCGGCGGGAAGCAGGGCAAGCTGCATCCGCTTTACGGAAGCGCAACCTGCGCCTTGAACGCATCTGCCGAGACAGGCAACGAGTCGCGTTGTATTCCAACACAAATGTTTTACTTACACCTTCATTTGCTCGTCTATTAGATATAGATGAAATGAAATTAAAAAAAAATACCTAGGTGTTTAGTTAGAGCTTTTGAAATTCATTAAACTAGTATCCTGTAACTTTTTGAATCGATACTTCATATTGAAAAAAAAAATTTTTCACCTACGTTTTCGTTAAAAACGAAAGAAGAAGATAAAGAAACCATGGGCCCACTGCGCGTAGCCAAGAAAGCGTAGTATCTATCGTGGAGACAGACAATGACTCCTTTGTCCGTGGTCTGTGTCGGCAGCTAACATCCGGCGCGCGACGCCGGCGCCGCCCGTCCGCGGTGCGTCTAATTACGTACCGTTAATTGGCGGGCAGGGAATGCATCGCTTTAATCGACTTAGTAATTTCCTATTAAGTATTGCTACAATATTGGTTATTACATATTATAATCGTTTATAGACAGATTAATAAAATCTTTACTGAACAGTTTTATGGTGAAAGACATACTTTATTTAGTCGTACATATTATATATAATCTGTAGTACAACATATAAAAATAATAAAGTAAAAGCTGAATAAAATTGGAAAATCCACAAGTACATGTTTCATATTTTATTAATTTTTTCAACTTAATACATACATGTATTTATCATATTTATATATTAATGAACGTTAAATTAAACGTTACGATATTATAATATTGTTTTAATGTTCAAACTTTTTTTTAGTTAATTTTTTGTGAAAAAAATTATGATTAAAGAAAAAAAAAAGAGTAATAAGTGAATATTATTATAAATAACATTGTAAAACAACAAAAATATTAAAAAGTACCATCTACAAACAAATTTTTTCGAAGCAGATGTCGTCACAAATACACTAATTATTTTACCTTTGTGCAGCGTAACCCAGTCTCTAAAATTATATTATTTATTAATTATAACGTAATATCACCAATTAGACAGTCATTTCCAATAGGTAACTACTTGCTGTAATTCTAAAGCAAATAAAAACAAGCTAAATTAATGGATCACCAATGATCGTGTATTTTACAAGTTTACAAGAAAGCCTTCCAAAATACTTCGCATAACGAGTAGTGCAGAATGTTGAGCTAGATTTCAACATGCCATCGCTGAGGTTATACGCTCCTGCAGCATGACATACAGGTCGGATCCTAAGCCCCCCGCGCCGGACTCTGCGGGTAAGACCGCAAACGACCGTCAACGGCGATGCGAAGGCGTGGAGTGATTGGTTTAATTCGATACCTTTTAAATTGAAGGCGACACTCATATCGTTGAGCCACCACTGCTAGAGCTTAAAAACGATTTTATGTTGTAAATGAAATGAATCTAAACAAAATAGTGTTTTCTGTGATTAACGCTATCGATTTATTTTCTTTCATGTTGTTACGAAACCGACTGGCCAGATGTGATAGAATGTTTTTAATTTATTTATAAAGAAGCTATTCGAGTTGCATTTTATCTAGGCCTCGTAAAAACTATTGCGGGAAAGTACAATATAGGAGGTATAAAATATACATACATATATCACAAACTGTTTTCAAAAAATACGGTAAGAATCGAAATTAAATTCATTACATATTTGTTCATATAAGGATAATTAGTACTATTCTTATGAATTTTATTATTTGGATCGTAAAATGAGTTACATATATAATTTATTAATTGCAGATTAAATTTATAGTATCACTAGGATTTATTACTAACATTCTCCGCTAGCTTCGCTTCGTCTAAATTGAAATTTAGCAGTAATTGCTTCCGATCTCAAACCCACTCCCGATTTCGATACCGATCCTGCTCTCAATTTCGATGCGGGTCTTAGTCATCTGTTGAACAATATTACTGTTTTTTTTTTTGATAAAAAGTATTCTATATCGTATTCTAATTTACTTCTATAAAACCGTTTAGTAGTTGTCCGATATTTTATATCTGTCTCTTTAGAGACATACAAAATGTTAATAGAACAATATGTATTTTTACAACATGACGAAGAAAGACAAATTTAAAGTTTTACAAAACTAGTTGTATTAATTTGCAAAATCTGCGTGATTACGCATGCGTAAATTAGAAAGGCGATATACTGAGACAACACATTAGCAAATAACGCAGTTGAAATTACTATACCTGTTAAGTCCACCTTACCGAAGTCGTAAATTAATGAAAAGGTAAATTTAATGTTCTGAATATTTACAAAATAGTATTATAAATTGGTTTGACTTAGTTTAAAAATATTGAATAAGAATTTGCGGACAATTTTCAAAATTTAACCATCGAATAACATTCTTCCCTAATAGATCTCCGCCGTAATTATTATTTCAATAATAAGCATAAAATATTAACAGTCAATTTTTGAGATTAAACAGGAAATGAAATCCAACTACGGAAAATCCCAAAAGCATTATAGGGAAATGTATATAGTTAACGAGAATCCGTTTACGGTAACAAGACGAGATTTTGCAAAAAGAAATGTTCGGAATTTTTATATGCCGGGATTGAATTAATTATTTTCTTTCTCTTCTACCAGTTAAGCTGTTTAAATTTTAAAGTTGTAGGCAGATTTCTAAAAAATGTCGTCATTGTATGAGAGCTCCGGAATGGAGTAACTTGAATAGTCGTATCACATGATGTTTCCATTCCTCTGTGCTGGAAATATATATATTATAGCGCAGAGTCATAGGACGAAGATATAAGAGTAGAGTGGATCAACTCTTTCTAACAGAAGCTTTAGTTGCATGTGCGCAATAATTACAATATGGAATTCATGATGACGCAGTGACCTTTTACCATTTTCCAAAGTCTTTACACGTCAAAATCGGTCGTCTGTTTAAACTAAAATTCTACACTTTCACGAAATACGAAATACAAACGTGAAGTAGCAGCTTCCGTTGTTGCATTCATCCAGTGAGCGAAAATTCCGGTGGCGAACTCCCCCCCCGTCCGTCCGTCCGTCAGCCCACTACCTCCTCCAACAATTCTCGTTTGCCCTTTAGTAATACTATTTAACAAGTAGTATCATACAGATGCTTGCAAAAAAATGTTGTATATGAAATTGTCAATGCTCGACTTTATAAGTGATGTGATGTGATTTTGACTCAAGAAAGAGAAATAGAAAAAATTACAATTTTGCAATAAGATAAAAATACAATTTAAGTTCGCTGTTTCGCCGAAAGATCATTATATGTATATCGTTATCATTTCTTACTTTCATCCTTAGCTAAATTAGTTGACAATGCGTCGGAAAAAGATAAGGAACTCGTTTATCAAAGCTGCAGGCATTAAAATGTGCGCGTGCAGCGGTGCGCGGCGCCACCGCCCATTGTGTTATGGGAAACGGAGACGCCCTCGCATCTGGCCGTGAACCTGCTTGTGATCCTCCGACTTTGTCGCTTCTGTAAGTCGTCCGGCAGGTAGCTTCTACGTGAACGAAATGAACGATCTATGTAGACAAAACAACTAAAAAACGGCATGTCAATCGTATTGTGACGCTATAACAGCGGTGTGCTTCAAACTTTCATTTGCAATGGTTAACTGCTAACCATCGAAATGGAAAAGTGTAGAATTATAACGTCGAATAAATTTACGTTCATTTGTGGCACATAACTCACGCTTATGTAAATGGGGATATGACTTATTTTTAAACCAAATAAATCTGTTACAAAAGACCTTATTGCTATAGTTTTTAGATGTAATTTCGAATGATCCTGTCATTTCTTAAATAAAGAGAAAGAATGAAGACACTCGTTGACGAGAGAAAGAGAAAAAGATAAGGACACGTGGTGAACATGTGTTCGGCGAAACCAATATCGTATGCCGCGCCTACTAAGAAACCAATTTCTGTCATTTTATTTACGTAGAAATACATCTATGCTTTTTTACTTCGACGCTGCTAACGTTAAAGTTAAAAACTAAACATGTCAAAATATCTGTAACCTTAGAGATATTGACATTTGTGATATTCATTTAATGTCACAAATGTCAATATCTGTTTGACATGTTTAGTTTTTAACTTTAACAGTTAATAGTTAATTATTTCAAATGAGAGTTTGAAGCACATCGCTGTAAGATACGTAGACTAATTATTTATAGCGAAGAAGTTAAAATTGTCTGAGAATCCTAGCGTCAAGTAACGTGAATCATTTAAATGTCTGTTCAACGGTTCGGCCTCATAAACAAAAATTGGACTTGGACTACCACCAAATTAAATTTTGAGTGATAATTACGACGTTCTCTATAATAGAATACTTTACTTATATCATAAAAAAATTGATATCGTTTTATAGGTCTCTGGTAAAATATCATTACATTTTGTTTTAAATTAGAGACGTGATAAGTTCACAAAGTATGAAAGACCAAAGATGCATGTTAAGTAAAAATTACCATAAGCCAAATAAGCATGGAATCTTTTATATTTCATTCATTAAATACAACTATTGTATTCCTAGTTTTAAATAATATAAAGAAATCTGGCCAAGGGCGAATTGTACTCGCGTGTGCGGGTCGTACACGCGCATTAGTCCTCAGTGGATTAAGCAACACATTTTCTTTTAACAACTATTTTAAGTTTTCTGTGAAAATTGAAATACTTAGGACTTTGCGTTTAGGTTGTCCTGTAAAGCACGAGCGATTTTTCAAAATATTAGGCTCGATAGTTTCGGTTATAAGGAGGAATGCTCATTTTTCGTACATTTTCTTTAATAACTTTCAAAAAATCATTACACAGTTTGCATGCGTATTTCTTATAATAAGCTCGTTCTTTTGATATGTTACATAAGTATTGTTTTATAATTCGTGTCACAAAATCAGTTTCTTTTATTTATGCTACGTATTCGTAATTGGATCGCCTAGCAGACAAACACACACAAGTCTGTCCCTATAATGGTTCCATTTTTTCATCGGGTGTACGGTACCTTAAAAAATGCACGCCGACATGTCGATTCCAAAAAAAAAAAAGTTATAAATAATTCGGGCACGTGTCGCGTATACGACAATAGCGCCTGTATAAAATGCTACGTGCAGTTAGGCATCAAATGTTTTCGGTTGGGCCGTGCCAAACCAACGAGGATAATGTGACCCTTATATTTCCTTTCGCGAAGGCGCTGCACTGTGGACGTATACAATAGACAATTCCGACACCAACGAAATACGTTGAATGCTTAAATAACTCGTTTCGCGTTACGTATTCTTGTAACAAATCGCCTTAGCGGATGGCGGCGGCGGGGGCCGGGGGCGGGGGCAGACCCGCGACGCCGGTGGACTGCGTAAGCAAACGTCGCATTATTGAATACTTCTTAAGCGCTGCAAACCGCTTCTAACTAATAAGAATATTAACTACACGTACACACGGATAAGTTTTATTACAGATTCTTACATAAATTGATAATAATTTATGTTTATTGCTATGCTTTGTTCAGAATAGGTATATAATATTTTGTATTAACTTACATTTGTCCATTTGGAAAGTAACATAATTTCTAATAACAGAAAAAAAATTGTTAAATTAAATGAAAACAAACAAATTACATTGTATCAACATTAATGATTATCATAAGTCTTTTTATATGTTAAGACTAGAATTTATAAACTTTTATTAGTGATTTTTTAATTCTATTTTCCTAAATAAGATACAAATTATTTACAAATCGGATTTCATAATTTAAAACAAAACTTTATACATTCTTTTGATAGTTATCCAGAAATACTTTTATTTTCCTATGAATGTTTAATGTAAAATATATTGTCATGTTGTTGCATATGCTGCATATATTGCATATTTAGTCACCGTTTTCAATGTTATAATATATATATATATATATTATATAATAACCTTTTAACTTTCCTCACACCATACCTTATTCAATAAAACTTATGAAATAACACTTTTTTATAACATTATTTTGCTATTGTCGCTTATTAATAACAAATAAATAAGTTACAAGTACATATATAACAAAGTAATAAATAAAAAAAATTTGACTGTATTTAGTCTGTCTTGTAAATCAGGAAGCATTTCCAAATTTATCTATTAAGAGAGTGATAACGGATTATTTTAAAATGTGCCGCATAACACCTATAATTTTTCATGTCTTTTTATGGGTTTGTGAAGGAACTTGAAGTGAACTCACTCTAAAAAGCGCAAGTGTCGTTTGCGGGACGAGCTCGTGGTGCAGCACGGGTGGCGGCGGGGCCGGCCCGCGGTGCACACGCGGCAACGTGTTGTGCCGGTTGCCCATCACCAGCATGTCCTTCGGCGGCAGCAGTTCCCTATCGCGAAGGGCTTCGATCTTCTGCTTCTGTATGGCCGTGCCCGAGCTTTTCTGTTGCGCCTGCGCCTGAGGCGGAGGCTGAGGCTTCGGCGGGCTCTCGGCCGCCGCCTCCTTGCGTTTGTACCGAAACTTTATCATGATCGTCACTGCGTCCGCATCTCGCGAATTGACACTTCGCGCCTCTGTCGTTTATCAGCGAACAAATCGCAAACACTCATTCGGATTCCGGCACCATCGCCGCTGGCCGCGCACGCCGCCGACGGTCGCACGCTAGATAAGTACAAACGAGACGCGTGTAGAGTCCGACCGGCGAGCGCATAAGGCAATAAGCAAGCGAACCACGTACTGTCGAGAAACTTTTCATTTAAATTCAAACTGAACCGTCGAAGCGGAGGGACCGCGTTCAAATGTACCCATCCTTGCTGCTTACCGGCGCCGTAAAAGACTAGTGAACAATTAGGCGGGAAAATATAGACCCGGAGCGAGGGCAGGTAGAATAAGCGACAGGTGGTCAAACAATGAGTGTGTATTTCGAGCGGTTATGGCAGCGTTTTGAATATCTTTAGTTTCATGAACATCAATTAAAAATTACGTGGAGATAATAATCTATATATGTTAGCAGTTAATATATTTCGATGAAAAAAAGAAAACGCGAGCGCGTGCATAAAATACGAAAGCGGCACGAAACCCGAGCTTATTCCATTCCGCCTTCGTTGGACGTTTTACCGCCTTCAGGTAGAGCTTTTTATGACCGCCCTTTGTTATCGCTGCTCACGTGGTGCTCTTGTCTCTCTCTAACTCGAATCGCCGCTCCCTCTCTTTTACGATATACTATAAACCTTTGTTTAAACTTAAAATTTATTAAAGTGAAAAAGGGACTTTTTTAAATGTGCAAAACATAAAAATTTCTTTGCTGATTTTCTTTTGGTTTTTTATTTTATTTATGTTTTAAAGAATATTGTTCGCGTAAAAATTAAGTATGCATATATTTATTTTACAGTAATTTTATTTCTGCATTACAAAAAGTAAATTACAGAATTATAGAAAAAAATATTCTTAGTAATCTTGCAGCTCAAGCAAACCTATTTGTGTTGATCGATCGTATAATAAAATAAAACATTTATTACAGACATGACTCAAAACTAATAGCCAAACTTTTCTAATAAAAAAATACAGTCAATTTGTATCCCTTAATTAATGTGGGCACCCATAACTTACACGTTCCTTAGTGATATGAGAACGTAACATCAATCAACTATGGAACGCGTCACGTCGTACAACTTGCGCGTGACTCAGTCGGAAAATATTTTAAGGGTAGCAGGGATTCTTTCCTTCACAATGTAGTCGAATCACAAGTCCCTGCTTTCAACGCTTCGACCGTCCTTGGCCGTATGTCACATTTATGACGTTCTCGAGATCTTACGACTCGCGCGCAGAATGGACCTTCGTTTCTGAGAGCTCGTCCTCTCAGAACGACTTTCACGCCAGAGTGATTCATCTGCTCAGACGTCGGCGGTCCAGTTTTCGAAGAACGCGGGCCGCTTCCGTCGGACGACGGTGCGACCCGAGAGTCCGTGACGTGGACGACCGAGAATTTTCATTTACTGAAACTGGTTTGATATTGGACGTCACCATCGGTATTCGTTAATTGATCGTTGATATTTTTTTTTTCAAAGGGAAACCAAGAGAAATATGAGTCATGAACTAATACAATGTTAAGAATGATGCTCGTGTAGCCTGCGGTCTACCGAGTCTGCGAAGGGCGAGAGGAAAAAATCATTAAAGAAGGCTTGAACATGTGGGCCTTATTATTCATTTTGTATGCAAACCGTCATTGCATTATTTACGGTCCTATTGTCTTTTTTAATATTTTGCCATTAATTTTTTAGAGGCCCACTGCTCATTTCTTGTTTCGTATCCTATTAGTGTTGAATATGCTGAAGTTGAACGTTAACTCTTTAAAATTACTTTTGGCATTACAATTTTAATTTTAAAAACTTAGTTGATAATATATAAGTATGATTAATATAATTAAATATTAGATCGGGTAAAATTTTTTTTGTATTTCATAAGTGAAAAGTTGCAGCAAAATTTCTTTGGTTGTGTTGTTTGTATCTGGTTAGTTTTAATAACATTAAATAGATGAAATTTTATAAAAAGAAAAATAAAAAGTGCAAACGGTGTCCCGCCATTTTTATATGGTTTTTCGGTCTACCAAAATGAGTGAAACTAATATAGGAACTTTTTGCGATACTGCGAACAAAATTTGCGAAGTTTGTGGACCTAATGTACTGTCGGTGAGAGGAGCACAAAACTGGTTGAAGCTTTTTCAATCCGATAATTTTGATAACAAAGATGAACCTCGTTTTGATGGACCTGTTACGGATAAAGTCGATGCCATTTTGGAAAAAATAGAGATCGGCGTATTAGTTTTTACGAGGTAGTTAAAGAGCTGGATTGACCACAAAACAGTTTTGACCCATTTTAAAAATAAACTGGATATACAAAAAAAAAACTCGATACTTGAGTCCCACACGAGCTTACTGAAAGAAATCTAATGAATCGTGTACTCATTTGCTATTATCTATATTCAATAGAATCGCAAAGAAGATGGTATCGTAATGAAACGGGTCATTTATGATGAAAAGATTGATCATTTATGATGAAAAATATATTATATACAACAAGATCGTGCGAAAAAGAACATGGTCAAAAGGCAAGCAACCTCCACTCGTATTAGCTCTTAATTCGTCGAATAACTCGTAAAAAGTTGATGCTATGTGTACAGTGGAATTGGAAGATCATTATTCATTATGAGCTTTTACCGCCGGGCAAAATTATTAATTCGGATTTTTATTGCCAATGACTGATGAGAATCAAGCTAGAAGTAGAGAAAAGACGGCCGAAATTGATCAACAGAGAGGGTGTGGTTTTTTACCATGATAACGCCAGACCACACACGTTCTTTAGCCACTCAGCAAATATTGAGAGAGTTTTGTTGGGAAGTGTTAATGCACCCACCATATAGCCCTGACCTTGCACCCTCAAATTTTCTCCGGTTTCGGTCTCTTCAGAATTGTTTAGGTAGGTAGTGTTAGGTTAACATCAACAGAGGACTGTCAAAACTACTTATTACAGTTTGATTGGAAGTCCTAAAATTTCTAGAGCAATGAGATTATGTCACTACCTACAAAATAGTTATATATCTTATAATTAAATGTAAATAAATTATGATTAAAAATTATTTTGAGTTTGTATTTGAAATACGAAAAAAATTTTTCCCCGTCCCTGTACATACAAAATACATTCTACAGTAAAGAGGTGATAAACACGAAATATCATTTCTTTTCATTATCGCTTCCAAAGTCACATCTGTACAATGCTATATTTATGATTATTTTATAAATAATCTAACATTATTTTATATGATCCTTAAAAACTTCTTCCAACAAATGAAATTCTGACAGAAATGATTACAAATCAAATGAATTCACTCGCAGCGGGCGTCGAGTTTCTCACGTGTGTCGCGCGGTCCGGTTGTAACGGCTCATTTGCCGGAAACCTGATAGGTAGCTTTTATTACATTGGCGTTTCCACGAAACGCAATACTTACGTACAAAATCGAAAATGGCGTATTTACGTGTCCACATTAAAATATCGACATTATTACGTTAGCATTAGAATTTGTTTTGTGGTTTCCAAGAGTAGACTTAATCATGAACTGGCAATAGGTAGATACTGGATTCGACTATTGGAAGGTGCAACGAATCGTGCGAGAAATAATTCCAATAACTTCTGACTCATATACTTCATATTTAAATTGAATATTTCACACTTTATTACTATATTACGTTTGAAGATTTTAGTGGCTGTCTCATGACCCATGGAAATAAGAAATTTCCGTGGGTTTCTATTTCATTGAAGGACAGTATCGTTGTTCAGTATCGTGGTCGTACAGATGGATACAACAGTAGATAACTCAGAATATAGTTCATTATAATTTTACGTTAATGTAATCCTATATGATCATTAAGGCCATTTAATACAGTAGGAAACTAATAGAGAAAACTGATTAGTAATCTATCTAGCTATGAAGGAAAAGACGAGCAAAGACATTTTTTATTATCTTTCAATGTATGTAGTCTTCTCGGTTTGTTGTCAAAATGATCGTTTACAGCCGCCATCATCTTATCGCTTGTTAAAAACAGGAAAAAACAGCAAGAAACGAAGCGTGGGCTATAGGGTGGGTGGCCTCCTTTTATGAAGCCGTTTTTGCTCAAGCGTTCGTGTGCATACTGATCGCGGCCCTCACGGCCCCGTTTAAACTGCTTTGACTAAAACTTTATGATAAAATCAGTAGGGCAAGAATCGCAGAACATATTTAAGGTACGTTGTCTGACCTGAGATGTCGTATTCCCTTAAATGACGGTTCGATGTAAATATTTTAAATTATTATGTTCTAATTGCCACATGTTTTGAACAAATCATGAGAAATCAAACGTGATAAACGAATAATACTAGTGTTTTGAAAAGAGGAATAAATTAAGAACATGATGACATAACTTCAAAACAATAATTAATGACTAACTTCAAAAATCATAATAAACCTAAACTAAAAAAAATATATAAACGCTCAAACCTACAAAAAACATTTTAATCATTCTATAATGTGTATATTTACAAAAGGTATTCAAAGAAATATTCTGTTTCGTCAAAATTTAATAATGTACACTTATCTAACAATATTGCCACCGGTAATAGGACATGAAGTAAAAACTCAAATATAGGTTGATAACTCGTCGTGGAAAGCCCGTTATTCCAAACAGTTTCCACGAAACATGAGTTATTCCGACACGGATTCGGAGACGGACTGGAGTTACAACACGAGGTGCGCATACGCACGCCGGCATCGTAAAAACTCTCTCTCTGATTCAACGGATATTCGCTGTTAACGTAAGCGCGATGCCTAATAGAGTCTGAATGGAGATGTGATCCGCTTTGTATATTAAGTATTTGTAAAAATTTGGACAAGTCTAAATCGCAGAACGCGCCATTCTAGTTCTGTAGGTGTTTTATTTATAGATTAGTGCCCTAACCATGATATTAAATGGTTTAAAATATTGTGATAGAAAGTCATTATTCGTTTTATGAAAAAAACTAAAAGAACATAGTTATATATACCATTCTATAAATAACAAACAATAAGTATTATTTCGTCAAAAGAAACAAGAAATAATACTACGTTAGAAGAAATAATGTGTAATACTTCGTTACAGATCACAATTATAACTTTAAAAATAATGTTTTTTAAGGAGAAACTTTTAATACTCTATGATTTTGAAAATTTAGGATGTTCAACGCACAGAAAATCAAATACACGACTAAATAGATTATTTATACCAATTCTTTCTCGGCACACGATATATAACATACCATGTAAGTTGCATTAATATTATTACCATTTGCAAAATCAATGTTTATCATCGCATTATTTTGTGTTATTCTAAAAATATTTTAGACCGATCGATATAAATTATTAAAAAACATTGAGTTTCGTGAGCGAAAAGGAAGACTAATAACTGAAAAAAATTACAACCACACAAACGATAATTCAACATATTCCTTTCGAAAAATACACGTCAGTCGATGACGTCGATAGGTACATATGTGGACGGAACATCAAAAACTCGAATTCAGTTCCAACAAAGCAATTCCAGGAGGCGATAACCTTGTGTTATTACAAACAAGTGTTAATAACGTATTCATTGGAAGTATCTGCACAAACAGACGCACCGTCGTCGCCGGCGCTCGTTCTACACAAATGGAGGTTGCATCAGCGCGACGTAAAACAATGTCTTGTGAATATCTTTATCGTAAATACGACTGAAGTATTTTCGAGTTTTTAAAAATAATCACATTCAACAATATTGTTTGGATTAAAAAAAAAAACACTTCGACGATAAAGTTTTTATAGATTTTATGGGTCTGAAATTTGAGAGGTACAACATTGTGGTTTTATGCCAATCTGAGCTTTAATTTATAACAGATAAATTGCAGGCGAGGTACGTCACCCGCGACGATATTTCGTTGTACCGTTATAGGATAATAAGGAATCATTAAATGTAATATATGTAGATAATTTTTGAATGAAATTACAAGCCGGATGAAGTGTTTTTATGTTTTGTAGGTGTATCGCATATTCATATTTTGTAGTCATAATTAATTCTTTTTGACTGTAGCAATTGTAACTGGCTGGCTTTGATATTGTTAGGAGTTGACCTGAAAAATAATAATATCTTCTGGCATTTTTCAATTGTTTGTTACTAAAAATGGACTTAAGGGACGAATGAAGATCGATATATTTTAAAATTCCATCACAAAAAAATAAGGCAAAAAAGCCACAAAGTTTAATTAAAGCAGTATCATCAGGGGTCGCACAAAATTAAATGCGTATCAAAGTCAGAAAATTTTAATGTGGAAAGACGAAGCTTGTTACGTCTGCCTTGTTACAGGTAAAGTCAGTTCTATCTTTGAAAAAGTGGAACAAGATTGAGACACTAATAGTTACGACATTGCCGAATAACTAGATATCGATCAAGAAACGGTGTCGTCATATGCAAAGATAAAAAAAAAAACATCACGCAGTTTTTCACGTCTCCTTTTGCGATTCTCTATTGAAATGAAACAGATTTTAAACATTATTGAGACGGGGGATGACAAGTAGATCATTTCCAAAAAGAGCGTACTAAAAAGATCGTGTTCGAAACACGGACAGGCTTCATAGACGATCGCAAAACCCGACTTAAGAAACGAGGTGATGTGTGTGAGTATTATGGGAATGAAGAGGTATTGTGTGTTATGAGCTTTTACGACAGAGGCAAACAATCGATTCTTATCTCTTCTGCCAGCAACTAATGATATTAATGCACGTAATTGGTACAAAACTGTCTACGTTGGTGAATGCATAAGGTATATTCTGTCACTATGATAAAGCAAAATCACACAATTAATAAAAAGTGAAAGATCTAAGCTGGAATATCTTGATGCGTCCAACCTCTAGCCCTACCTGGCTTCCTTAAATTATCACCTGTTTCAGTCCCACTGAACCCTTCAGATTTAACATTTAAATGTCATCACTAAAACGACTCATCGTAATTTTTTCGGCAAAATTCTAAAATTTCTCCAGTGGTGAGATTTTGGCACTATCTGCCAGATCTCTTACAACTTATCGATCAAACTGGCACATATACAATATGATAGGCAAATAAATTGAAATTTACAAAAATGTATTCCATGAGGATATCTAGTACTTTTTTCATCACCAAAGCGGCGCCAAGATGTAATCGACCACCATTGACACTTAACAGTTCTGAAAGGTTCTTTGCGCGTAGAGTTGATGTTTTATAGTTAATCAAGTGAAATCTGGCGAGATGATAACTTTTTGGTCTCATTTGTGTAGAACATAGGAAAAGACTCACCTCGATCTCGATATTTGACAAAACAAAGTTCACGATATACATAAAACACCTACCGGAGCATTTAAAAAGATCTTTTTTTGAAATTACAAAGAGGTGAAACAGAAGTTCACAATGTTTTACTAACACAAAAACAGTAGTTTTAAAGTCTAGAATGGTTATATTTAATTGATCTTGATAATTGAGTTTTTAACACCGAGAGATAAAGAAATAAGTAATTAAGGAAACAATTACGATAAAATATTCCATTAGTTTTAATTACTGCACACGGTTCGTATGCAGACACTATAATTTTTAAATATCATGCGCCATTTCAGTAACATTACAAAAAAAGCTGATGTCATTCAAGATAAGGAAATGAGATTTTGTACCTAAAAGGAGTATAGAAACTGTCATCGTGACATTAAGCACGGACAATGCAAATACGTTCTGCATACGTGGGTGCACTTTTTGGCGGGAAGTTCCGTACGTGAGACGCCGCCGACGCGCTTTGTGTGCAACAGTGGGTGCAAGCGGCCGAGCTCCAAATAAAATAGCTCATTAGTAGGCTAACAAGTGTTACTCACAACTGTTCAACTAAACGCAATGTAGAATTAAAGCGGACTGTGTATGGCAATGTTATTTGCATAATTTCGTACGAACCGAGAAAAGTTATTATGTGTAATAGTTACCTATTATAAATAATATAAAACCAAATGAGTGTATATTATTAAAGTTCTACTTTAGTAGGCGCGTTAGAGAAAAATAACGAGAATTTAATTTTAGAATTTTACGAATTGCGCGTGAACTTTCAGCACAATTTTAACACCATGAAGTTCATCATTAAACTACATATCTCGACTAACTTCATTCAATAGTCTCAGACTGTGGACGTGTATCGCGTACAATTCACACAACAATCGGATACGTACAAGAAATGAAAATAATTATGTTTGTTATATTCTATCGTGGCAACGTGTTTTCTTATTAAAAATCTAAAAAAATATAATATGCGTATACACATAAACATTACATGTACATATAATTCATCAATTGTTAAAATTGTGAATATTTTTTCAATAGACTTTTAAATAAAAAAACCAGTTCATCAAATTGTGGCCCCTCGCCCTTGTAAAAAATATTACGCAGTTTAATTAAATTTTACTAATTACATTTGCCATTTTTATAATCATGCCAACGAAATAGAACTCTAAATCGTGTACGTAAGTCCATTCTAATTTTCATAACAAGCTCACAAGAGAAAGAAAAATCCGTTGTGGGAGACCGCTAAATTATTATTCTATATTCAGTTTTCTCTCGACAATCACGGAACAAACGGCAATCCCCTTATGGCCTATAGCACGAATTTATTGTCTATTTATTAATATGCGATGTAGATGGCAGTAAAAAAAAACATATTTCTGTATTATAAGCATTAAACATGAAAATACCTAAGAAGATGGCGGACTTAAACATACAAAGAATTTCACACTGTACGTGGTTCGCTTTTTGTTTACTACAAAAATAAGTGGTCACCGTCAAAGACGTGTTCATAGAGGTATTTATAAATTCGATATATGCAAACCCGCGAACTGTCGAACACAAGGCAAGCGACTCCTGCGCATGAAGTCACTTCCAATATCGCAACACGACAATACCGTTCACTTGTTTATTTTTGACTTTTGACATATCAGATTTAGGATTGCACAACACATATTATTTTCCAAAACGTATAGAGTAATTGGAGATTTCAATCACGTCACTGTCACTGTCCTATAGATCAATCCGAGAGATAATATTTATCGAATTATAAATTTTTACACGCGTCCATCCGCGACGGTAGAGACACGGCGTGTATGGCGTGCGCAGTGACAGGCGCCTACGGCGCGAGTTAGAGGGGGACAGAAGAGAGAAGGCTTTTACACCTTAACACCTACGCAACAGGAGCGAGCGAGATGTCCGAAAGAGGCTTTGCGCGGGAGCATGGATAAGCTTCAGACTGTTTATAGCCGTGAGATTAAGTCTAGAGCTTGAGAAGTTTTAATTACTACAGCTTCTAAAAATAATTAACTGGTCGCCTGTAAAGTATGCGGGTTCCTCTATAGCTTTTTTTTTATTACATATTAAAAACTTTCCTTTATATTTCGATAATAAACAAGAATTTTTAAAGAACCATTTTATAAAATCATAAAAACAATTTTTACTATTGAAGAACACTGTTCCACTCCAATCGTATCACGCTTGTTATTGTTCACTTATTTAATATACATGTAACAGAAAAAAATATTCATTTCGAGCTCCGAAGTGTGAAAGGAATCTGAACTATTACACTAGAGAGTACCCTAGGCGATCTTAGACAGTCGGTCGTCCTAACAGAGGTACGTGGCCGTGCCGCGGCAGCGAGCTGACCGCTACGTCGCACGTGTGAACACCGCGGCTCCGTGAACCCGAGGTCACGAGTAACACGAGGTTGTGATGTAGAATCGGTGATCTACCGAGACTGCAAAACTACAGTGGAACGAGCTTAATTATCATTTGTAACACGAATAAAGACACATGAAAACATTCACTATACCGATATGCCATTACGGTATTGTAACGGTAAATAATTTTATTAACAACACTTCTGCGTCAGATTGTATTAGTGACTTCAATCGGTTTTGTAGATCTGAAAGATTAACGCACTAATTGTGTTGCAAATTTTAGTGTTAACTTTCTGAAAATGCAATGGACGATCTCAAATTAAAACTGATATTAGTTAGACAATCAATTCAGAACGTTGGCAAAGAAATTTCAGAAACAAATACGATTCTTTGATGTAACCATAGCAATAGTGTCACTATGGAATTTGTTTTAAGTTTGTATAAATCTAAACAGTAAGGTCTTTCAGATACTTTTATTCAAAATGTTACTCTATACCTTAGGAAAATAAATTTATTCTCCATATTATTTTATTTAATAATTATTAAATTCGTATTCATCGTGGCGTTTACTGTATCACAAATACTCCTTTCGATTTTAAATCACTTACCCGTATTTAAATTACGTATAATAATTACAGACATATCGTAATTTTAAATACGAAATGTCGATAGTTAGTAGACAGTAAGTTGACGTTTCAGGCCAGCTATATAACATTCGTGTCAATAAGGTACGTATTACTCGCAGTTTTTTAATACGTATTTAATTAAAAATACTTTCTAAACGTATGAAGTAAGTGCGACTGTTATATTGGCTGCTTGAACCGTGATATTTAATTTACACTTAAGTATCAATCGAGCGTTAAGCAATCGAGGACAAGACGGTACAACGAGCCCGGCGCTCTCCGCTCGGACGGACGCAACGCTACGCCCAAATCGTTATTGTCTGAAATTAGGCACAGTTGCACTTCGCAGCACTATCTGCTTGAGCTAATCATAAATCCGAAAATATAAAAAAATACGCTTATCGATACTAATCAAGATATTAGAATGGTTAGCGTCAGGATGGTCTATAAAGACAACCGTTTTAAACACCCATCGTTCATACAAGGAAATTCCCTATTTGCATAAACGATGGGTGTTTTGTGCTGTAAAACAATCGTTTTAGAACCCAAACCACCAAAGCGCAATAACAACAAACGACTAAAGTGATTGCTTTAGATCTTCATTGAAATAAACAAATTTACCTCTTTATAGTATAGACGTAGGTTTTGATAAGCATTTGTTGGCCCTTGATAATTAAAGCATAAGAGGTACCACTCGCACCATGTATTTTTATACGCAAATTATAGTGCAAAATTGTATTAAATTACAAACGTGCTAGCAATACAAATCCATAAATTGAAACATTTTAAATGTCTATTTGAATTGAATTTTTATACTAATGTTAGAACGAGTGATTATCATTCTTCAATTTTTTTGCAATTTAAATAATTCTAAATATAAATCTTATTATTCGATTTAAACTCGAATTAGAAATTATAAATGCGAATTTGCGTACATTCGTACTATTGTCATAAAATACGTCTCTCTTCATATTAAACTGACAGGGTCTTATTCCGTTTTCGAATAAGACACGAAAAAAGAAACATCTTCAAGTGTTTAATAAATATTCAATTAAAAACATATCAACTTCTTTATCATACAATCGTTAGAAATCTTCGCTTGTTAAAGATAACTTACTGTACAGATTTCATTGAATTAAACACAATACCGCTTTGGCAATGTTTACAAAACACAATACCTCAAGAAACAAGCGTAAACCTTGCGCGTGCGAAGAACTCCGCGCGGGGTCAGCAGTTGCAATATTTTTCACGCTATTAAAAAATATATTCTCACGGGCGGCCGGCGCGCCGGCGTCGATGTTAAGACGTGAATGGCTTGACTTTTTCCAATAGAATAGAACTATATCGAAGAAAATATTTCATATGCCCATTAAAATGATTACTTACAATTTTAGCGTTTGATCCTTTGCCTGTCGCGAACTTTTTACATTTCCCATTTCATATTGAAAATACGAGCTATTTAATTGACGGCCCATGAAATTTTTAATTTAAACAAATAAGACAAAGTATAGATATAGAAATATTAAACCTTTTTATTAATTTTGAAAATATACAAATTTTTTGATGAGTCGATAAATTATATTTCGTATTTAGTATCATCTTAACAGCGGCTAGTTACAAGTGTTCTTGTCTGTGTGATTTATCTCGAGAAACTTATACATATATATACACAGAAGCCTAGTTTTGTCAATTTTCTTTTAACTAAACAATAACAGTGAGTTCAGCGGGTGGCTACATTAAACGTGCAGTTTAGGTTGCGTTTATATTTATTTCGACGGAAAGCGAACAGGAAAAAGAAAACACAAAAGGCGAGCTTTTGGATAATTTACAATAGATTTCAAACACAAAAGCGCATTAACCTGCGCTCACACAAAAGAAAGTCACCTACGCCGAAAGTTCACACGAGAAGAGCCACGAAATGCGAGTTAGTGATCTATGGCGGCCGGCCCGACAGGTGAGAATTAATGGGCAAACGGTTTACACTTACGTGGCAACAATAAACAATGTGCTCACTAGCTCGCTGGATGCGGGCACACGCACAGGCTCGGGGACTAAGGGCGTGTCTTACCTGCAACCTCCATTCGGCCCGACAACTGCTACGACATTAAAAAGTATAAAATATCTCAGATCGATGTTAATAAATAAATATAACCTTTCGTGTGTCGCGTCTGTATGCAGTTTGTGACGGTGTTAACGCGTATGTTTTGCAATAGTGAATATATTATTAAAAGAGCAATTTTTATTAGTCTTTTAATAACGTTAGCTCTAATGTTATATTTACTGGAAATATTTGAGTAAAGTCCAAAGAAAATCGTTAAAGACTAAATGAGTACCAACAAATAACCTAAACCAACCTAATTTTTAATGTAAATGATCAAAAAATATACAACGTAATTTTCAATAGTTGTAAATGATACAGACATTATTAACTGATTTGTTCAACTGATAATCTTTTCAAATTTTGAGAATGAGGAAAGTATACATCAGTCTTCATACATCCGCGGAAGTGTGCTAACAGCGATTTCGTCCCAGGAAGTAGGGCGGCGACACACTTGGCGTGCACTTGCGCGCTCAGACCAGTCCGCCCAAAGCGAGTCCACAGCCACACCCACGTCGGACCCATACTGACCGATCATATTATTAACATTATAATTTATTTAACATTAAGGCATACTTCGCATACACTTAAATTTTAGTGCAATATCAGGATCAATAATACCGATCAACACGGTTTTTAAAAATTTACTTGGATCGTCTTGAGGCACGTGTTGTTTTGAATTAAAAAAAAAAGAAATTTTTCCCAATGTTTTTTTATCAAAAAACAAAGCTTTTTGGGGAGCGTCGCAAATACTTTGAACGACCACCCTAGGAGTCATGGACAAAAACTGGTATTACATCGGTATATTTTTATATAGAAAATGTCACGCGTACCCGAAATTGCTAGACATCAAAGTCATAAACGTTACATTCATGACAATCAATGAATATACACGCATAATAATACGTATAATGGACACGCCGGGTTTGCAGTCAACAAAAAATGAGAACAGTGTGTCTGGCGGCGTGTGAGGCTGGGCGTTCGCCTATTTCGTGTTTTCAGTTTTAGCGTCCATTGGGTCAACACTGTATTACCTTCGCCCGGCATGGAGTGAAGGTTGCCTTTCGAATATCGATCCATTGAAAGCTAGTTGGTATACGATTCTTATGAATATATTTTCGCACCGGCAGGCGTATAAAATATATAATTATTTCAGGGTTCTGTGTTAGTTATCAGCGTTGTTACAATGTGCGCAATATATTATTATAATTGCAAACGAATATATATATATATATACATACGGATACTTGCCATATAATAATGCCATTACACAAAGTAAGAAGGAGTTTTTAAGTATTTTCTAATGTTTTAATATTTACTTATAGCATAATAATGTGATGACGTGGTGAAGAAAGTTCCAAAGAGAAGATATTTGATATGATTCCCAGCGGGTGAATTGTCTAATGAGTTTTTCTTTATTTAGATCAAATTAAACCATTTGTTTATGCATAACAATTGGTTTATTTAGCTCCCGGAATTTGTCACTGCATCACTTAATGTTTATATGCTTCTCAATTTAAAAGAAAAAAAAAATGTGGAAAGACATGCCTAACCTAATCTAACCTAACACATACATTCAACAAATCTTATTTCAATCCAGTTTTCGACCCTCTTCGAATCATAAGAATAAAACAGCCATAATCGATTAGCACCGATACCACAAGCTCATGAACTATTAGTCAAATTTAAATTATTTATGGCTACAATTTGGGATTATGCAAAGCATATCCAACCACACCGCTGGCACGTTGAAGCAACTCGCTGTCCTTCCTTTCAAATACCATCGACTTTGATAGACAACAGGTACACCGAATGTTTCAACCGACAGTTTAATGACAAGTAATTATCTCTGTACCCCGATCTGTCATTGCTATCGCTATGGTTAAAATGAAATTTGTATTTAAACTGATGATCATTATAAGGCTACTTCACAAAAAACAACCTATGCAAATGGCAATATTCGTAAACGGTAATAAAGCTTCCTCTTGCTGTGTAACGACACTTACTTAATTATTCCAGTTCGTGTTATTTCATTTTTGAGATCTCCATATACGCATTATTATTAAAAATGTATTTCCTGTGTAAATGTATTGTAAAATTTACTATCACTTAGCACATTGTACGACTTATTTTTTTCAAGAAAATTTTATTTTTAAATTAGGTTATAAGTACATATTTTGACATTTTATATTGTGTTATGATAATTTACACAATGTAATAAATATATTAATAAATTAATTATAGATGACGCTACCCTGAGAACTGCGCCAACTGCGCCCACGTTCGCGTCCAAATCGCGGAGCGATTAATACATATATTATACGGCAATAGATAAAAGCTAATTAGATGAGCCGTAACTTATACAAAATTAATGGTCTCAACAAATGTCATGACTTTTTATAGCTTAACTTGTTCAATTCATCACGCATTAGTGCGCTAGTAATATTGGTTGTTTAAATAAAAACATTATACCTCTTGAATGTTTTTCTCATTTTTTTCTCAAAATGTGGACTTTACAATGCAATCACTACTTAGATATGTAAAACAATACCGGTTTTCATAGCTTTTAGTTTCATCGCAAGTGTACTTCTTAAAAGTCAACGATGGTATACGATGCATTATATGTACCAACTTTGCTTATGCACTTTTGAGAGCTTTAAGAGGTGTTACAACCACAGAGAAGGTATAGTGATATTGAAAATGCATTTTATAGTATTAAAGCGAAGATACACGCCTAAAATAAGTTCATTCAAAAAAAATGCTTTTTATAATTTAAAACTTTAGAATAACTATAGGGTGGCAATCTTGTCTTAAAATAATATCGTTAAACATTTCGCTGTACCGCTCAGTATCTTAAGATATTTTCTGAAATCCTAAGATATATATTTTCTCCGTCGTTTACGTTTCTGCATTGCATTGTATCAATTGCGATATCATGAGATATGGTTTCAGATAAATATTGTTTGAATATCTTAAAGTGAAAAGTTTATAGCATCTTGGCGGTGTGTATTGCCCTCTAGTTAAAGTACGATCTGTAAATTGCATTAAAATGCATAGTTGCCCACCATTTGCATTCGTTGTTGCTATTGTTGATGCATTCGCCGTACAATGGGCAGGATGTGAGTGCACGGAGCAGGTAAGCGCCCATTTTCCACAGATACCTGGCTTGCAGTACGCATTGACAATACAGACATTGTGTTCAAAGGCAATGGTGAATATTATTTTAATTAGTTTTAAGCACAATTGGCTGCACATAATGCTGAACTGTTAGCGCCATAGCCATAGTAAGTGGAAAAACGGAATATTTATGGGCAGAGAGCGCTTGTGGCAAACATTTTTCTTAATTACCCTTTTAATTAAAGAAGCTAAAAATACAATGTCTCGTTATAGTTTATAAATAACACAAAATAGATTTACTTACATACAATAGATCGCGTTTGTTTTCGAAAAGCTAGTGAGATACTACAAATTTAGTCGTGCGATATATTGCATATTTTGTATAAATCGAAAATTAATCAATTTCTAGATAAAGTAACACAATTATCGTTTTATAAGGTATTCCCTTTTAGTTTTTGTACAGTTTTTCGTTTCCTCAACCTAGTTTTAAAACTCAATCAATGGGTATGTTTTTCACGTACTGCTTGAAGCTTATTTTGGTCGCTTCTGGCTCTGTAAACGTCACATCTATAAATTATAATCCTAAATTTTTGGGAAAATAAAACATGAGCTGCGAGGTCCGAATTGTATGCTGAATGGGTCACAAGGTGCACCTACCCTAAGGACAACGATAACTTTGTAGATGGAGTAGATGGGGCTTCTCGGTCATCTCTCCTGAACTTTTTCAAGAATACAAGGCCAAGAAATGGATCATCGTTTAGTGTAACTGTTATCTATTTCTGTTTTCTTGTGCAAACTGGACTCTTTTGGATGAAAGTGACGCAATGGTTTTTTGTTTAATTTTATAAGCTTGCTGTCACCTTCGAACATTCATAGACAGAACTCTCTTTTCATAGTAATAATAAATCCATATTTCGCATGCATCGATCTATAAAAATGCACAGTCCGCACCCAAAAAAAGCTACAATAAATGAGTGCAAAAGCCAACAGTTTAGCACGCGTTGCATTCAGTGTAGTTTCGTAGCAGCTTCCGATACGACGTCAAAGTATGTATTCTGCTAAAAATGCAAAAATAACGCTTAAAAAGCTATGAAAAATGATTGTATTTATCATTTTCGATAAGCAAAATTTAGTTTATTTATAATAGGTGCTCAATCAGGTATTACAATGTGTATTCGATGAGTATTCTATATTTTTTCATTTAATGTAGCACTAAAAGCCTATATATGAACGGACTTAAAAGAAATATTCCTAAACAACGCCGGTCTTGTATTTCATGCGTTGTCACATTATTTGATCGCTTAACAATAGAGACTGTATTCTTATACTAATGAAGTCGCCTCTTTCATGTTTTTATTTATTTTATATTTACACAAAACTTAAAATTACCTCTAAAAGGAATTCATAAAATAGATTAAAACTATTCCAAAAATAATTGTCTTTATTATATTTCAATTTGTTTCTTAGCGATAAGTATAAAGTATAATGTTTATCAAAAATATGTTAATTTTTAATTAATCGTCATCTTATTTTATTATATAAATAATAAGAAAGTTTTGTATTACTAAAATCTATACATTTTAGAAATTATCAAATTCTTATATATATTTTCCCCGATATTATGAAATTAAAGATTCATTTTAATTTTAATCGTAGGTGATTACAATATTGACCTTTATTATGAAGAAAAATATACTATAATTCTTTTCATACATTCAACCTAAAAACAATAATAAAAATTTAAAATAATATTAAACCACTCCACTTAGGTCTTGTTTTAGAACAGCACGAGTGAATTGTAAAAAATATGACTTATTGTCGTACAATAACAAAATGATCGTTACTTGTTCTTTTTACATTTAAAAATGAACCTTATCTTATGACTTTTAGTTTGAAATTTCAGATGATAAATAATGTTCCTTTCCTTGTTTTTCTTTGCCTCTCCAAAATGATATCTTAAAATTTGAGACAAAGACAAAATGTACAGTTTGAGCCATTTTACGCCGTCCAAATAATACGCAATTGAGCATTTTCCCTTTTTTATACATCTATGTTTGCATGTTTCCTTTCTCTTCACAAAATCGTAAAGAGCGTTTGGTCATCCATAATGATAGATAAACTTTTTATCCCTTTAGCATTAATAAACAGGGACCCGTTTTTGATTTGAGGCGAGTTCATGAGGAATTCTTCATGTTTTCCTAAGTGACCTCGACGTTTCTCATGGATGAAATGTCATTTTTCTTCAAAACCGCCTGATAATATCCACAGTGGACATAGAATGGCCGACCTTCACGAATAGCATCCTGGAGAAAAATACTGGTCTAATTCAGCGTACTAATTCCTCACAGTTCTCAGATGAGACGCGTTCACCCCGAAATCATTTTGCAGACGAGTAGTGACCATAGAAAGATCATAGAAAATCAACACCCTAAAATCGCGATCGCGTTCGCATCCATTCCAATTTTTGCTGTGGACGACGAAAATCGATTTGAAATAAAAAACAATCAACAAGTGATCCTCGCCAAAAAATGTTTTAATCAATAAATTGCATTTATTTTAAAAAACAACATGCAGAAGTAATATTGTTGATTAAATAATATTGATTACCGACCAGGAATGCAAAAATGTTAACCCGTTTTACAAATCCAGAGTGTAAAAGTTAGCCTTTGAGTCAACAACTCGTTGGCCACGCGCCTACATTGATATTTTAGGGCGATCTTTGGAGCATACACACATTCGCATTAAAGATTTCCCTCGTCAGTATATTTTCATTCATACCTTCGGAATACTCAAACAACCTCAATATTTAGCAATACTTTACTTACTTAATACTATACCTTTAATACTATACCTAATACTATAATTAATACTATACCTTAAATACTATACTCAATACTACACCTAATACTATATGCACTCATACTACAATCACTTACACTATATATATAATACACTTTACTTAATGCACTCCTTTCCAAAAACCCTAATATCGTTCTCCACTATTATATTTCTACTGTTTTTTAAAGACACTACTATCATTTTGTAAAGGAATTGACAGAAATTTTAAAATCTTAAAATAACAGGAAAATAAAAACAATCCCTTAAGGAAAATATCCTTAGCTGTCAATTATGTGATGAGAGAAGATTTATATAAAAGTTTAGTATATTGCATGAATTATATCAATCGTATAAGATTATTTAAATTTATTAGGAGTCGTCCACCAGAGGATTAAACAAAAATTCTAAAAATCGTTTCAAATCCGTTTTAATATACTAATTGGATAATTCTCAGCAAGCACAAAGATTCTAGAGGAGAATTCGAAATAAAAAAAAAATTTTTTTTGGTAAAATAAAAATTATTTGAGTCTTAAGGATTGTCGGTCTTGGTAAGTAGTGAATGATTTTTTTTTTAATATATTTTGTCTAACAGTATTATTATATAGTTCTACATATGCCTGTTATAGAGTAACTGGGAAAATATATAATAATTTCAATTACGTAAAATATGTAGTACAGCAAGTTGTAAATGTTGTAATTCAGCACATTCGTTTCATCAATTATTCCATTAATTCGTTCATAAAGTGTGAAGAAATGTATTAATATATAAAAACTAAAAAACACAATGCGATTATACATTTTTTCATATTTCACACAACATAAAGAGCTTATAATAAAACTAAAAAATATGTACGTTTATTATCAGCGCATATATTCGAATGCAGGCTACGTTAAATGCGGAGTCCATCCGAACGAGACAGAGAACCGGTCCTGCAGCTGCGCGTGCCGCGTCCGCGCTATACATTCGACTGTATATATACGATATAGGATTTCCATGGTGCCTCTTATAGTTACATTCATATAGCGTTTCTATGCAAGGGAAAAACGACCGCCATGAATGGCCAGACGGTGTATTTTTCCGTGGCTTATATTGTTCGTTCTTGTCAGCGCGCCGGCCAGTCGGCTACAGTGGTCGTTCACGACGCGCGTGCGCCGTTCGCGTGATCGCCAGCTATGGGATAGTGTGCGGCCGTTCGAACCGCGATACGATTTCAGCGATTTATTATGACGCTCGAACGAGGCGTTATTGTATCTACACAGCGATCGACGTCGAATGAATTCGTTATCGTTGCGCCATCCTATCGAGGAAGTTGTATAATAATAAAAAAATAATAAAGATGGTGGCTACACATCGGCTCTGTAGTGCCATTTCAAACAAAGGGCGAGATTAGATTTATAGTATTTATCGATATCGAATAAACAAGCTTAGACGAACAATTTAATAAAACGAAGCTGTGTATAAGTTTTTCAACAGCCTATCGTTTATAAAGTTCTTCGTGATGTATGGGTCACTAATATGACCCATATGGTGTCTAAACCTACTTTAAAACGTATTTAAAGTAGGTTAAATGTAATAACAAAAAAAGAAAAACTATGTTAAATATTTCGAATAGCAGTGAAACTGTAAACCCTCTATGATTTTAAGGATGAATTTTATTCTTGGAAAATGTCCGTATAGAGATGAGGGTTTGTAGGTATCTTAGAAAACATTTCTGAATTCGATTTCATCGTCTATAGTATCCCTTCTGCGAAACCGGAAAAACATTCAAGTATAGCTTTGTTATACAAGTTGTTTAAAAAATATTGTATTTAACCTTTCCGGTTAAAAAGATTTCAAAAAAAAAAAACAATAAAAGATTTTCAAGAAAAATAGTTATATTTTTTTTTTATCAAGATTTTATTTTTTATAGGTGTAATTAATATGTGTTCCCATATCAAATCACAACTTTTTAATACTATGAATCTCTGAGCTAAGCCTCAGACAGGCAGACATACAGACAGACAGATGGATGGACAAGGCGAAACTATAAGGGTTCCTTGTTGATTACGGAACCTTAAAAATCAAAGTTCGTTACATTTATTTATAAAGCCACTCGAATAACCAATTCTAAATAAATTCAATGCGATTGCCCACTCACAGCTTTATCTAACGCGTAATCGGAGTACAGCCGGCCAGTAGATACTTTCACTGCAGCGGCTGGGTTTTATTTTAATTCGTTCTTAATAAATGTGTTTCGTGTTTAATTTGTAAAATAAGGGCGGTGAGTATTCAGTGAAGACGTTTCATTGTACTTTTGCATCCATGCTTCAGTGTGGATACTATCCACATAAGTTCCCACAAATAGTTTTATTTAAGGGTACTTAGGCCGTAGTTACCACCTAGTTACCACCGCTGTCACTTGGAAAGTTCAGACGTCTTTCAGGGTTCTGGTTGACCTTTTTCAACGTTCAGATTCAATAGAAATATTTTCTTTGGTTATTAAAGCGAGTGATGGTTGCGATCTTATTTGTAAGATAGAAGGATACAGTGTAGTCCACCAAAGACAGAACTTTCAACTATTGCGTCGAAGCTATAGGCGTGCTAACCAATAATACCTTCTATGACGGCGTACCAACGACGCGCTACATAAATGATTCGAGCAGAGCATTAATTAAAGAATTTAGATGACTCCAGACTAGCATGTAATTTACTTAAAATAATTTTCAATCAAAGTCCTAAGTTATCACTGTTCTTTTTTTCTAGATTTTGGCCCAGTGCACACGTATATGGAATAATTTAAAAGCCTATACACAAATAAAATCACAGAAGTTTTCTAAACTCTAATATTAAAAGCCGTCCTATGAAATGTCATCAACCTAAAGTCACTCGTAAATGTATTTGCACAGAAATCAATTTTCTACATCAATCCGTCATGTGTTAAACTTAACCAATAAAAATTGAAATAAGGTGAATAATCGAGAACAACAATAACCGAGTACGTGTGTTTACAAAGAGCACAATTTATACGCCACGTTGAATATACAAGAGAAAACGTTAAACAACTCGCATGGCGAAAGATAACTATTGAATTGTGGTTTCAATATTGAAGAGTTACAGTAAAATGATTCCGTGAGACAAAAGGCAGTTGGCGGAAGAGCAGCGGCGGGCGCTGGCGCAGCCAAGTCTTACATTCTAATATGTAAACATTGTATAATAGATCAATGGGTTTGATAAAAAAAATATGGATTCCAACATACATGGGGTTTCATAATAGAAGCACGTAATAATCGATTTTTTGTGATACGTTATTATTATGATAGGTTATGCTAATAAGTGTTTTGTTAAATAATTACATTTTTATAATTACAAATGTTTAATAAATATAAAGAAATTGCAATAATAACACCTATGTCGTGATTATTTTTAATGCAACGGCATATGTGACTATGACCCGACCCCAAAATTGCTTTTCAGATTACAAGAAATATCGTTTTCTTTGCTAGGGCCTACAAATGAACGTTATTAAATGAAAATTGAAACTTTAAATTCGAAGCATGTTGTTAGCCATTAGGTGAATATGCTATGGGCACTTTCGTGCACGGAGCGCTGACACCATAATAGGCTCGCCTAGTTTTAGCGTTGTAAGGACACGTAGTACTTCGTAATTCCCATTTATTACACGGCCGTTATTCGCCTTAATCTGACCGCATAAAGATCTGATTAGATCGGTTAAAGTGTCACGCGTCTAATTAGGTGCATGCGCAAATCTAATCGAACTTAGGCTGTACTTAAACTTAGAAACCTCGTAAAAGTTTAATATATACGTATGAATGAAGATAAACATCAGCTTCGATAATTTTTGACGAAAAGGCGCGGTCGGTAATAAACATAAAATGTACAAATCACTCGATTACATTTTCAATAACACGTTAGTCCTAAGACGACTTCTGGTTTACTCTTTCATTTTTCTGTTTTCCTATTGTATAAAACAAAGTCGTGCACACCACCATCAAACTATAACAAAACTAAAACGAAAATTCAGAAATATTTAATTTTATTTCTGTTGGTCAACTTTCTTGATATTAAGCCAACAACCGTAATTCCATATTCGACAAAGAAAACCTTAATAATTTTTTTTCCGGCAACCAAAGCTCGTTCCTTCCGTTATTTTGGACTTCGACTTCGTCATCGAAATCCCAGAATGTCCACGAAGACGATCAGTGCCGCTCCGAAACGTCCAAGTGATTGCACAAAGCGCCCGAGGCAGACGCGGCGGGGGCGCGTCCGCGGCCGGAGCCACAGGCCGTCGCGGCGTCGCGCCTCCGGGCCTAATTCAATTCTCAACGCGCCCAGCCGTCGCTCCGTAAACCAACAACCCAGAGCGCAATAGCGGGTCGGCCGATTGATTATTGACACTAATCATTGAGCTTACTTAATTTGGCGTCGTCAGTCAACCCGACTGTGGTTGTTCACGGCATTAAAATTGTGTTTCGTTGTTGCTATTCCATTACTGATTTGTGACTAGCGAGTGATTCGGGTATGTGATATAATACGGGACGCGAGATGTTGTACAAAAAGACCTATTGGTGGTAAAGTTTGGTAGGAATTAATAATAGTAAGAAGGTTTTCAGAGCATCGAACTGGTAGTTTATAATCATTTCATATATCACGTAAAGACAATCACGTATGAACGTATCAGTATAATACTATGAACGAATGATGCAGGATTGTCTGTAGATGGCTTTAGGCCATTTTTGAAATCTATACATTTTTCATTTTTTTTTTATTCCTTTTTACAACCTGTAACCCTCAGAGAAGCGGGAAGGTGACAGCTAATACAGATATAAGTTGATAAGAGCATAAAGTAAATAAAATACGAATAAATAGAAGAATTTGGTCGTAGTAAAACAATTTTCTCTTAGAAAAGGACATTAAATAACTACTACCGAAATCTGTGGTGCTGTCAAACACTACCAAATAAAAATACTACTAAAAAGTTTTAAACGAAACGAGGACGGCCAACCGTCAACTTTTCTGAAGCGGCAGCGCCACAGCGTACTACGTTCACTTTATTGATAGTAAAACATTAAAAAAGCGATTTTACTAATACGTATAAAACCCCTACAACAACTTCGAAAACTGTATTAATTGCCAAAGGCTCCGGAGAGTAGTTAGTGTAGAGGTAGCCCACGTGTGCGCCGCCAGGAGTGGGCGGGCGGACGACGCGGGCGCAGAGCCACCTTATCGGGCGCAGCTTATTACGATAGCGATCAAATCGGTCTTACGACTCCACGTTAAGTTTTATTGGCCCGGTGCGCGTTGATATGAATTAGAACGGTCGGAATATCGTGTTACGTTTTACTATAAAACCTTTTTAGGAGAGTATGTAATGTGATGGAATCGTTCTTATTTATATTCACAGATTAAATTTGGAATTATACGTTGGCTCTGTCCAGCCGGTCAAAGTTAAGCGCGCGCGTGCTCGCGCCGGTAGCGGGATAACGTAAGCCAATCACGGCCGAGGACAAAAGTTCCACGAACTCACGCGCACACTTCCTATTGGTCCGAAAACGCGCGAACTATAAACAGCTTTCTGTGTGTACTATCGACATGTAAAACCGGTCATTTAAATGAAACGTTTTCAAACACAACGGGACTGTTTTTTGTGAGCTTTTCGTAAAAATAACGTGTAGAGAGATCACGGTTTATTATTTAATAAAACTTTTAAAGAGAAATCACAAATACTATATTTATTGAACATAACGACGAAATTGTACGATGTAAAGCATAAAATTGCGCTCATAGCTTAAATCAAAATCAAATCGAAATTAAGGCAAAATGAAAAAAGATCCTTTAAATCACATTTTTGGAGACGCTTTTATTTGTTTTTGTCATAACTAAAATACATGACACAATATTGATTTTTTTCAAAAAGTACATTTTTTTTTCTAATTCATATTTTTCTAAATTTTAAGTTGCAAGAAGATGAGTGTAACTTTAAATTTTATAATGCTTTACTCAATTCTCAGGTTAATTTCAAAGAGTAGTTTCTTAACGACTTTATTGAGCGATTCTAATTTGCTTCTCAATAAGTTTTTAAAATTTAATGGAGGCACTATAGAACTACATAGTTTCATTTTAAAATATATCTTTGCACTAGAAAGAAATGGTAGTACAAATAAATACGTGCATTATGAATATATTTAAGTTTTACAACAAAATCTTACACGTTTCCCCAAACGTTATTTATGTAGAAATACGTATATATTCAAAAGGACAAGTAAAACAAAAATTTTACCAAAATTTTCAGGAATTTTACTAAGATTGATCTCAGTTACTTACTTTATAATTAACACAATACTTTATAATTAACACAAAGTAACGCCTACAGTCTCCGTCTACCCTTTTAAGAAAAAAGGGTAGACGGAGACTATAGATTTCCATATGGTAGATCTTTACATATTTATTTCTCTTGCTCATTGACATCCATCAATCGTTTCATGTAGCCTTGTCGGTGTCGGGTGCTTAAAATTTAATCCATATTTAAAGCGTCACCAATTTGACCCGCACAAAATTTTCTACGGCAACCCTTATCATATTATTAACTACATTTAAATTACATAATAATTACCTAATAGGGATTGTAAGTGATGGTGAGGCGAAATACAACTTCGTAAATTCAAATTTCAAACTCCGAAAGAACTTAATAAAACGTTAGCTCGGCACAAAAAATCGGAACACCAGCTTATACTCGAAACGGCCGAGAGGAGGGAAGGGAATAGCAAATCTATTGTTCGCCAAAGGTCACGTCACGGCGGGCGCCTCTGCGCCGGCGCGCGCGCCGCCTTCGATGTGCTTGCTCTCCATTCTCTATACTCAACTTTCGTGGTATGAAACAACACTTACATCTCTGTAGTACTCCCCAAAAGAGACCGATTCAGTCCCATGGACTTTGGCCGCAGAGACGGCGATTACGTTATCGTTCGAGGCCCGAATAATGGATCCATAAATATCACGTTTCATGTCTATGTAGAGCGGAAGGCAAATAAAGTGAACCCTTATCTTAATACTATGTCAAAGTACGATTGCATCATTGTACACTTTTGTATAAGATGTCTTTGTCTTTTTTTAACACGAAAGCAATAAAATTTATGTTTTTATTCAAACGTATATGTTTAAAATTTTAAAGATACACCTTAGATAACAACGATGTTAAAAACAATCTATATTATTTTGTTTATTTCTAATGTACCTGATTATTTTCTAATTACCTCCTTACTGTATTATTCTGATAAATACCTTTTTATTACAATAAAATTTATTCAATATTTTGACACTACATTACGAAATAAATGAAAGTGTTAATGGCTAATTATGTACTTACCTAAATTAATACTAATACACCTAAATAAGTGGAATTTCATTAGACTCATTGTTCCAATTAAGTAGTAAGCTGTTTAGATACAGCCTATCACAATCCCAATAAATACAAAAAAAAAATAGAGCCACTTGATAATCCAACTCACCTTTAGTGCGCAAAAAATACAGGAGGGCCCGAGGCAGGCGTGGCCGGTGAGCTCGCGGAAACTGCGTCGGAATATGTCCAGATGCCACAGCACCTGCAACGCAAACCACGTACAGTGTTCCTCGCGCCCCAAATCATCAAGATAAGCACGGCACGCGTAAACGGCAGCTGTCGCTTTATAGCGTCGAGCATTGTATGTTTTTTTCCTTTGGTTTTTAATTTAGTCTAAGATATCTCGTAGGGAAAATATGCCCAAGCGCACATGCCGCTTCAGGGCGCACCGAATTAAGAGCCGTAAGCGAACGTGCTGCGAAAGGTAAGCATGAACGTAACAGCATGAACGATAAGCAGTGTATTGCGACGCTAATATCGCTGTGTGAAACAGCACCTTGCGCTTAAAAAACAATAGCAGAAATAATTACACACGAGCTAGAAATGATAAGTTTTAATCCAACCTGTTTTCCAGGACACGCGCACCATGTTTAGACCATTAAAAACATAATTATCGTACCCCATCAATAATTTACCGATGTTAGTTATATATTCTATTCACGGTGAAGTCTAAAGTGACGTTGCACGTGTCGTCACCTCCGGCCCGTCAGTTGTTAGCCGTGAGCCATCTGTCGTCGCAAAAACGTAACGACCTTATCCAGAGGCGAGATAGCTAACTATGTACCTGTTTGTCAATATATTCAATTTATTTTTGAATACACCTGCATCAGTTTGAAAATACTTAGACGTTATGTGGTTAGCAGTAGTTTATATTGTTATAAATTTGGTAATTGTGCAGTTTGTAATACTATGGACCATGCATGCGCACTTACACGGCTGGGCAATTCATTTACTAAATAAAATAATACATTAAGTAGTACAAATTTGACATTCGTGGAGTTGTTATGACAGATTCTATTTTCCCTACTATTGAGGCATACAGTGGAAACGCCTAGCACTGGTGTGGTGAACATCTCGTCAAATTCTCACTCAAAGTATGTATTTATGTCACATTATAAAATTAACTTCCACAATAATTACAAATTTCTTTATGTAACCATTAATACCAGTAAGTTATGAATTCGCTCTATGTAAGGTATACGTTATTCGTAACCTTTCTCTTTTGCCTAATTATAATAACGGTGGTTGCGTAAAAAAAAAACATAAGTTCTTAAATTATAATAGCTAATTGACATATAGAGAGCCACCGACACAAGATTAAAGAGGTATCGGTAACAAATAACAGATGTAACACGCCTACAGATTTCCGGCCACCTACAGGCGGCTCTCAGTAAAGACATCAACGCGCTGGTGCGTGCGTATTCCGAGGGTAATGCCTCGTCATTAACATTGACACTGATTTAGTACGTAATAAGTGCCAAAATAACATATCTAGAGTGGAGGTTTCGTCTTATAGGTAAATTGTTATGGCGTTATAATGGTCCTTCGCTTGTAGTACTAGTGGTTTGTTTTTGTGTTTGGAACAGAATAATTTTTTTTTCTTCCTCCATGCATTCCTCAATATAAAAATTTGTTTTATCGATGTTTTTTTTATATCGAAGCCGATAGAAAATCACAAATAACTATATGATAAAATATTTCTAGCCATATATTATATACAAGCAAAACATCTTTTGTAATTCCATTTTCTAATGTTCGCTTTATACCCACTTTCATTAGGACATAAAATGACTACGTATTCAAATACACATTCAGTAAAGTATCACGCTTTATGTTATGCTCTAAGAAGCTTAGAATTAATAATGACTATAATGATTATCTACTATTCTGTGCTGTTAATTGAATTATTGTTAAAATAGGGATCTATTTAATCATTTTTGTATTTAGAATAGATTGATATTATTTTTATAGAAATAATGAGACCAATAGCTTTCTGGATGAAATAAATAATCTATTTTTTAAAGGCTTCATTTTTTATCCAGTCGATTTTTATAGAGTCGATTAAAAACATATAAATTATATACGTTATTAGAACTACTCACAGTTGTATTTTGCAATTTACTACTGTAATTTTAAATGTACTAAGACAACTTTTAAATTTCAAAAAAATATATAAAAACATCTCGATTAAGTGTTAAAAACTTTGATGACATCAAAGTTTTATTTGATACTACGTTTCGAATAGAGGTAAACCATTAAATTGATGAGTTACCTATAATCGAATAATACTTTACGAATTAAAATTAAGTGTTAAATACATCTATTGTTTAAAAGTTTTTCTAATTTCTCTCTGGAACTACGAAATTGAATCCAATAAAATTGCTCGTGTTTAAGACAAATTCATATAAGCCTCCTAAATAATCTTACAAAAACATCGACGTCATAGATTTGCATTTTTCCATAGAACAAATGTTTCAGCAATTTTGTGGACACTAGAATTATTGATATGAACTTGTGTGTGATTAGTTATTAAATGAGTAGTTATCACGACTTATTTTGCAATCATTTCTATCTTTTTTTTTTAACACGCTTTTATAAGCTTGGGCTGTATGTTTGTATGTATGTAACTATGTAACGGAATCTTTGAGCTTAATTTTCACCAATTTCAAGAAGTCTGATTAATTTGAAACTTTGCATACGTATCAAGAACCAATGACAATGCAATGATTTGATAACAGTTTCCCATTATCCTTATTAGGACCGCCAGGATTAATATAAGCTTTGGTTGTATGTATCTGTGTATGTAACGGAATCTTTGAGCTTAATTTTCACCAATTTCAAGAAGTCTGATTAATTTGAAACTTTGCGTACGTATCAAGCAGCAAGGACAATACTATAATTTGATAAGTTTATCCTCTTATCCTGATCAGGATCGAACAATTTCGTCACGTATCGTCTGCGTGAGAGCAAGTGGCTTATAACTGTTATTAAATTCTATTAATGTTTTGTAATAGAATTTAGTAACAGTAATAATCATTATTAATAATTCAAATATTGTTGTATTGTTAAAAATTACAAATTTTTACCAATCAACCGAACTAAAAAGTGAAAAAAAATATAGTTTAAAAAACTAAAAAACACGTTTTCAAAGCACATTAAACTAAAAAGTGAAAAATAATCCTTAATATGAACTCAAAAAAATAATGAACAATGACGAAAAATACTAGTATTATTGTGGAAAAAGCGTGGGGCGCTTTGTGCCACATTTTTCGTATAAAGAGCAACCCACGCTTTTTCCACAACAATACTAGTATTTTTCGTCATTGTTCATTATTTTTTTTGAGTTCATATTAAAGATTATTTTTCACTTTTTAGTTTAATGTGATTTAAAAGCGTGGTTTTTAAGTTTTTTTAAACTATATTTATTTAAAGCTATAGGGGCGTTCTTAATACCGGACTCAAACTGATACAAACGCCAGTTCAACAATGTGGGCGTACACCAAACGGAACGTTTTGCTTTAAGCCGAGGCATATCAACATATACCGAGAATGCAGCGCTGTAATTTTAAAGTTTTTGCAGTCGCGGATCGCGGTCAGCCGACCGATCGCTCCGGGAGCGCACGTGCGCGTCATTTTCGACGAAATTATGCCACGAAGATATAAAATGTCTACAAAGACACCGAAATGAGAAAAGACATATAAGTCTTGGAAATGTTAAGTAATTTGAAAAGTATTAAAAAAATAAATGAAATGTCAGATTTTTAAAGCTAAAAATAAACAACGAACACGTAAAAGAGGGTATAAAATACACAGCTGTGGGTGAGTATTAAAATTATGCATGCTTTAAAAAAATTTGAACCGCTTGAGGGCTGAGCTAAGCGCTAAATCACAGACACGGTTAGTGTGGTAAAGTTAAACTGGAAGTCGTTTTTATTCAAGAACTCTATATTTATTTAAATTTCTATATTATAGTAAACTGAATCGAATTACAAGTACTGATAAACTCAAAACGAAACCTTAATACCCGAAACACTTCACTAAATAAAAAACGTTGCGTGTTTTAAAATATTTGAAAGTATCCTTTAACAGTGCCGCTCCTAAAGAAAAATAAAAGACATCGAATAACACAACCTTCGCTGACGGCCCTAGTCGTCGTCGCAGCACAAACAAGGGCTTAAAAATATTAGTGCCGGCGACACGCCACGGACTGATAAAAGTCGTTGCTAATGGAGAGTAGTGCCCGAGATGATAAGTGTTTCGAAAACTTTATTTGAAAAACACACTTTTCGTAACACCTTCGGCACCGATAAGGGGTATTTATTTACATGCCAGAAATAAGTGCTGCTAAGTAGAGATTGTTAAAGACCAGATATGAAAAACGTTCGTCCAGACATTGTCGGCGTGAAATCGTTGAATCGTTACAGCTAATTACAGACAGTGTAATTTTCAGGCTGAGTTTATACAAAAGGCATATTTTTAAGTTTAATTTTGGTAGCGTGAGTGTTAATTTCTACCTTCGAGAGACGGTGTTTCGAGGGACTGCAGCGAATTAGCACACCCATAGATATTTATGATATTAGTGAAGCTTACAAATAAATGTGTAAAGGTCTTTTTCGTATTACTTATTGGAAACATCTTTATGTTCCTATATTCGTTAATATAGTATTTAATGTAACTTGAGATACACGTAAGTTATACAACTATACAAAGAAAATATTTATCAACCATTTGTCATTTAAGTTTCGTAAGGTAACGGACGCGCAGTGAGGTGGAGGGGCCGCACGTGCGCGCGCGCCTCTAACGAGATACGTCTAACGGGCCTACCGCCACTCCACTACTGGACTTTCTTTTAAGCTTGCAGTAATCACGACGAAGAATTATTTTTTAGTAGACCTTTACCGCATTTAGTACTCAACTAAATCAGTATGCAAACTCCAATTCACGTTTAGTCTCAGTAGATGTAAAATTAAAGAAATTTTTACATTATTAGGTATTGTATTTTGAACTTGTTTTTAAGATATCAAATTTGTATTCAAACTATGAAACACAAAATCCTTTATGCATATTCACTTTTAAAGAACTACAAATTGTTTAAATAAAGCCTTTTTTCTACGATTTATCTGTTTTTTTCTTGTCTTATACATAAGTATGTTTTTCGATAAACATTTTTAAAAATGACATTGCGTACACACGCGTGAACATCGTCAGTGGTCTCGAAACCCATAAAAGACTAATCAATCACTAACATAAAAAAAAAAGTGTGAGAAACATAACAATATTTACGACGTGATAAATTTCACTGGAGGCCCGTAGGCTATTAAGTAATGACTCGATTTATACAAATGCCCTCATACACTACTTTCGTTTGGCGTTAATACTAATTTCCTTCTTGATTTATAAAAATTGGTTGCCTGTAAAGTCGGTATACGGGCGAAAGTTTTACGTGACAAGGACTTTGAGTGGTAAAATCAGTTTAATGTGAATATTCATTCGTATAGTAGGAAGAAGGATGAAATAATAGTAACAATTTAAAACATTTATTTATACAAAGAATTATATTTAAAACATTAATTTATACAAAGAATCTCGCACTGAATTTCATATTAACAAAATTTTATTTTTACCTTTACACATACATACGTATTTATATACAAATATACATACAATAACTTGCAATACATTTGCGTCTCTGTCTCTCTCTCGCTCTTAGGCGGGCTAACTGTGCTCGAGTGGAAGGGACGCGTGCCTTTCCCTTTATGTCTGTCTCTCTCGCTCTTAGGCGGGCTAACCATGCCAGTGGAAGGGACGCGTGCCTCTCACTCGCTCTCATTGTGAGCGCATAACGTGAGCGGAGCGTAACAGTTTCTTGAAGTGTCACCCGGCAAACCAATTTATAAGACGTTGTCACGTCAAAAAAATGTTTGCTTATAATTTATTTTTAGGATTCCGCTTGTATTTTAAATTCATATTGTTAACCAAATTAAATACCAGTTTCAAGTTATGATGATGTTCAATTTCACATATTGTTGTTATTTTTTATGACACATTTTACGTAAGCCACGGATACAAGCTTTTGCTCGCGCACTCCGCCTGCGTAAAATTATTCTTTTTTTTAGGCACGCCATGTAACGCTCTGTTTAGGCTGAATCGGATTCTATTTATAGTACTCCAAGTGTAACAGAATTTATTACTGTCTTAGTTAAAGTAAAAATATGAAATATAAAAGATGTGATTGTTTTGGATATATTTGATCGATTGCGATGAAAGGCTCGGATGTTAAGTTTTGAATAAATCGACACAAAGGGATGAATATATTCATAGTTATTATTTCGTTTTCTTTATAATCAGAATGACTCCTTTGCATTAAAAGATACATAATCGGTCTATAGACCTATCACTTAATACAATTACACAAGTACAATAGTACTTTATATCCTCGACTTTGTATATAAGGAAGTATACTCTTTATTTCGCCACATCGCCGTAATTATTATATTTATTTAAACAACAAAGAATGACAATTCGCAGCATAGGATAAATATTAACCGATTAGCAAATCATTAAAATAAGCGTTGTTTACAGTGAAATGATTGGAATAAAAAACCAGAGATTTACTGAAGTCGTTTAGCACTTTTTTCCGTTGCTTAATAATGCTGTTAATCGTAGAGGATACAAATGGCTGGGCATTTCACACGAGTTTTTGCGACGGCCGGCGCGCGGGGGCAGCGGGCCGGGTAGCGCTCGAACATTAATCGTTATTTTATTATGAATTGCAGTAAAAACAAGATTTCACGTTCGTCGGTTTGCGTGGGAAAGCGCAACAATCTGATGTTCTATTTCTAGAACTCTAAAACTTGTATTCGAATCAAATTTATGGCTTTTGATAATAAGGCGGAAAAATCGTTCCTCGGGAAAAACAGCAGCAATTCGATTTTCATTTTTTATTTATTTCTTCTATTTATTTATTCAATATTTATTATATTATATTATTTATTTTATTTTTTTTGATACGAACAAACAGAAAAATACAAACATCCAGACAGGAATTCTGGTTCCGCATCTAGAAAGCGAAAACATAACACTTAAACTGAGATTTGGGTGTGTTTATTTATCTGTATGTATGTCAGTATATTATGATCGCTTTTGTCTCGTTTCTTATTGCTCAAACAATTTGATCTACATCTATAAATTACGGGAAAAAAATCCAGAAATTTTATTGAATAGCAGGTGTGAAACATTTTAAGAAATGAAAAAATAATATTGCAGATTAAGTAGTATTAGTACTAAAGACTTTAAAAATACCGAAAATTTTAACAGGTGTTTTCACTGAAATGGATCACCATAAAAAACAGACCTTGCAATCTCTGTGGTAATTGAACGTCATTTGTTTTACAATTTTTAAAGTATACTAGAACTTAGTGTATGTAAGTGTTTTCAATTATTGTCCTATGTGTATAATGTCTCATAGTCAACACCATAATCTAAATCATTTTTTCGTTTTAAAACAGTATTAAATATTCCATGTCTTCTTTTGCTCAGGGCATCTTATCGGTGGTAAGAGGCAATTGAATTAGTCCCAAAACTTTAAAGATTCCGCAAGGGATTTTACGTACATATTATTTGTCATATCTATGTTAAAAGTCAAATTGACCTTTGAATAAAATAGACACCATGTCTGACACCTTATAAAATGCTATATGATATTTTATACGTGCGGAGTGCACCTTAACCATTTTTTTTTTCATCGCCGTTAACTTTAACTGTCATTAGAATTTCTTGTATCAAGTGCGTCAAGTAGTTAGTTTTAGAGAAAGATCTTGTAAATTATCGTATCTGATTTTTATAAATTATAAACTAAAAAGTGAAATGATGCGAAAACAAAAAATTAAAATAATTAAAATTATCAAAAGACATTTTTAGGGCTCCATAGTTTATAGCCGTATAAAATAGTTTATAATTCCGCAAGAAACCTTTATAATTTCGCTATGTAAATTCATATGTTTGTCGCAGCTTACTCAGACACTCTTAGTACTAGGAATCTGTGATTTGGTATGAGGACACGCTGACGAAGTGATAAAATAAAATCTTAAAAAAACATTTTATTAACGTACCTTTCCTACACGTAAAGCGGACATGAATTTTTTTTTCTTCCATCCCATGTTGAGATATCATTAGACAGGTTGATAAAAAAATATTGCGAATCTTTGAAAACCATTTTTCGATTTAGGAATCCATTTGTGAAATATTAAGCTTTAAAATGCCAATTTTTGTTAGAGTCGCACCTCTCCCCCAGCTAAATGGCTGTTTTTGAATATGGGAAAAAATTCGCGGCAGCAGTATATACAATAAAATTAAAAAGAAAAACTAATACAGCTAAGTGCGTTTTACAAGTGACCAACTTATGAAATATACATGAAGAAGTGATAAGCGAAATTACGTACAAATCCCATTGAAGATTTAACCTAGGTGAAGTTCTAAGCCGTTAAATCATGAACTATATTAATATGTACGTACTATCGTACAAAATCTCCCTACTAAAGTTCGGATATTGTTATGGGAAACAACAGAATCCTACACTGCGCATGAGCTGAGAGGCACTTGCCCGGTTTTTTACGTATTATTATCAAATTAAATAATCAATTTGATTGTTACAAAATGGTACACGATAATAGAAATTGCATAATTGAAAATTGAAACTAACCTATCCGTTCATACATCTTTTCATAATAATAAACTTTAAATGGCACATGTAAATAATAGTTGTATGTTTATTAACATTAAGGTGATTAATAATTAATCACCTTAATGTTGACTTAGTTATGACTTAACTAAGAGCTTTCGCAAATGAAAATATAATGTTAAATTACAAATACCTTATTATTGTATTAAAACACAGATTTTAATAACCTACCGTCATAGGAAACTTGAATTATTTTTGATTTGTATCGATCAAATGGTAGACGGAAATGTATTTGAATAGAAATATAGTCAGCGCTTCCCCTACGGAAGTGCAATGACAAGTCATTCCTTTGCTTTAATTATTATTGACTTTGGTACATTTTTTCTTTTGAATATTACATTAATACATAATACATCACGGGCTCGAATAAATTGAATGAAAAATAAACGCAAAGAGTGCGATTTTGAAATTGAATTTTCTCTTCGTGCAGCGATAATTGTAGTTGATAGCCCGAGTTGTTCAACACAGCGTGACTCGGACGGGCTACGCTCAGTTTATCCTCATATACATAATTCTTGATTTTCATTCAGAATGTAACGACAATATTTCATTCTGAATTAAATCGATAATACTTAATTCATTTTTAATGAAACTACATTTCGAACTTGCCTTATATCGACTGGTTCCTTTCCGTTCGTTCTAATACAAACTATAAGTACAACGTAACACGCGATATATTGATATACTATATATATGAATTTCCAAATTAGATGTAGATTCTTACTTATTCAATGAATTAAAAGGCGCGTGTGGATTGTGAGGATTAAAAAATAATACGTGTCCTTGTATTATTTTAACTTTCAATTCCATCGTATAGTAAGGAGTTAAGGACACTATATACCATTACTTTATTTTGAAGTCCTTACAATTCACGTATGGCAAAGTAATACTGAAAGTGCTCTCTGTAAGTCAACGCCCGTCGGGCAAAGGCGAAGTAGGAACAGGTTTTTTTAATAGATTATTTTCTGTGCAATAACTTTACACGTATACCTTGATCACATCGCCGCACGTCCAGTGTAGTCGCGTTTTTATAAATTGCTCCCAGTTCCGCGTAAAAATGAGTAGTGAAATATTAGCGCGACGGTAATTGATAAAGCAATATACAGATTTTGATAAGAAAAGGATCTGTTTTTTTTAAACGGTTAATATACATATTTTTAATAAGATGTTCATTTATACGTTTATATTAACATCCATTAAAACTTCAATATGAGGTTACATTATAATATATTTTCACACACCAAAAACGTAAACTTTACATATACGTACAGAAGAATTATAAGTTTGTAGGAGATATTTTTTTATAGTATTCTTCAAGTAACATCAAAGTTATTGTTTGAAATATTAAAATTCGTATTAATGATATGAAGAGTTATCAAAATGGAGGCTAATTAATATGTGGAGAGAAGGAATGGTTAAATAAAAGAAGACCATAATGATACGGAACGATTTAATATCTTTTTATAGAGTCGTAATTCGTAGGGCACTAAGAGGAGATGCAAACCTTTATTATAGAATTTTTAATAAGCAAAAGCGCACGTGGGCCACTTACCACGGAATACGCTCTTTTCTTGAAAACCCCCTTGTCGTAGTTCAGTGGGAATACCGCTGATGGTAGATAATCCCAAAGTTTGCAGTATATGGTAGCAAAGTGCGCATGAAAGATGCGTATCTAAGGTGGTGGTGGTGGAAAATCAGCTATCAAGATGGTGATGCAAGGTGGATGAACAGAATCATAATAGAATTCAGCAGGAGCAAAAAACTAGACAATTCTTCAGAGCAATCTTCATAGTATATGCGATAAAGCATCCACAAAGATCCATCTCTTCGCAAGGCCAACGGGTCGAGCTGGCCGGATATTGGACGGTTGCTGATGATCGTGACGCTTTGTGGTGGATGCGGTCTAGAGACATGAGTTGACATTCAGGTCCTCTGGCTCAGAGGCAAGTAAGTAATTCAGATGTGGTTGGACTCGTGTACATAAATATAAGGTTATAATACGGCTTGAAATACTGTCTCTGTAGGGGTACTCTATCGAATACCCCAAGCTTTTTAAAAGCTAATGTTACTTTGCTGACTGGATGACTGCGAAATTGGACACTTTTCTAAATGTCAACACCATGGATCTCGATGTGGCGCTAAAGGGATTGCTTTCTACTGGAGAAGTGACGAAGGGGAATTTTTTAGCGGTTAATGCTCAGAATTGGTTTTTTACGGGTTTAAATTCAACTAGGTTATTTTTTGCTATTGCTATTCTTATTTGTATAGAGATTCAATTATTTCAAAATAAACGTTGGATCAGTATAATAATTATTTGGAACTAGAAATTTATTTAAAATTATAATAGTACAGATGAAACAAAAACGCCGATAAAATGACATTTGAGCTATTCAATAACAGAACTACCACTTTTTTATTATTCTTACTATTTGAAAACATTAATTGCCTATGTTTTAGGCTTTAATAATAGACGATTGATACAAGTTTCTATGACAGAACAATTTTTTGTGATGCTTTGCAGCTATTGCCTAAGTTTCTCGACTTGATAGAAATAAACAATGCACAATACAATCGTCCAACAATTCAATGCACAATAATAAATATAATCGTCCATAGATTCATTTTATCTACAGTCTAATCATCTCTATATATACAGTTACATCTCATTCGCCGAAACGTCAAATCAAGATTATGGTGTTCCCTGTACCCTATTTACAAAGCAAAAAAAGTGCATAATAAGCACTCGTGCCAAAAACCGGTCTGAAAGTTGGGCGCGAAGCCTCAAAAAGCTTCGGGCCGCTTTTATCTCGCTTTGATTGCTTTTTTAAGCAATTTTAAAACATCAATTTGATCTTTATGAATTAGATAACATATTCATTATGGTCACTGTGATTGGTTCCGAGAAGAAACTTTAGAGTTGGGGGTCGGGGGATTTTCAAATAAATAAAAACTAAAAAGTATTTTTAAAATATCCGACTACTGTTTCGTACTTAAAAAAGGCGAATCTTAAGATGAACTTAATGAGGGCAATCTGTAACGCTTTATTAGACAGAGATTTAGTGGAAACATCTGACCTTAGCAAATAAGCTCAGTATATTAATGTTCACACATTTTAACGAAACGAAATGTCGACCCTCCCTGAGGGCATATATAAGAAATAGGCATAGCCAAAACCGAATCGCCGTGTTTATAAAACGGACTCAGGAAGAAAATGTTTAAGCTCCATTAGTGCCCACGGCCCGAAACGATCCATTCTTCCTCGTGTTTCACGATTCACGTGCACTTCGCGACCGCCGGACCCGCTCCCCCGATTAATTTGACCGCCCCCGCGCCCGCCGCCTGCCGACCGCGCCCGCCCCGCCGGACGGGGAGAGCGTCCATCCGTGCCCGCCGCTACCTGTACCTACCTAACTATCAAATCCGAGCATGTAATTACGTATACATAAATAAAGAACTAAGCCGGCTACGCAGATAGGCTGTCTCGTTCCGGCTCGGACGAGGGTCTGCTTTCCTCGTAGTGTCCTCTCTTTCGACGTTCGCGTTGAAGTCTTTTCGCTTCTCGATTTGAGGCTACAGTATATGTTGAGTTTTAAGAGAAAAAGCATTATATGACTAATATGTTACTCATATAGATTTTCAAGAAATATATGCGTGCCTACTTTAAAGCAGAACATGATATGAAACTAAAAATTACAATTTATTACTAATTTATGTGTTCTTCAGATGTACTGTGCAAAAAAAAGCGTTTCATTTAAAATGAAACCGGGAGTATGGTACGGGAAAAGAGGAATCCAGATTCAAGATAGGACCTTGGGCATGAACCAGAGGCCAAATTATCTTGCAAGTTTTGTTTTAGCACAGAATTTGTGTTATATTATTTATAGACTCGATGGTGTTTGTTTTATGTTTCGAAGATATATTTATTTGTTTATAAAGTTACAATATTTATTACATATATCAATTTAATGTAATTATAGTACAATTTAACATTACTAATATATATATATATATATATATATATATATATATATGCAATAGGCAAATAAATTAGTTCGCGATTAAATACAATATTACTCCTTTATTGTAATAAAGACGAATAAAATCCTTATTAGTTAGTACAATCTTGCTTCTATATACCCAGCAATTGAGCAAGTGTTATATAATATCATTTAATCAGGATCATTCATAGAAAATTTTCACCTAATTTCTTTTGCACATTCAAATAAATTCTCCCTTGTATTTGTTACACTATTCATTCAAGATTTATTTCTTCTTTTCAATAGCATCATCTTGAAAAATTATTAAGATTATGTATAGATAATACAATTATACACACTTAACAAATAAAAAGTATAGTTACTTAACTCTGAAGTCTATTTTACATGTGTCTGATTTGTTTCTAAAAACGGGCAATATGTATCATAGCTGATTAACCAAAACATACAGTGGACACTTGACCACTACATAAAACGAGAAAGGGCTCACCTTGGCACTGTGGTACAGGGCGCTGTGCTTGATCACTTTAGCTTTAGTCATCGTCTCCTACAGAACGAGTCCCAACTCAGGAGCGGTGGCACACTGTTCACATCCCGACATCGGTCAGTTTCGTATCGTCCCACGGCCGCAATACGAGGCGGTACACATAACAAACATAATCGTATTCGCAACGGCGGGCGTAGGAGAGCAATGTTTACAACCGGACCTCGTAGCCTCGTACGTGGGAGTGTAGCGGAGCGCGGACCGGGGGAGCGCGCACGAGCGCGCTAGTCTCACCAGCGCTCGCCGCGCGCGACGGCGTAGAACCGAATTAAAAGGCTACGAAGGGAAATTCAAACGCTACGGCCGAACGTTACTTTTGGACCGCGGCGGCGGCCATCTTGTCTCGTCGATTGTGACGCCGCCGCGCGGCCGGCCCGCCGCAGTAAATGACCGCTCGTGAGAAACTCACGAAAGTCCAGACGAAAATATTACGAACAATAGTGATTACGGGTAATTGTATTCTACGAATGAAACTCCTGACTAATAGATTTGCCTAAAGCCTTTCTCATTATTATAGTACCTATTTGTGAAATAATTTGTTGTTTAAACTAATGGTCAACGGTTGTAGTTTTTTATTGCTATGTTCATAATATTGGTAGAAATCATAACAGGAGTTAATTGTTATTATTTTGGGAAATTACTGTGGTAGAATCATATAACGGCCAACTTGGTTGCTGCAGAAAAATGGACCAACCAACCTCGATCAATCGACCAACCAATGGCTCGACCAACGAAATACCAGACCCTCACAGAATATCGACATGAAGTAGCAGCTTCCGCTGTTGTATTTCGTTCAGAGAATGAGAATTCCGTTGCCCGTTCCCCTCTCCCCTTCCATTAATCTGATGCCCTCCATTATATAAGAATATACTATTCCCTCCTAAGAGGCCGGCAGCACATGTAGCTCCTCTGGGCTTCTGAGTGCTCATGGGCGACGATGACCATCTACTCTCTGTTCAATTCGCTAGTTCGTTTGCCCCTCTAATATACTACCTATATAAAAAAGTTTTATCCTTCAATGCAGTGAAATGCACTTCCCCGGTATTTTTGTTTTAGACGGAATACCTTGGACCTAAAGCCTTCCCCGGTGGTCTAAAGCATATTGTGGGCCGCTAAGAACCGTTGTCATCAATTCGGTGTCAAAGTCCGGGACTGACGGCTTAACGTGCTTTCTGAGGCACGGTGGTCTAATTTGACTTAACTCATTCGTCTGTGCACTGATTTCCGAATCTGGCACCTACTTTTTAGAAGGTAACGTTCTTGAGCATCCGGCCTCCATTGCTCTTAACTACCCATAAAAGTTTGCCTGCCGCTAGAATTTATTGTGCGCTTTCGCTATTTACTCTTATATTCCATAATTAATTTCTATCTCTGTAGGGATTTGTTCATTTTAGACTAAGGAATAAATATATCTGACTTTGAATTATGAATTTTTCTATAGATACTAGTGCAACAATAAATCAGATAAGTGATTATTGTACATGCAAAACCAAGCAACTAGCTAAAGAAACGAATTGCCAAAGCGAAAACGAATATGAAACCTTTAGCTTAATCCTATAATAGCATCTTACTCAATATGTAGACTGAGGAGACTATTTATAAATGGTAATAAATAAAATACATATCGTAAAGCATGTATACAGTAATAAGATATTCAATAATTGTATGATATTGAAAGTATTATATACAGAGAATAAATATAAAAGTTGAGTAAACATCACAACAAAACTCGGTTATAATACAACGAACTTATAACCCCCATTAAGAAATCTAGCTTTTTTCTCGTGAAACAAAGTTTTTCCGTAATAATTTTTCCCAGTTTAGTAATGTCCTCATTGTTTAAACGGCAACTTAAAACTTTCATATTTTCCAAACTTTGTTAGGTACCTATTTAAGAAACAATTTCCGAAATAAAAAACCTTATCCTAATAATCAGTAAAGTATTAAAAAAATTAGTTAACTACCCCAATTTTATTTATATCAAAGCTCTGATTACCAACTATTTTAGTAAATTCAGGTCTAACTAAAATTGGAAAACAATTTACGCATACCAGAGAATAAAACTATGGAACATCAAACCTTGAAAGAATAACTCGCTTACAGAATAACACAGTGGTTTCTATAAATACTGTAGGTATTTATAGACTTTATATCAACTTGTTTTTGCAAATTGATAAATTTAATACAAAATAACTCGAACCGACAACATCAAAAGAGGCACACGAAATATCACAAATATTAGGATATTGGGTGGATGAATTCTCAAGGAAAACTGAAAGCTCCAGAGATAGCCATTCTGTGGTCAAGTTGACCACAGAATGGCTATCAAATGGCACAAATATAGTCCTGCTCTATCGTATTCTGCTCAATATTTCATATAGGAACCTTTCATATTCTAAATTAACTCCTTAAGCGTTTCAAATCTATGCCATTGCCAAAGGTCGATGTTGAGCAATATACGTTTTGCTTACAATAGGTGCTCAATTGAAATGTGGCACTGTTTGGCAACAATACTTCTTACCGGCATAGATAGGCCGAGATATTGTTAACACAAAGATTGTATTAGTTCTTTGTTCGCGCGCACGTGCACGACCATCGCTAAATAACCGCTTTTAAAATTGATATTCAAGTAAAGGTAATTTGCCCACTTAATTTGTTTCTCGTTCACGCTACGTATTTTTGCACCTTGAATTATTTCGCTTTACTATACGAACCATGAAAATAAATAAAAGAAATACGTGGTCAATTAAATAAAATTATACACTGGAAAACATCTTAGAAGATAAAAAATAGGTTTTAAAACTCTGGTTCCATTTTTCCGAATTTATCGACGGTTTCATTCTACTTCAATTAGCATACACGCCCAAATACAAATAAATATAAATGAATATATTATACATTACTTTATTTGAAGACTATTTTAGAAAAGTTTCTAGATGTAGCTTATTTCAGTATCTTTCAAATGACAACAACTTATAAAAAAGCGTGTTAATGTTCCTATATGTCTGTATATAAGTATTTACTATAAATAAGTGTATACGCATATATATAGTCACTGTACTCATGTTCATTGGATTGTCACAGTACAATAAATAATATGTCATTAGCGCACCACTTAGAATAATTTCCAATTTATTAACTTGATACTGCGCTACATTGGCATGTGTAACTTAATTGACATGCTGAAAATACACATTGTTTTTTCTAGCATCTCAAAAGAATTATAATTATTTCACTTGAACAGGAAGAAAAACTGAAAAATTATTTGGTAGAGTGACGTAGTGAATTTGTGTTCAATTGAAACAGGAAGGACTGAGATTTATTTTCATACGAATTAGTTAATACAGTCCGTATGTTAACTGATTCGTATGAAAATAAATCTCAGGTCACAATAATTTCACATTGATAACGCCGTTTTCAATAGTACATACTATAACATACAGATGGCGTTGTTATAATAAGCATTTTATCTAAAAACTTAACTTTTATTATACGAACAATTTTTCGTATCAGATGGCATTTGGTCTATATTAATTAATCAGCAATAAACTGCGCATTAGTGCTTGTTCACGTTAACTCTTAGAATTGGCGTGCACGAAATTAATAAAGAAAGAGAACGGTATGGCGAATAACACTGATAAACTCTTCTGTATTGAAGGACAAGATGTAAACATCTATCATTTATAATGACAAGTTTAAACTAGGTGATCTTAGCTCAGCCGCTAGTTCGACGTGAACATATACAAACAACTCATGTTTGGTAATGCCGCGAGCGCGCCGCATACGCATGCGCCGGCCGCCAGTTTGTCCTCTACTTCCACCGCACCTGCATTTTATACGTGAACACTTGCGTATTATAATATGTGTTTGATATTCCGTGACCCCGCCCGCCCCCGTGCCCGCGAGTTAACGTGAACAAGCACTTACATCGGCACACTCGACTTTGAAACAAGCTGAAAATGCACGTTCATCTGTTTCTTCTAAAACGCCTAAAGAAGTACTGTGATTTCAAAATGTATCAAATAATATTCAGATCAATTTATATGAATATCTGTAAATGAATATATGAAATAAAAACCGTATTAAAACATTTAAGATATATTAAATATAAAATTTAAGGGCGGTATATTCGCCTTTTTTTAATTATTTCCGGTCATTTTAATAGATTAAACCTTAATGTTGTAGAGGTCGTTCTAAATTGATTTTTGGAACATTTTTTTTTCTATAGAAACTTAAGAAAAGCCGATTAAGTAGCTCATCTTAAAAGTATCAGTGGTGCTATCGGGCATCAACGTCATCTCTTTATCCTCTAGAAGGTATTAAGTCCGCTTTCACTGCAGACCTTCTGGTTTTTATCCTATAATTTAATCCCACGAAAACGATATCACAGCCGAGCCGTCGACATCTCGCACCTCCGCGGCCCAGCTGCGGCCGGGGCAGCGCCGGCAACGCAATTACTGAGGAATGAAAATAAGTAATAGCCGAGTGTTAGGACTGGCGGGCGGGCCCTGTTGGGCAACAACACCTCCTTGTGCTCCGCCGTGTTCGCTTTAATTTTCTTTATTAAATGCATCTAATTTCCTCGGTGTGACGAAGGGTACGACTAAATTAAGAAGATTAAAGTTAGGGTTGACTTCTTTTGTGTTCCGATGGTTATACGAAAATTCATCAGGAGAAATGTATTTCAGTTATTTAAAGTGTTCATTTATGTATTACGTTTCGATGTACATAATTAAGTAAAATAATGTAGTGAACCCTCTTTTGATGACAAGATTGCAAATCATATTTTAAGATTATTTTATTTCACGATTATACATGGTTATACAAGAGGATTGAATATATATAGAGAACACACCCACTTGCGATGCGGGGGTATGACTTTCAGCCCTAATGGCTACACTACAATTGATTTCCTAAGTTGTCTGCAGATTGAAAATGCTGGTACTCGCTTTAACGGTAAATATTTGAAAACAAATAATTTGTTTAAAGTTATATGCCGTATAAGATTTATTAGATCTTATAAAGACATGTGAAATTTTGACAAGAATTGGGGCAGGATGGGGACCACAATACGATCTTTGTAGTATCCGGCAACCATTTCTTGGCATTTAACGAGCGTGACATCGGAGATATAATCTTTTTGTCGTTAGTACATTTTATGTAATTGAAAACTCCTATCACACCTTTCTATTACAATTTGAAAAATCACATAATTATTTATTCCGCTCCGACACAGAGTTACACAAAATTTTCCAGTGAAAGCCCCATTAAAATGCGTTAAGTAGTTTCCGAAATTAGCGTGTTCAAACAGACAAACAAACAGACAAGGAACTTAAAAAAAAACTGTCTTTTATAAGTAATCTATTACCAATCAGTACAAACTTAGTAATTCTACAGTTCTACTTTGCATATCAACCGAATCAATGAAACAGCTATACTTTTACTGATGTCTACACATAATTAAAAATATTATTCTAAATAAGCCTCACACCTGAGTGTCCGAGATAATTTTTGAGAAAAGTTTTTTTTTTACAAATGACTGACAGGTACCGCATTCGGTTGAGTAACGAGCGACCTCGCTGCGTGAAGTGTGTAATTAAAGAAATGTGTTAATAGACGCTGTATACTTCGAGCCATCCATCAAAACTAACATACACTGTAGCTTTGTCCACAACGAGGTGTGAAAATGTATCCCCAGCGAGTGCCGCACGTGTTCCCTAAACATTGCTATACTTTCAACATAATCAAATTACGGCACGACATTTACGGTTGTGACAATTACAAAGCATATTGTTACCGATCGCTTTAAGCTTGCATACCGCATTTTAAGTTTAATTCACACCAGAAAAAATTGAATTTCTCTCAGTTAACATTAATAAAAATATCGGTAGCAATGTAGCAATGTCTGATTTTTTACATTCTAGTAGATCGTTTGTTCTTATGCGGAGGAACCGATTTCACGCTGCCCTATCCGACCCTCGAAAAATACAATTTAAAAGGCGTGGGTCGTAAAAAAAAACGTAGCACGAACAGTTCCGAGACGCTAGGCTCGTTTCAAGACGTGGTATAATAGTCTTCTTTTTCTGATACCGAAATAGACTGTTGCGTTAGATTGCCCCCCCTCAAATGTTGGACTACAACAAAATATAAATCTATTTACACGTTGTGACAAGGTCTCTTTGTTCCTTCATCGGAGCACAGTACATAAACGTAATGATTCGTCACATAGAGTTATAGAGTAATATGCGTTTAGTCAGTGTTTCAACTCCGTACGAGTTCCACGCGTAGTTAAGTGCACCTCTCTAATAATAGTAAATATATAAAAGTGAACATAAACTTTATTTAGTTTTATTTAACAAAGCCCCCGAATAACCTACATCAAACTACGTAACTAACAATTTTCATTAATTCTCATTGAATTTCAATTAGCATATTGATTCAATTTTAACTCTACTAGAAAAAACTTGCGAATCATAGAAATGTATTGTTTAACAATAGTAAATTACTATATAAATAGAATAAATTAATTGATATTTATTTGCATTTTTTTCATACTTATTTTCAATTTCGTTGTGTGTGCTGTATGTACATACAGGGTGGTATTGATGCACTGATTAATTTAAAGAAAAAGAGTAATATATTTAATTTTGAATAGCTAAAATAATAAAATTAATATTTATATTGCGTAGAATGTATTGAATCGTTACATTGAAATTTGAAAAAGTTGGTCACTGGATAACTAAAAATGCTTAAAAAAATAAAAATATTTCGAAATATTTAATTTTTCAAAGAATAGTGATATTCGAAACGTTTATCAGGAATATATACGCTTGAAGAAATACATGAAAAGCCTTATGATTTAAATTAGATTAGAAAAAAATATATCAATTAAAAATAAACTGAAAAAAAAAACCGGCCAAAAGTGTTGGACCATGCTCAGAATAAGGATCCGTAGTCGATAAATACAAAGAAATGCCCTACAGATGAAAAAAAAACTACGTTACACTTTTTTTAATGTTTCCCGTACAAAGTAGGTATAAGCACTTTAATAGTCTATAACTATAGAAACAAGTAGGTAAGTCGACTATTACTCTTAAACTAATGCAAGCTAAAGTGTACCAGCACAAGAGTGTATTTTTATGGCACTTACTTCCTTTTATTTAGAAGCACAATTTTTCCGCAAAAACTCAAAAACGGTATATTTGATCAACGTGAAAATAATTTTCGTATTTATTAAACTATCTTTGTTACCTTTCGACATATGGTTTAAAAAATAAAGAGGAGGGGACATAATTTATATTATTTTCGGAGCGATTATTTCCGAAAATACTAACTTAATAAAAAAATTGGTTAGAAATCTTATTATAAAAATGTTTTTAAAAGAACTCACGAAATATGTGCTACACGTCGACGTGTGCTGAAAAAAATTATTCCAGCTTCTGTTACATATGTGCAGTGCACCCCTAGAAATATTTATTTTTGTTATCCAACCACTAAACTAAGTAGCGGCTTATACAAAACACTCCAAATCGTTCGTTGTAAAAAAGATGACTTCATTAGTATGTCTGTGATAGTTAAGACGCAATCAGACAATCTCTTCAAAGTTATTCTTTAGCAACAGTCGAAAGTAGTTAGTTAGTAACTAGCTTCACATAGAATTTGAAACTTCTCATAACTATAAGTCATTTTGTTATTTCCTCGTTAATCGACGTAAAAAAATGTATTCTTATTGCTACAGTGTATAGGCGGCTGATCGCGTGGCGTCAAAGTTCACGTTAAAAATGGTGGGAATCGTGCCAGCCTTGTCCTGGCCATTTAAACAGTCAGAATGTCTAATAAGGAGAATAATCTTCTTTTACTTGTCAAATATTAACATTTATTTTTAAATAAATAGGTATTTTTAATTCAATTAAGAAATAAAAAAATAATGCATTTACTAAGTCACTAGATTACATGGTACAATGTTATATTAAAAGGTCATAATTTATCTAACGTAGTTAGATCAAATTATAATTTCTTCTGAACCGATCAACGCTTAACTATCCTTTTACATTTGAATTTTGTAATGTAAGCAATAGGGAACAAAACGTGAAAACTTAAAACACCATATGTGATATGGAACAAAGTCCAAAATACTTTGAGAGCTACCAAATAGGCCGTGTTACGTCAGTAAAAAATAAATTTACATACGAGGCGTAGACTCCTGTTTGAGTTGTAGTAAGGCGTAGTAAAAGTCAAAAACTGGTTTTGAACTAATAGAAAAGTCTAACAGAGCTCATAAAATAAGTTCCCGTTAGCGGCTAAAGATGTACTCAAAGCACGGTATTGGCTATTATAGAGGTTTAGAAAAGATTTTGAAACACAAATATTATTTGGATTTCAATTAAGTAATATTTTTCGTTATTAAATAGAAATAAAATGCCACGAGAATTAATTGAAAAAATTGTCTGGTATAATATTATTTATCTTAATCAGTGAAAAAAGTGTATATTTTTTTCAAAATCAGAAATTAATTTAACAAAAATAAAAACAATATAATCACTCAATGTAGCGATAATCATAAAATTGTTAGCGTTTTGGTAAAAACGTTAGGCAATATTTCACGCATCCGCTTCTATTTTGCTGTTTCAATTGTGGCAGGCGTTTAAAACGTCAACTATGTATATTATATATTATTAACATTAAACACAAATAGTATTTCTTATTAGTTACTTGTATATGTTTAGATATAAGTCTCAACTATTGTATAACTTATGAACATATGCAAGTAATTTTGTAAGAAATAGCTACTAATTTAATATTGAACGATAATTATCAATGAGACCAAAACGTTGTAATGTACGATAATTATCACAGAAATGTTGATTATTTATTTTCCATTTAAATAGGAGACTTTGGCAGATTTCAAACATAGCGATTTGTGTGTCGCCGATCTCTTCGCTGAAAGACCGACTACGTTAACTCTCATCTTCTTATCTTTTTTGTCGTGGCACAAAAAAGGAAATTCTTCTACGAATGAAGAAGAAAGGACCTAGAAATGTGTATTTCTGAAGGTTTGTACCTGAATATCGAGCGTCATAGTGGTTTATACTTATTAACTACACCGTGCGGTCCACAAAATGCAAGAGCGACTTTAATTTATATAAACATTGTATTGTATTATATAAGATTACGAGTATTAAAGAAATACTTTATTTAAATGCTATTGAAATAATTGGGAAAAAGAATTCCGATATTGTATTGGAAAAAAAAGAGGTTTTCAAATGTTTGAATACATTTGAAAATGTTTTTATATAATTTTAGCTTTGTTAAACTATTTAAATACGAAAAAACAAAATCATTTAAAGAGGTAAATACTTTAATTCACAATGCCACGCCGTATCATCAGCGATACTATATAACGCATATTTTTTCTATAATTATTTATCTCACACTACACTTTTTTATGTCAGGTTTGCATTGTATTACGGAGGTGTAACCCCCCTGCATTTCTCTTTCGAACTGAGGGACTTGGACCTTACCTTTCCACGCTAGTAGGCCAATGCGGGTTCTCAATTCGATGGTAGTGTCCGTGACTGGCGGCTTAATGTAATGTAGTAATGTGAAGTAGTAAAGTAATGTAAATCGACTAGTATTTGCAGAGGCAAAGCACAAATCGAGTGTCAAGTCGCTCGTGGTCAGAATTCGTATTCCGATCACAGTTCTTTTTGGTTCGAAGCCAACGTGCCGAGCGCTCGGCCACCGCGGCTGCGCTAACTTTTTAATAAACCGCGACACTAGATTTAAAATTTCACTTTTCTTCTGAATAGTTTTTAGCACTTTTTCCTGTTGCTAAATATCGTACCGGCAGACGGAGCATTACAGCGTATTCGAGGCGCTGACTCAACACTTCCGTGAATAGGCCGGCGTCGCTCGGGCCCAATTTGTTGCGAACATCATTGTTCCTCCGGTTCGCACATTTGAATAAGTGTAGCGATATAAAATGTCAAAAGGTTATTGAACCCATATATATATATATATATATATATATATATATATATATATATATATATATAATAACGATTCTTGTAAACAGGTGATATTATCTCTATGACGATTACATGACTTTGAAACTGGTCAATATAAAATTCTTCGCTAGTAAGCCAGGGAAGAGCAATTACAATTAATACATCTCTCCCGTGTCGTGTATACATATATATATAATTCATATTTTAAAAGGAAATGAATTTAATGATCATAATTTATTTCGTCTTATTGTCGACGTTTAAGCGCGTTTATTGTTTATATTTTCTAACTCTACAGACCACAAAAAGTAGCTAATATGACAAAAATAGATGGCCGAAGTTGAGATTAATGACAAACCTTTAAAACTTTATTCGAATAACCTCTTTTGTCCACAACGTAAAATTGTAAAATATAGTTTTACACTTCACGGGTGCGCGAGGCAGACGCGGGCGCACGGGCGGCCCGTAAGAGCGATTTCCACGGAGCGATTTAGGAACACCGCAAATGTAACTACAACCTACGATATCTATCTCGTCGAACCTACTAAGGTAACTTGAAGCCTTTTTTATTTGATGCAATAAAGTTGATAATGTCGATCCGAAGAGGTTCACTTCCAAAATAAAACAAGCCAGTCCCCGATTTAGAAAAACTGGAGTTGTTTAAAAGTTTTAACTTAATACTGCTGTAGATGCGTACGTTGCGGTGGTAAAAATTAATGTATGCAAAGCAATGGTGAGCGCATTTCAATTAACCGTTTCACATTTTTAAACAAATCTAGTTTACGAAAGCAAAAATTAAAAAAAAAGTATGTTTAAACTATATTTTTTAAGTCATAATAGGGATGTCGCCTAGTTTGTTAATGGTATAAAAAAGGCTGTTCTATTTCAGAAAGAGTATAGTTAGATTGTCTTTTAAATTACTACAAGGTAACCAAAATAATAAATGTTTCTCATGAGGACATCTTATACATAGATCTGTTACATAAAAAAAAATACCTACATATTTTCATTCATTTATATGATTCCAGCGTGACAATCTTAGAAGGAACGCATGTGGGAGTAAATGAAAATGTTATCTGTATAAATTGCAGAACTTTTTTATTACATATAAAAAAAAAAGAATATTTGTATAGTTTGTAGAAGAACAATTTAGTAGTTGCGAAATGATTGAAATAGCCAGTGAACAATAAATTCGGGATTGCAACTACTTTTCCACTTGGTCAGTGCAAAGGTAAAGGAGATGCCTGGCCAATTTTACTATAGCTTAATCCACATGCAAAGTAACTAAATGAATTATAAATTTATAATTACTCGATAACTAAAAAATGCATATTAAAATATAACGAAAAAAAATTGCCTCAATAAACCTATTTCGATATTTTTTTGAGCAGCCTTCAAAAACAATTAATTAGTTGTTTTTGGAGTCCGTTCCAGCTGAAGCAGGGAAAAAGAACATATAATCTACGAATATGAATACGAAATGTTAAATGTTGAATCAAAACGGAAATCTTTTTCTAAGAAGACAGAATTGTGTTTGATTTATCTTTAGCTGGAACCGTCTCCTAAAACTACTTGTTTTTGAAGTCTGATTAACAAAAATTTCAATTTCAGGTTTTTGAAGTCGGTTTTTATTATTATTTTTATTTATTATTATATAGCTATGTTATGGTTTATCCTTTACATAAACTTAAAACTGAACTCATATACAGATACAATTATTTATTCAATAAATTTTTTTCAAGCTAAGGTATCTAAAAAATGTGGCCAAGAGCATGTTGGGCCATGCTCGTTATAGGATTCCGAAGCCATTATTACAAAGAAATGCACTACAGATGAAAAAAGTAAGTTGTTACATTTTTTCATCTGTAGTGCATTTCTAAAGACTATATTTTTTGATGATTTAATTACAAATATATGATTTTCAGATTTTTTTCTATACTTGTAGTATAAGACGGTATTAATTACTTGCTAAATTTTATAGTTCTAGGTCAACTAAAAATATCCTGTAAATTTTAATTCCCTTGAGTGTCAAAATATACGACTTTTGCGGCATAAACTACCGTATCTCTTTTTCACGTTAACTTAGAAGTTTGCTATTTTCACAACTTTAATGGACTATAGACTTGAGTACATGGTTTTAATTTCAACTTAATACCTCCACGTGTTCCCGACATAAAGGGTCTTGACAGACAGACGAACGGACGGATGGACAACAGTGATCCGGAACTAAAACTAAAAAAAAAAGGAATCCTTACGTTTTCCCTTTTGAGGTACGGAACCCTAAAAAATATCTTAATCGTGTGGCATATGACATCAATCTACGAATAAGTCGCGACATATCGCACAAGATTTCTCCGAAACGCTAAACCAACCGGTTCAAAGATCCACTCTAACCGATTACGCAAGTCATTTTAACGTTAGTGAAGTTACTTCCACACCTAATATTTCTTACCAAGTTTGAATACAATGACATATAATGAAATGGTATATTGATCAGACTTTTGTCTGCGCTTTTGATCACGCTAATCTCGATAGTGACTGAAATAATTTTGATAGTTTTCAATGATGTATTGCGAGTAAGTTTAGCTAACATCTGATGTTTTTTTCAAAAGTTGGTTCACGAATAATATCTATAAACAAAAAAACTTTGTATGGACAAAAAGCTATCTTAAATCTACTCGTTGAGAATGGTTCCAGATGTAATACAGGCTAGATATATGTTTCAAATCGGTATCCGTCTCATTTGTTTATATATATTTCAATATGTTTATTAGTAAATTTGAAAAGGAATGCTAACTCTTCTCTAATCTTCGCTTACGTGTTTGTAGAATTAGGAATGTTATTTAGATTATTTTTTAATCATGAAAAAGAACGGAAACGGATAAATGATCTAAAATAGAAAAAAAAGCCCCTCTATCTACACTATGAAATTCTATTAGACAACGCAAGGTCTTTAATTTGTTTGTATTCTATACGAAAATTACTAGGCCAATCAAATACGGCAGCGGGAGATGAGTGAGAATGGGAGCAGAAGCAAAAGTTGGCGAATTAAGGTCTATAATTCGTCTTTAAGTCGTGTCGCAGGTGGAACGGTAGGCGGAAGCTAATTAGATAATGCACATTATATATTATTTGAATGTAGCCACGGGTTACGGAACCTTAAAAATAAATATGACTACAAACGCAGTCACAGTAATACAGCGCAAGTCATGTAGGGGCTTTGATGCGCGACAGAAACTATCTATTTCATGATTTCTCACGGCGATCGCAGATCGAATAACGTCGGCCGCTCGCGGGACGCGCGCCGCGCCACGGGAACGCGGCGTCTGTATACCAACCATAATAGTTATTAATTTCTATGTACAGATCAAAGCGAAACAGGTATAAATTTGTCTCTTTATTACTTGAAACTTTAAGAGTTGAAAGACATATAAACTTCAATAAGAGATACAGAAATCTTTAATTTGAAGAATCTGCCCAAAAAACCTTTACGTTTTCGTATTTGAAGTTAGCTTGAAGTCTTGTTACTTCGTTCGGTATCAAACGGGTTGGGATCTGACCTCACACCGAAAGCGAATGGAGGAGGAAATCGTTATCAGACAACCAACAATCGATCACTTGAACCGTTTATAGAAGAAATTTTTATTAATGTCATTAATTTATTTTCATTGAATACTAAAATGGTATAGAAACGTATACAACTCTAAAAATTAAGACCTCCACACGTTCTCTATTCTAAATGTCCCATCTTATCCTTGGGGCGTATACAGCGATCTGGTCCTCCTCCATTGACTCTCTGGATGGTCATTATCACACATGCTCATCGGTCTCAAACAGAGAACCGAACCATAAAGTAACCTGCAATGCATAAAAATGTAAGGGATTCTTAAAACGTTCTTATTTTAAACCCTATTGTATTTACTTTAAAATAGACGTAGCACATAGCCCGATCAAACAAAAAATACAATTTTTTTCATTAATGTAATTTAATTATGTATCATGAAACACTTTATAACTGCTACTAAAAACGTGGCTTGAGGATGTCAAAATCGAATTGAATGTTTATATAAAACAACCGTCATTTTTAAAATTAAACTCTTGAAAATTGTTGTTTTTGATCAGACTTTAACAATAACATAATACAATTTTTTTCTGAAAAATTGAGCCTTCTATAATATTTGAATTTAAATAATGAAACAGATATCATAACATCACTTTAGACTTCTAAAAAAAAGGGGAATGGACTTTCATACAATGGAGAGTTTTCATTACGAATGTAATACTGTTCATAATGAGTTCATCTTTAAACTTATAGTACTTTTAAAAATTATCTAAAAAAATTAGTGTATTTAGCTATTTCACAAATATTCAAAGAAAAGGCGTAAGGAATGTCAAGAAAAAATCATAACCCTGAAACTGATATTCGTGCGGCCTTCGCCTAACTACACCCAAGGCACCTACACAGACTAAAGCGGAAAACATTAAATATCAAAAACGTTAAATATTTTTTTTAATTTCAAATCGATTGCATGCAGCATCCATATACTCAATATTAAGTAGTAGATCAATTCTACCAATCAAATATTATAAACAATAAAAATAAAAACTAGAAGGTAACTGGTTCTAATCTGGCCACGGCCGGATTAACCAGTGAGTTCTTAACTAAAGTCAAATCAAGCCATTAGCTCCTAGTGCATATTAATCCTACGTTTTCAGACGTTGTCATCACATCGGCGACAATGGTCGTTTAGCAGCCGTCAACGCGCACCGGGGCGGCGAAAAGGGTCAAGTTCTGTGCCCGTAAATCTGAAACAAAAAGGTCGTGGAAGGACCACCCCATTGGCCACTTTCACAGCGGCAGGGCGATTAGAACTTGGCACGATAACCGCATAAGTAGTTCCGCATAACTTTCTCTCCTTAAACTCTTATCAAAACGTCTATCACTACCGATCTATTGTCGATTACGTCGTAAAACGCTGTTACATAAATAAGCGCACGATTATACCTCTACCGATTAAGTGTGCTGTAAAACGTTAACGTATTTCTTAAGTGCATGTGCCTCATTAAACGGACAGTTAGATTTTTAAGATCTCTTCCCCCCGCCTTTTATCGTTTCGCCTAATTAACACTTAACGCTCGCGGGCCGGCGCTACCTAACCAGAATTTATTCGTTTAACTTCCCAATAGTGATTCACCGCATGGGCCAGAACAGAAACAATGTACGTATCCTAGACGGCCCGTTCCCAGGCGTTAAATTTGAAGCGACCGCACTCCCACATTTCTGTTGCCACTAAAAGCGTTCATTTTATTTATATCTATGTTTATCTTCGCCACAAAGTTGTGCCTGGCCTATTTATTCTTGGCGAATAAAAAAAGATATCTGTTTACCGGCTCCCTCTTGTGAGATCGTGCGAAAATGCGTTTAAGAACGTAGAAATTGTAAATTTTGAAAAATATGTGACACCACTTCTTGAGTTCTTTAGGTCACTTTACTACTAATGGCGGCTCAGTTTATACGATCGTTTATCTTTTATTTGCTTAATTCTTTTGGGAAAGTTTATATTAGTTCTCTGACAAGTATTAAAGGGCTGTCGAACTGATATCAATAACTGCATGTAGATATCTACATGCAGATATTAAGAACAGTTAAACCTCTACCCAGAAAACTAATACCACACTCATTTTCTAACTTAATTAAGTATAATGTCTATATTATCCAATAATTATTTTAATCCATATTCAATGTTAAAAATCCACGTCTATGGTATTAAACAATTCGTAATCCGTCGTAAGTGAATCATTTGCTCAAAAGGATTGATGTAGCCAATCTTGCAAATTCCATGTCTTTAATTTGAGATTGTTTAAATAAAATTATTTAGTTCACTAATGACGTTTATTAACACTAACATATGTCATTCGTTTACCTAAAATGTATACTTGTAATCAGTTAATTCCGAACCAAATATTATATTATTCATAATGCATTTAAGACGAGTGAAGATATAAACCGTCTCTAATAAACAGTTCATTAACGTCGGAGTACTTCAATAGGACTTCTTCAGAAAATTCAAGTCGCCTCGTTCCTGCAAGAACTTCCCTTATGCTATGAACGACTACCGCCTCCCCGTCAGCGAGGGGCGCCTCGGTAACCCGCGTTCGGGCGTTCACGGCCAAGCTCACAAGCCACCTTTGACCGCGCGGGCGCCTGGACACGCGGTAGTAATTAGACCGCGGCTGCGCGCGTCGCGCTCGGCCGCCCTTTCCCACACGCCTCGAGGACGGCCCGCGCCGCGCCTCGGTGGGCTCTCTACGTGCGTTCACACGTTACTCTTAACTCGGCTTTTATGCAAATCGCGTAATAGTCCTATCGAGATGTATCTGGTGCGTCGCCTGTGATTCGCTTAAATTGTCCTCGTTTTTCTAGGTGATACTCAGTAATCAATCAGCTTATACTGTCTCAATATAAATAAAGCCTGAATGTTAGTGGTATTTTACGATGTTTACTAGTTTTTATATCATGAAATATGGAACAATATGTGAAAGAAATAGACACATGATTGATATGCAATACTATTGATAAGAGGTGAGATAATTTATCCAGTGAGAGCTTTTCAAATGTGTGTTTTCAAATAAGCATGATAGAGATATTGCAAGGAGAATTAATAATTAAAATGAAGTAAATGAGGCCTCGCTTATTGTTGTGAATAGTGAAAGCAAGGATGTGTAGTGATCTAAAAAGATTGATAGAAGATAAATGATGAGAGAGAATGGTGTGGATTGAACGAAGTTGTAATTGACTAGACTGAAAAGAGTATTTTCTGGTGCTTCGCTGTGTGAAAAGGGTGAATGAAAATAAAACAAAAGAAACCTATTAGAGTGAAAGTGTGTGATGGAAGAAACTACAAGAAGCGTCCTAGAAAATATTGAGCCATATTTAACCATGTTGGCCAATTTTAAGCATCCAAATGTTGAGGAATTTGCGTGAAACGATTGATGGATTGATCAAGCAAGATAAGTATGCAAAGATTGTACGTACCATGTGGAGAGTTGTGCTCGCTGTCTACTCTTCTAAGAAATATGCATAAGCTTATAAGTAAAAATAAATAGAATAAAATACAGTATTTATTTGAAATACTAAACATTTATCCACATTTCGCATATGTAAGATATGTTATAAAGATACTTATTCTACCGATATCATGAAAGAAAATGTTAAACTTCATAAAATGTTCGGAAACGTGAAAAATTTTGCAGTATTTAGTTGATATCATTTTGAATGCACATTTTTATAAAAAGTATAAAAGCAAAACTTATTATTATCCATACATAAAGTGAATTTTGCACCTTACTGAATGTAGGTGTTCCCCAAGGAATGTTAATCGATGACAAGTTTTTATAATAATGTTGTCTAATCACCATAGTTGGTCAACTAATTGACGCTTAAGAAACTACGATGTACATAGTGTAAGTACGGTGAGGTAAGCGAATAAGGTGATGAACATGCACATTGATACTTATCTATCAGTTCCCTAAAATAATTAGAAAATTATAAAATACCTATTTTATTATGTTTGTCAAATTTTCGCATGTCATATGATAATCGGCAATTTTGTTCAGCAATATGTTTTAGAAAGTCATCTAGCCATTGCAGATATTTATCACGTTCTATATCTTTTGGTGGCGTTGAATATGATACAATTATAATGAGCTATGAGCTCATTTCACGACGCCATCTAGAAATACATAACTGACGTTGTACGTAGGTGCAGAAAAATTTGTAGATATCGAGAGCAAGACCGATATGTCGGAACCGAGAATATTTGGAGAAAAAATTATTCCGGGTCCACGAGGGCAAAACCGGGAGTTTAAACCTAGTACACTATATATAGTGAACTAGCTTAAATATAGACACATACACACATATATATATATATACACCACGTCTATACTATTCCCAAGATCTAACGTGGAAAGAAGATTTGCATAAAACGGGCAGGTGGTTGCTACACTGCTGCTGACAAGGGAATTTAATTCAAGGTCTTATCAAGGTATATAAAAGTACTGGGGGAAGGGGTTCTCTTTTAAAAAGTCAGTGTTATAAGTTAGTTGTAAATTTAAAATTGATGTTAGAAGTGAAGCTTTGTTAAAATTAAGTAATACAGAGACATAGAAGACGTTTCAATTTTGTACTTTCTTTTTGATCATATGAAAATTCCAACAAGATTCTATTAGCATTTGTATCAAAATCCTTGTGGAATATAAACTCAAAATAGACTAGAGCAAATTTAGTTCACATGGAGATGGTTCTGTATGATGAATATCGACCATTTTTTTTTAATTAGACCCAAATTTGTTTGTAGTAACTTAAACTTACAACTGCAAATGTAAGTTTGCACGCACATTATTGTGACATATACAATGTTATTTTAGAATAATAGACTATTAATAAACCTTCTAATAATCTATAAAAGAAAGAACTATTTTTTTTTCCTAATTTTAGGCTTCATAGCTTCGAAAATAACGGGGTAAAATGGTTAATTTTCATTTATTTTATTAAATAACTAAAAACTATTTATTTAAGAATTAAAAAAAAATACACGAATATATTTGACACCCCCACAATAAGCTTCTCATTAGCTATGTCAACCGTCTTCTTTCAAGTTCTTTCTTATTTGCCCCCAAAAGGTACCGGTTATGGAGGACATTTTGTTTCTTCGAAGCTTTACCACATCAAATTATTCTTTTGTTCTTGCGGAAATAAAATAAAATTTCCAACGACAAGAACATATTTACACTACCACTAGTTTAAAAATAATAAATAGCACAAACATAGAATTGTGACCGACAGCCAAATACAAGGAAGAGTTCGTGTGTATCACGCTCCTTCAGCTCTGACAAGGAGCATTAAAAACGATTTTCCACTTACACCTTTTATAAGGCCAGGACTTTGAATTGACATCCGATTTACAAAAAAGTATTCCGTCCGTCCATCTGTGAAGTAGTGATATATATATCGTGACGAATCGGGCCGGACAATGAGTCTTTGTGTTTTTTTTTTCGTCGAAAAGGGGCATCGTATCCTTAAACTCGGTTAAGAAGGGGTGAGTCACCGGGGTCGTGGGTCGTCGAGTCGTGCTCCGCTGAACACAATGCCTCCTTAACCCCCCCTCGCGCCCCTCACCCCGCCTCGCAACCTCCTATCACTCCGCTTTTCGACGCAGGCTTATCATCACTCACGATTTATATCACCGATTACAGTATTAACGGTGGAATACTGAAAATTTTATTGGATGTCGTTAATTCGGTATTGATGTAGTTTAAAAGTGTAACGTAGGAGGTATCAAGCATTTATTTTTAAACTTGTAAATTCGGAACGTTTAAAGAAATTATCTTACACAAGTTAAAAAATATGTATATGTGTTCGTTTACGGTACAGCGCTTTTCACAAAACTTTTTTATGGTATGAGTTGCGGCCATTTTTATTTTTGAAATTCAAATCAATATTAGGGGCCATCCATAAATTACGTCACATAAATTATAAGGTTTTTGATCCCCCCCGTCCTTCTCACAGGTCAATGAAAACACGTAAATGAAAACAGCAGTTCTTACAAATTTTTTTTTGTTCAAAATACTTTAAATATTGGACAAAACAATAGACATAAACCTTTTTTCGTTTTCGTATTTGGGATTTCACTTCACAAAGCTTTTAACCTGCTCCTTGTCGCGCATTGTCACATTTCGTTGATCCCAAAAACGTGTGATGTAATTTATGGATGGCTCCTTATGTGTACATCGAATTATATTTCACTTTCCCTTTTGTCAATAAACAAGTAAAAATTATAGCTATAATTATTTTTCCATCAAATATAACTGTATACAAAAGGAATACGTTCCAAAAGTTGTACTTTGTTGACTATAACTTATATGTACATTTATACTACAATATCATATGGACCATATCAAAGAGTTAAACGCGCTCTTGTCACCGCGCTCAACTGAGCATAAATTTAATACGCTTCCGATTAAGAATGATTCGTAAAAACTGAATCAGTACGCAATGAAAGCGAGTACACAAACGCAAATAAAAAATACATTCACAGCATTTTAACGCGCGTTTCCTGCCGGTTGTGAAGTTGACGCGAGTTAATTAACGGGCTACGACAAAAACCGCATACTTACTCGTGGTTATTTAAGCGCTGTTAACCCATCGCATCGGATTGTTACCGATTACAAAAAACGTCGAAAGTTGTTCAACGGAGCGTGATGTCGCGCGCCGACATCGTCAGGGTGTCGGTCGCGACGCGTCGCGCCCGCAGCGCGACCTATCGGCCGATGTCTTCTCATTGACCATGATCGATATGACTATTATCAATTATTATATAAGAGTAGCGCTAGTATATCCACTATTCGCACCATCTGTAAAAACTCTTATAATGCAGCTATTTATTGTTGGCCTTTTTTCAAAGAGCATTTTTCTTTGGTTGATACGGTACCGACATATCGGTGGTAAGACCGATATGTCGACACCCGACATGTTCCGCTAAGTAAGTGTCCAATATAATTGAACAAATAATTACACAATTACATTGGGCTTTTTTTTTCACGCGCCTACACGATAGTGTCGTATCGAATCACCGAAAATTCATGATCAAATATCGAAAATTAAGTTGTCGATATACAGCCGTTCTATCGCAATCCCTACTTGTTGAATCGATCTAATAAATCTGTGAATGTAGTCTGTATGTACGGGAGCGCGCATATTTCTGTGCGCGTCGTGTCGCGGTGTTACCATAACAAATAAATCGCCAAATAATAATGGCATATGTATGTATATATCATTATATATTTTTACATACGGGGAAGGGGGGGTTATATTGTGTTTATGGCATCCAAGCATTGTGCATCACTACTATTTCCTGGAGCAGACTTTTAAAAAGTATTCGGTGAAAATTTGCGTTTTTGAGTGGACTAAGAGGGGCCCGGATCCTGTCTAAAGCTTTCCCTACATTATCGGAAAAGAAAACGTTCTAATGAATAAATTGTAGCGTAATATTTATACATTCGATATGAAATGTAAAGAAAAAAACTAGTTTTATTGATATATAATTACCGAACAGTGAAAATAATAAAAAACACAACTGATATTATGTTCAGATTTTATCCGGCTTGATAATTGTTACCGCCGATATCGCAGTACCAGATCTGACAGTGGAAAAGCTTCTTCAATTTTATCGGTGTTAGCGCAGTGCCGCTATATTGCTATCGTGTTATTCCGTGAAATGACGTTCTAAGCATGTTTTAAAACGTATAAGTAAATATCTATATTATAAATAATATCTATATTAAAATTAGAGAAATACAAAAAAGTTCAGTACCTACCTTTTTCTTGACTGTTTGTCAACCAACTTATTTTTCTTTTTTTTTTTTTTGGTAGCTATTAACGAGCTTTAGTGTCATTAATAAAATATTTTTGAAACAGTTATTTTTTCCCCCACCTTCGATTTAGAGTCGAAGCCTTTATTCAGTTGTGTCTGTGTGTCATACTTCACACTCCTTACGTATTAAATTTCTTACATATCATTTCATATACATTTGTACATATTATTCTCTACGTTAGCTGTGAGCATATACAAATATGTGATTAGCGTGTGTTGTTTTTCTTAACCGTTACTGGCATTAAATTTTGCATTTCATAGCAGGGCATTGAGGTAAAATAACAAACGCAAATGACAAGATTTAAAAAAATGCAGCGATGATACACTTTGACAAAAGAACGTCATTAACTTTCGAAGTTAAAATTTTTTGAATTATGACGGACACTAGTAATAGAAATTATTCGACTTAGTATTATAAATATAAACTAAGACTAAATTATGACGAGGTTCCCTACTGAAAAAATAATAACAATAAACCAACCATAATGTGAACGGAAATGAAGTATTACAATGGTATAAGAGTAGCTCCTGATAATGCGTTTCCGGAAGACGCACACGAAGGTTCTCGCGCGACACTCGAGATGAAATTACATGGTATTAGAAATGGAGTTAGAGAAGGAAAAATAAGCCCGTAATTACTTTATTAAAAACTATGAAAAATGGAATATTAAAAGAAATAAAACGAAAAAAGTGAATAGAACAATTTCGCATCTTCTATTTTTAAGCCAAAAATAAAATTAGCTGTCATACATGTATAGCAATTGTTATTTATTTTGTGATTTAAGTTTCATTAGACCGTTCCCGTCATTATTTTCAGTGCAAAGTAAGTTTATCTATATAACATAGGTATAAATTGCGATACAACTTTGAGTGAAATAAATTGTATTGTTTCGGTTTTGAGTCTTTATTATAATACTTAAATATACATACTTATTCAATATGAAAACAAAATATCACTAATTTATAAGATTGTTGTGACTCCGCTAATGCTTCAGCAGCGATCATGCTTGGGACTTTTTAGATTTATTTAATACACATATATATGTGTGTATGTGTGTCAATTTACTTTAAATAAGAGTTTCAATGAAAAAAAATATATAACTTTCAATTTTTTTTATTAGCCTTACAGTGTTTGTGAATGAGCAATTTCTCCATCAAATTATCATTCTTAACACAATATAGGTCTAACAATAAGACCGAGAGCCGTGACTCCTAACCGCTTGTTAAGAGTAAAATTAAGTAACCCACAGCAAGTGATGAAAAGACAACAACGGCGTGGGACCGGAGAAATAAATTAATTAGCCCGGAAAGCAATTAGAGTGTGCACCGAAATAACAATGCTACTTAAATATCTGAACTGTGATTTAGAGCGCTCCAGACAAGTGCGACTGAGTTCGGACGCCGATTTGACGAACTACACTTGTATGGTTGATATCAGTCTTATTCACTAAATCGATATAATATATTGTATTTACTAACACATGTATATTAAGAATAAAAATGATAACACGAAGAAGATTCGAGAAACAAATATTACAGGCATTTGAGAATAAAGTACAACTTGTGAATAACAACAAAGCAGTGTACATATCGATGTGTTGTACAAGTGTGACTATGAAAATTTTATAACAATTTCATATATTCAATAAAGTAAAGTTTTCATGCAGTTGAAGAATCAAAAAGGTTTTATTTAATAAATTTAAAGTTTTTAATAAGAAACTAGATTCGCGAAAGCCGTGAGAAATTCGACCTCATTACATTTAGCACGATTATAGATTGAACACATTAGAAATTGTTCATTCGATTTCACTGCGCTGGCCCTGTTCTTGAGATTGTGGTAAGTACGAGAATAATTATTTACGGTTCATTAATTATGCACCCGAATGTAATATCCCATATCACGCGGATCACAGAAAAATAGATCTTGTGCGTACGTATTTAAAACGTGCAATAGATTGTTTAAGTCTTACTCCCACGCCGAAGTTCCTTCCGGAGGCGGCGACCCGTGACGCTACCGTCTCGGCGCTCTCGTCTCTCGATTCCCACACGCCGCCCGTCCGAGGCCTACCGTTTACATGTAATTTAACTTAACAAACTGCCCGGAACGCACTTATGATTCAATTTCGAAGTTTTTTTTTCTTTTCCTCCGATGTCGAAAGGACTTCTATATTCGGAACGCGATATGCGACGATCCTACGTCCATTCAACATTCATAACCTAGCGGGGCCGTCAAAACAGTCGTAAAGACTCTGCAATTCGTTTGCATAATTAAGTCACGTTTCAACCACAGCCTATTGATCCATCATGTCTGGTCTTCGTTGCATATTCGTTTGAGACACAAATATGACACGCTGGTAGATAATTTAAAAATTGCTAATAATCAACTAAATAAATCAAGTTTTCGTTATATTATTTACTGTCGATACATAAACTGTTGTAATAATTTAATAACTTATCGTCAATTATAAAAATTAGGGCAGAAATACTATTATTGAATGGAATTTAGGCGATAATCTGCGACGATCAAATTGATCGTTTCAAATGCTTCACGTCTCGCCGAGGTCGGGCGAACAACAGCGGTTCGTTAGCGATTGCTGCGATTGGCACTTGGGCTGTTTGTTAATGCTACGAAATTTAATGCTATCGAGCGACATTAAAAGGTCAAACAGTAGACTTTATATGTGGAGCTTGTACTTAATCAAAGTAATGAATTTAATCAAAATATAATTTAACAATTCGACATCACCACTCTAAGGTATTGCGTATTTTTGTACTGCACTTTTATTACGTGTTAACGTCCCCCTTTGGTTATCGTCATCTCGATAGACGAATGTCAATCAATTAACGGCTGGCATCTTTGGACATTGCCGTCGAACAGACCAACGAATTGTAAGATCACAAAATATAGACGCGTAATCGATAAATTGTAAAAATCAAATTGACTTCAAACTGATAACAAAATATGTAATGGAACTACCGAAGCGATGAGCGAAGCGATATAGGGCGCAGTGAAAAACTGAAAAGTTTAAAATACGGAACGAGGCACATATTTCCTCACAATACATTCAGAATATAATCAGCTATAAAACCTAATCCAACTAAATAACATCGAATAACTTTCATTGTGGAACATTCTAATCAATAAGGCAAATAAAAAAATGTTCTAAACACTAGGGGTTGCAGAATCGTCTTGAAAGTTTTAGTTATTATTTTTTTTGATTTACAGTGAATCATCTAATTTCGGTGAAGTGACTTTATGTTTCTTTCATTGTCTTTTTTCGCCGGTATTTGTGTACAGGCGAAAAATATTTTGGTTATACTGATTGTAACTGGTATTACATAATTTATTTATGGTTATTGCAAGTAGACCCCACTCAAAAAAAAAATTTGGTTGCTTCTAACAAAATTGTGATTCCCGTGATCTAATTTAAATAGTATTTAACAATTCGACATATGAACAAACCACTCTAAGGTATTGCAGTTTTCGATTCCATATGAGCCTATTAAGATCTTAGACACTTCAAATAACATGATTTTGATTGATTATCATTGATCAATTGACTAGTCAAATGTATAGCTCTTAATATTTGTTAACTAAGACAATTAAGAACTTATTTGATATGAATATGAAAAATGGACATATCAACTAATTCATCTTAACAAATTCTCTTATGTCTGGTCAATATCAACAGGAAAATTATTATAGTAACTAATCACTTTAATAAATTCAACTAAGACTATGATCAGTACCAACACAGAGATGAATGTAGTAACTGATTCAGTTTAATAAATTCAACATAGAACTTATTACATTTGAACCATACAATTTTTATTGTAATCAAATTTACTAATTTACTAGAACTAACAATGAAACTTCTTCAATGTTAATTGGTAACATTACAATACAATAACACATAATACAGTAATATAATTACAATAATGAATAACATTACTATAACTAATTTACTCTTATTTATTGAAGGCCTTTCCCACCATCTCGTTTTAAACTGATATTTAACAAAAACTCACTTTTAAAATTAACTTTTCACTTCACGTTTTCCTTTTAACACTTATGAGGGCTGAAAAACCGCTAAAAGGAGGACGTGAAACGCAAAACTAGTTTTAAAAGTGACTATTAAAAGTCAGTTTAACAAGAGATAGTGGAAGAGGCCCTAAGAAACATTTTATTTCACCGACTAAGGCCCGTATTAATAAATCGCACTCAAGTCTGACAATGGCTATCAGTTCGCATATGAGTTTGCATATGATTAGGTTGCCCTAAAGTTCACTCTTAATCACATGAAAAGCCCACAGTCGATATGTACCACATTTAAGAGCGAACTTAAGTACGACATATTAATTAGGACAACACCTCCAGCCACCACCAGCACCACCAGTGCTAACTCAAACGCGGTCTCAAAGTATAGTATGATTTATTAATACAGGCTTAAAATATTTTATTCACATGGAAAATTAATGCTAGCGTGACACGCCACTCCACCCGCAACCAGGTTTCACCGTGGTTAGCAAGGCCGTGTGCTGTGTTATATTTTATCTTTCGGCAATTATAGAAAGCCAAAGTTCATGTTAATACTGCGAGAAGAAATATAAAGTAAAACCTACTATACTCAAATTAACACAACTCATAAAGAATTCATAGAACATATTATCATATTAAAAAAAATAATTTCTTGTTAATAATTTATTCCTAAAAGTAAATCTCATTATTTGTTGTAATTGGCATATGTTACAAGTTTTAAATGAAATAAACAAAAAATCAATTTCGAGAACGTACTTGTTTATTCATTTTTAAATAGTACAAAACAATGCTACATATTTTTTTTGCTGATGTTAAAATAATAATACAAGTTGTCGGAAATATTAATGAATTTTAGAAACTAACAAACTTCTGTGCAGTGTTTGGTTCGTTCTTTGGTTCCTTATACTTTTGGTACGTATGCACTTGGTCTTCAACATTAACACCAACCAACAATACCACAACTATTTCATTCTCTGATGCAAGTACGTCTGAATTTTCGCAAGTAATACAAATACTAAATGAAGAAACAAAGAAATCCTGAATAAAATAAACCGATTTAAACTCGAGTGATACATAAACAACTATTCATGTAACTATTGACTATTTAAGGATCTGCACTAGATTTGTTCTATGGGCTTCCCCACCAGCCCCAGCGCCGCCCTTGAGGTGAGATGGGAAGGGTAGTTATTTAATTCAAATGATTAATTGATTATTCATCTCACCTAATATGAAAATCGTTTTAAACAATTACTATTGGTAAAATGTGACTTTTAATTCATAATTAAAACAATAATTTTAAGTATAAAAGGTGATCATTTAATCTTTGATGTTTTACAAACGATGAGTATATTAGTTGACGTAATTAACAGGAACTAGCTAAATTAAATACAATAAATTTATTAGTTTAACAATGAAAACTATTAATTTACATAATTATTTCAATTAATTAATTCCGAATAGATTTAACACATATATCTATATAAGTTAACTAAATAAAACCGATCAAATAATGCAAGAAAGTAAATAATGATAGAAACAATATACATCCTTGTTAGAATTAATGTGGTACCTACACTGTTAGTTCAATTACAAATAAACTTGTTATAGCAAATAAGCTTTCGTTGATGTACAAAATTTCACAGTTGTTTTAATTAATTTAACGTCAACTAAGAGAGAAAAACTGTCTTAGTTAGTTAGTTAGTTAGTCTTGATTTTTTAGATTGCACATCTTATGTTCCCAGAACATCTTTATTATTTGCAAGGAACAAAACTTACTTGAAAAAAATCTTTGCAAAATTTGAACTCAATCAGATTGCAAGGATTTAGTAAAACTCTAAGAACTAGAATAGTGATACTAAATTTAAATAAAAACTTTAGTTCATCGCATTTTATAATGAATTTATTGCGACACATGTGTTATTAATAATGTTTTAATTATCATAAGACAAATTATTTAAATGGCTTACTTTGTCAAATAAACTAATTTTTTTTTCTATAACAATTAGATGCTAAAATCGATGAGCATTTGAATATAACGCTTTTGGTGTTTTTAAAAATATAACACGGCGCACCGTCGTGAATAAATAAATAAGCCCGAAACCGAATAAAACATTTTCTCTCTGAAACGAATTAGAAAATAGACGTCCAAATAGCAGCAACACTAATGAACAAAAAGTGTCATCCCGGGTATTCTGTATTGAGATGCACGACATAAATCATCTAGGACGGAAGTGCATACGTACGGCACACGCGGGAATGTCGTCTGCCTGCAGGTGCAGCCGGCCCCATGTAAAAAAAAAAAACGCTCCGTCGATAAGAAAACACTGTTTATTTATAACTATAATATGTGTGCATTTGTAAGTTTTATGCAATTACAGGAAGCGAATGCAAATGCGATATACGTATATTTATTTATGACTATAAAGACGAGGCAACCCTTGAAGCAAGAGGCAATAAATTTGTCGATGCGAAACTCTCCGTACAAATGCAAAGGTAAAGCATATATTAATAGAAATAGCTTTATGTAAAAAGCAATAGTATAGGATACGTTTTAGCGTATATTTTTTACGAGATACGTGTAGTTTGGTTTTGAAATTTGAATGTATTTAATGAGTTTTTAGTATCCCAACGCCTACGTAAACGACAATTTTTTTTTCTATTATATTAAATGACAAATGTGGTATCAACATGTTTGTACAGGAAATTTAGACAAATTTCGATATGCTTAGACAACTTTTGATATAATTCTTATTACTTATAAAGGTAACATTCTTATAACATTCATATTCATACTTGGAATTTGCTTTCTTTTGTTAAAAATGTCACGACTTTCACATATTCAAGCTTTTATATATAATTAGGAAATATATCTCTTAATTAATTTGTTGATTCTATGCGTATAAATAGCATTTGTTGAAGTAGCATTTTTATTATTATACATATTATAGAGGAGATGTACTATTAGATCCATAAATTATCTTTCTGAGAAAAAAAATGCTACTTTGATATTCTTTTCTCTGCTTTTTTTTTGCTTTTGTTTGACCTTCTAATGATCCTTTGGTGACCTTCTACACAGATTTGATCCATCATCATAAAAACTTACCGGTTTTATTTAGAAACTTAAACAACATATTTAGGTTCTACTTAGAAACTTAAATAACATATTCAGAATCTATTTAGAAACTTATATAATATATATAGGCTCTATTTTGAAACTTATATAACATATTCAGGCTTAATTTTAACTGAAAAAATAAATATGATTTCATCGAAACAGAGTCCCATTTCTTAGCGATTACCATAGATTAATCGCCCAAGAGCCAGCGACGGCCAGACCTTCGTTATTTTATAAAAGCTGAAAGTTTCTCTATGCATGTCCCCAACACAGGTAAGAACGACCAGCGACTATAGAGTTTGGGTTCTGGTTACTTGCGCAGGTAACAGATAGTAAAGGTGTATAAAATAGTACCTTAATTTCGTTAAAGTATAAAGCTCAGTTTTTTTATATTTTCTTCGGGATAACTTAAGAAAACACGTCATCCATTGCCAGACACTTATTACGGTTGCTACCCTTGCCAGACACCCTGAACTTTAATAAATTATAATTGTACTTTCGTAATAGTATATAAAGCTAAATTTTATATATGTTACTTGGGGACCTATAAAAAATGTTACCTCAACAGCCGGACAGTTTTAATGGTTTTACACCTTGCCAGACACATTTAAAGTCCGCTATAGGCAGAGCTTACCTGGATTTCACGCCATCACAGGTTGTGATTTTAATCCTGCATTCTTCAGAAAAGGAAAATCAAAACCATACAAGACATTAAAAAAATATCCAGAGTACCAGGAAGCTTTCAAGAACTTTGGTAACAGCGAATTAATTGAAAATTTAGATCAACAACAAAACATCTTTAATATTATTCAGAGATTTATATGCAATGTATACAATGTCCATAATGTAATTGATGTTGATGCCGCTAGACTTCAAATATTCATTGACTCGTATACAGTCTCCGATGTAAACGAAGCTTTTAACCGAAAGAAGTTGCGAAATTTTGACGCTAGCAATCTACCACCTCGCAAAGCGAACTATTGCAGCAATTTCTGCGAGCAAATTATATATGCACCATTTGGAGTAATGCTCATCTGAAAATCCAACCACATATCAACCAGACAATAATGGCTGGATATTGAAAGATCAAAATACCAATTCAAATGGTTTGAAGGGATCAATTACCAAGTTATGTCAGTGATTCGCTCAAAACTCAATCAGGTATATAATTATTATGACAAGTTATTGTACATAATTTTTAATTATTTATAATTCAATAAACTTGCTTATTTTTCAGAAACTGATGGAGAAGGCGATATTGACGACGATGAAGCCATTGACTGGAGTAACAGTGATGAAGAAAATGAAAATATCGACGACAATGATGAAAATTAGAGAAACAATTAAATATTTTTTTACATGTACCAATAATTTTTCTGTACTTTATAATATTAAAATAAAATTTTTACTTTTTATAAGATGGCTATAAGCGTAATAAAATTATTTTATTATTGGATAACTTAATATATACGATATATATATATATATATATATATATATATATATATATATATATATATATATATATATATATATATATAACTAATATATATATAACTTAATATATACTTAATATATATAATAATATATAAGATTGAATAACTTAATATAAAAGATCGCACTAGACGAAGCGCCTATCTCACTCGCACCGCTTGAACAGCTGTTATACGCGCTCGCGCCTATAGCGGACTTTCAATGTGTCTGGCAAGGTGTAAAAACCATTAAAACTGTCCGGCTGTTGAGGTAACATTTTTTTATAGGTCCCCAAGTAACATATATAAAATTTAGCTTTTATACTATTACGAAAGTACAATTATAATTTATTAAAGTTCAGGGGTGTCTGGCAAGGGGTAGCAACCGTAATAAGTGTCTGGCAATGGATGACGTGTTTTCTTAAGTTATCCCGAAGAAAATATAAAAAAACTGAGCTTTATACTTTAACGAAATTAAGGTACTATTTTATACACCTTTACTATCTGTTACCTGCGCAAGTAACCAGAACCCAAACTCTATAGTCGCTGGTCGTTCTTATCTGTGTTGGGGACATGCATAGAGAAACTTTCAGCTTTTATAAAATAACGAAGGTCTGGCCGTCGCTGGCTCTTGCTCTATAAGACTCGTAGCATCAATTGAGTTAAAAATTTTAATAAACTAATTTTCTCCTATATAAATAACGATATTCATTTACTAAAACGTCAAAATTTTTCATTTTGGTAAAAATTTAATATTTCGTCTAACCTATGTACATCTAATCTATAACACTTTTGCACCAATTCCATCTAGTATTAAGCCCTTTTTCAAAGCGTTTGATACTTAATAATTTAATGACTCTATGCCGTGATGTAGATTATTATTACACGGTATATAAGAAAATACATACATAAAATAAAATTAGTTCGACGTAATTAGTTGTAAACAAACATTAAACCGTACACCTTATTAGAAATTTTCATTATTATGTAAAAAAAATTATCGATAACAATTAGCATCAGCGACCGTTCCGAGCCGGTTAAAAGTGGAGGTTTCACGAACACATCTCAACTAAAACCCAACACCCAGCAGGGCATTAGCGTCGCAGCCGAGCTATAAATAATTAGCATTAGCCGTGCACTACTGCAGCTACCGACGCGTTCGTAAAGTTACACCGGGTACAGCGCTTTATGCATTCTATTTTTATGCGCTCGATTAGCGAAAGAGCATACCACACCGCGGACTTAATGACGGCGATGTTGACATTTAAATTAAAACGCACGGTTGAGGGTGTTCAGAAAATATTTTGCGTTATTCTGTGCATTTTAAACTGTTGGCATGTAAGTGCAATCGCTTGTGCGTCTACTTAGGTTTTTTTTTTTTTAATGAGGTGATAAAACAAGATTATGTAGAAATAATACTATAAAATTTTGACTGTACGGTCATATTTGATTTATGAGCGACTTCCAATTAAATTCATATGAACTTCCCGTGAATTAATTAGTAAATCAATTAATTAGTGGTAAATCGAATAATTTTAAAAATTATTAGATCTTATTATACTATCTTGCAATGGGATTGAAACCGACTACTGATCAATTTCAAAATTCCTTTCTTGTCCCTTTTCGCAATCATGAAATAAATCTGCGTAATAAAGTTTTATAAATAAATTTATCGTAAATCATTTTAAACCAGATACGTTTACAAAATACAATTCAGAAATAGTTATACCATATTTGTATCCATACGAATTCAGAACAAAGTTTTCGAATTTGTAAGGAGCGATACGCCAGACGGTTTGATTTAAAATGGGTGCGATTGTAAATTTAACTTCATTTAAATCGTTGGTACGGAAGATTAAATGCGAGAGTCCGTTTCCCACGTGGTCTTTTTTTGTGTAAATATTTGAAATTATATAAAAATGACTTCGATATTTTGTGTCGAGCTCGGGGAGCTGACTCGAGTCAGCGGAAGGTTTTGAGGTTAACCCGTAAATTTTCTATAATATTTTGTATTTTCACTAATAATAAGAATAATGTGTCGGGATATGTGACGTACTAGCAAAATTCGATTGCATTCTTGTATTGATAAGGAAAGCAACTTGAAACAAAATTCTTCGCATTTGTCAAGTACGCAGACGCTAGCTCAGGGAGAAAGCGAGGTCACATTTTATAAATATTATTTAATAAATTTTTATTAATTTTGGTAAGGTATAAATTGTCGGTAAAGTCTCATGTAACTCATAAACTATTTTACAATATTTATCTTCATTGTTACTTACTTTTCTGTCCGATATTCCCGGTACAAGGTTCCCCGACAGAGGCTCTTGGATGTGCTTGTTATTACGGCTATGTTTCTACATGTCATCGCAAAATTTCTCTTAACGCAGACAATTTTACTACAATCTAGTGCAGTATCCGGACGTATTACATAAAGAAACATCGAGCTAGTTAATCAAAACTAATTCTCTATCGTAAATTGACAGCGTACTGCGTTCGTAGTTACTACGGACGATAAATATTTACGACGGCACCGTCGTCGTTAGCCGGGACGGCAGTTTCGTGCAATATGAAAGGAAATTGCCGTTCGACGTACAATAAACCGTAAAATCCTATTTGGGGCTTATCGCTTCGTCCGGCGTTACGTCACGTGCGTCGTGAACTCTGTTTCGTTTCTGAGCTTGAGTACCTTTGTTCTGGTCTAAAAACTAAGTGCTTATTATTTTAGACGTGTGCGTTTTATAATAGATCTTCGATTATGATTCGATGCACACTTGATCTACAAATTGACAGGGTGTTTAGATGGCTCGTGTTGTCTGTCTTTTTCTATTTATGCCTATTGGTACATGTAAGAGGTAAATATTTACAATTTTAATATTATTCATACGTTATTAGAAGTCCCATAATGAATAGTTCTAATGCAAAAGACGAAAGAAGCTCTTATAGAGGTCTACTTTAGATTATACCTTTCACACAAAAAACAATATATTTTTACTAATTTATGTGACATATTTGCAAATTACGAATAACCTTTTCCTAATAACAAACGTGTTTGGATGAAAATATTATTGAAGAAATTGAAATGGTCCGGAATCAAATCGAAAGGCGCTCACCACGAATGAAATTGTGTAGGTTAAATATTCTCGACTCGACTTGAACAAATATATAGTTCAATTGTACGTGCATTGAAGTGCATGCAAAATGGCTCAATGTGGAACGTCATACCTATTTTGTGAACAAGTGGGAATTGGTCGTTTATAGTTTATTTTACATTATAATTTAATATTTCTTTTTAAATAGCATATTACTATTGTATTCACTGTCAAAGTGACGTTTTAAACAATCATTTGTTTATACCATTGTATTTAAGATATTGTTAACATGCATGGGTGTAGAGATACCAACGTTCTATTACTAAAATAAATTTATTAGATTTTTCTAATTTACTAATAGTTTCGAGATTAATGACAAGGTGCTCTTTTACAAATAAATAAATAATTTTTCTTTGTTTTCAAGCTTAAAATTATAAATCTCCTCTGTTGAGGTCAATTACCTACATAACGTGAATTACCGCATATTGGGATAATATTATGGAATTACAAAAAAAAATATAAATAGCTCACGAATAAGGAAAATTCGCAGAGATTGATTTGTTAATTCGTGTCGAGACTGTAACGCCGTGGTTAACGATCGATTCAGACCGGGCAAATTAGAATGCGACAGGACAAGGGACGGACGTGAGAAAAACAGTCACGAGCCGGCCCAGGCAGTAGCCGTCGCAGACGTGAATTCTTATTCGCGCCGTGTCCTAACACTCGAAGATATTCGAGTTCTTTGTCGAGCGACGTGACCTAACGCACCGCGACGCGGCGCGCCGTCGTCTCGGAGGCGGGGCGAGAGGAGAATAATTAGGTACGTATTATGTATGCTTCGATATACGTGACTTTCGTCCGACGTCCGACGAGTCGATGTCGAGATGGTGCAATAAATTTAGTCGATAGAATCATGCTTTTAACCATTGCCATAGACCCTAATACGTGGCGTGGTCTTCACGTTGTGAGAGTGTAGGGTGAACCGACCTCAACGGTCTGCAATCAGGCAAGTAGGACGATTAAACAAATTTGACGACGGCGTGAACGGTTTGTTTTAACTAATTATATGGGATAATGTCATACGGTATTTTGTTTGATGGAAAGATTCTGACCTACAAAAAAAAAATATTTTGCAATGGAAAGCGATTTGGACTATTTGAAGTTAAGATAATCGAAGTGCTCACTTTAAAGAAAGTAACGTTTCTAATGTCTATTGTAAACATATTATTTTACTAAAACGCTATGTATCTTTTGCTAAGAATGTAGATTAAATTGATTTATTTTTGTATCAGTCAGTTAGTTCTTGGATTAAAGTTGAATGGGACATTTCATTTTAAATGGTCAAAAAATTCTATCATTTTTCTCCTTGATTTCCCAAATTTTGACGGAGTTAGCTATTATGTTCTCAAAATTTTCATAAAAAAGTAAAACAGCACTTCGTTTACTCCTTACAAATTTTTCAAATAAATATATAGTATTTCTTAAACGGTTTTATTTAGCTTGCCCTGCTCGCTTTTTTGTTTCCAATTTACTAATTGGAATTTCACTCTTTTCCCGTTGACCGATTGACCTAAAATTTGGTACACGTCTTTAGTTCTGACAATAATACAATTTTTTGAAACAGTATCATTGTAAAACCAATGTACCCCGCCACAAAATGGTGGATAACATATTTTTTTATAACTCTCTCAATATGGATATCAAATAAAAGAGCTTGACTAAAAGAATACTTTATACTACGACAAATTTCAAATCTCAGAAGGCGGACTGCACAAAATGCTAGATTTCATATTTGCTTCAATAGGGGTAATGGGTATCAAATGAAAAGGCTTTACAAGTAGAATCGTGCGTGGCGGATCATAGAGTTCAAACAGTCTATACTTACATTGAAACTCAATTCCTTTGTTCTCTACTCTATACACAAAATTGTTTAATAAAATCAAAAAAAAAATTTTTTAAGTTAAACGGTTTCATTGAAAATAATTATGTGAATAATGTATTAATCGCTAATAAATAATTAGGTGGATCTTGGATACCAACCAACACACCACTTTCCTCATCGATCTAGGGAATTGATCAGACAAAAAAATCAAATCGTAGGGCGTATCGTAACCTGAATAAATAGCATTTATAATGATACGAGCGGTTGTTTATGAAAATTTCACGAGCACCACGATTTTATTTTTTCGTCGGATCAATTCCCTATATCGATGAGGAGAGTTTCGTAATATAGAAAACTTTGAAAACGCGAATTTAGAAAACTTTGGTATAGAAATCGTGTAAAAAATCATTTAAGCAGTAGATAAATGTAATTACTAGCCACGAAAAAAATAAAATAGATAAGCCAAGCAGTTGCTACGAGTTTTTCTATACCTACATAATGATTCGTCGTTGTTCGTCCTCTTCGTTGGACTTACATTAAAATTCAGTCGTTTTTTACGATTATACATATGCCCACGGTTTCGCTTGTGTGGACAATTGGACAGAATTGTTTCATCTTTTACATTAGTCAATCTCGCTATAAGTTCTGATCCCGATCACGATCTTGTTCTGAATATTAATTCGGGTTCTACTGTCGGTTCTGATCCTTCTTATAATTCCCATATAGGCTTCAATGTCAATCTTGGTCCTCCTTTGGGCATCGATGCTAGTAATAATAGATAACTATTTTTATTGTATTTATTTAAGTGTGTATATTCATATTTACTGGTACAATCTATTCGAGGGCATAATCTACCTCTACAAAGTATGCGTACAATCCGTCCTGCCCGTCGACGCCTATTAGAATGACGAACGTACAGACAAACACTTCATATTTACAATATGATAAATAGTCTAAAGCCATTAATAAACATAGCCTACAACCGTTTAGATATAATGGTATAACATATTAGCTATAACGATTCCGTGTCGAATGCTCAAAGCGCCACATCGATACGTTAAATTTGAATTAACTCAATACGGGACATATAGAAGAATTGTTGTCATTTTGTGTAATGTATGCGAATTGAATGTAAGACAATTAAATACCTTACTGGCCCAAACTCGGGCGCAATCCAACGCTCACCCGCGGTGTCAGCAGGCCGGATAGAACGTGACTTATTCATTTTCACGAGACAAAGACGGTCAACTACGCAACTAATATTTAGCACGTAGCTCGGGTACGTACTAACAGCGCGACATTAAGGCGTGTAAAACTTGTACTACGTTTTGACCGGTAACCCAGTTACGTACAGACGTGCCTATGCGTTAGCGTGATCACGAAACAATGGTATCTCTATAACAATTTTTTTATTAGTACCTATTTGTACTTAAATAAAAGACAAGCGTGGAAATTCTCAAAGCAAGCACGTGCGAGTATGTTGCAGTACTGTGAAGTTATTCCTTTCACATAAAATGCGTAGGTAATAAATATAAAACTTTATTTTCCACATTTTGCATGAAAGGGCTAAGTTTGTTTATATTTTCGTATCATATCGTATCCAGCATTATTATCTTTTGTATGATCTCGTCGATGTTCAATCGACATACCTAGTTATATAAAATATTTTGAGTATCGTTAAAAAAAATTCTAATGGAAGTGTAGATTGGCAGTGACATAATTTTGAACGAAAAAATAATTAAAAACTATATATTTAAAAGCAAAATAATATTTGATTTCATAATTCAATTTTGTTTTAGTAAAAAGGATTTGTTGTAATTGTATAAAACATTTCTTTTCGAAATATTTTTTTTTACCGTTCGCAAAAACACCTCAATATTGAGAAGAAATAAAATTAATTTTTGTTAAAAGTCGGTGCATTGTTTATTCAATTTGATATTTAATTATTTTTATAAAGTGTAATAAAAAAATCGAGCACTGAGATATTGTTGTGAGGTTCCATTCGTCCGATACAACGGACATTAATCTGGAGGCGGAATGCGCAGGCGCGAGCGTACACAAATCAGAGTAACGAGCCGACATTTATCACGGGCTACTGGACTAATACGGCTTTCTCGAATGCCTCCAGCTCATCTCTGTCTGTCACGGCAGCGATTGCTCACCTTTATTAACCAAAGTCGGCAATGTGGGCGACCGCTAAGACGGTCGTGGATCAACGGTCGTTTAATTTCCAGTTCATCGACGAGAGTTTCGTATAAGAATAGGTAACAGACATGTCTGACAATTCGTTTATTAACTTAAAACTATAGCGTTTTGAGACGATGATAATGATAAAATATGTGGTTTACATAGGCAACTAAATTACATGAAAATATTTAATTAATTTATTTTGAAGAGCGTAGTCAATAAATTGACATCAACTGAAAAAAGATAGAAATCCTTTTTATTCTACATAACTGTTTAATTTACAACTGATTCGATAATAGGTAGGAGTCATCCATAAATTACGTCACACGTTTAGTCAACAAAATGTGACAATGCACGACAAGGAGCAGGTCAAAAGCTTTGTGACGTGTCAAATCCGAAATATTAAAACGAAAAAAGGTTTATGTATTTTGTTTTGTCCAATATTTAAAGTATTTTGAACAAAAAAAATTGTAAAAATTGCTGTTTTCAATTACGTGTGACCACCATAACAAGGATGGGAGGGGGGTCAAAAACTTTATAAATTATGTGACGTAATTTATGGATGGTCTCCATACTTTTACATTAATTTGACAAAACTTATTTTAAATTGTAATGACAGGAAGTTCAGATAATAGAATAAATATAATATATCTTTATTGTTTGTCTTTTCTTAGTAATGTGTAGACGCACAGACGGCAAACCAGTTGATTTTCGAGGTATTGCAAATAAAAACCGTTATACACTCCAGAGGTGGGTATATACTTCAGATCTCAAGTAAGTGTGCGAATCTAGTAATGAAGTAAGAACTAGTGCTTGAATAGAAGTGTCGTGAGAAAACACTTACCTACATATTACGGTACGCACACACGTCGTATTACTTGTTGTGAGAAATAGTTTGAAATTCGTACAACTATCTAGATTTGTAAAATCGACGGCGTCGCTTGCCGAGCCTTTGCTTAGTAGAATGTCAAATGGCCCTGCTAGTTTTACAAACTCTCAGAATTTTCAATATTGTGGGTGTTCATTAAATTAAGAAATTGATTTCGATGTGTTCTACTATCGATTGATGAGTTCCACCTCTTTTTCTATTACTCCTTCATAATTAAATATGCATCAGATATAAATGCTGTCATTTTGATGGTAAACTCTTTCCATTGATTCTAAAATCAGCCAACAAATACTGATGTAAAACAATAGAAAAATTCGATTAAGGATACTTTTAATTCGACTCGTTTATTTCGTAGATACCATTAAATTCTAAACATTGGTACATAAAAGACATAAATTTAGCCGACCATTTTTATGTATACCATATGCGCATTGTTTCTGAGGTGTCAGTCGACGATTACAAACGTATAAAAAAAATATACATCAATGTCGACAACGCATCCTTTAACGTTAGCAGGATGTTGCGAAACTTCCTCATCCCGAATCAATTATTCATTACAGCCATTCTGTGATTACGGCTAACCTATTCCAAACTCTGAACTTTGTCAGTCCTTTTCAGTCACTCAATAGTATCCGGTAGATATTAGCCATACATGACAGTAACTTGAAACTGTTATAATTAATTAGGTCAATTAAACATCATATTATATAAAATTATCAATTTTTATTTATCAAAGTGTATCTCTCCGTTCGCGTATAAAATACCGATACACGCGACACTGTCAAAGCCATGTGGACGTTTTAGGTCAATTACCTCGTAAATCGTCAATGTTGACGTATATCATTATTTTTGTTGCACGAGTCGCGCATGCGCCATTACGCGCACCGGAACGGATGTGAGTTTTAGTTGATGCATCGATGTCTAAACTAATACATTATATTATATTATTAATCATACAAACTGGCGATGTTCTCTATAGATATTAAATTAATTTTACATGTATATCAAAGAAAATAAAAATAATTGATACAACCTTTGTGTAATATACCTACATTAACTTATTTTTCGATGTGCATTACATTATATGTACATTAAAGTAAAGCAGCCCATGTTTTTGCTTTCAGAGTTTTATTTAATTGCTCACATGAATTTAAAATTGTAATTATGAGGCTGTTACCGCAAAATTGTATAAATCGATGAGCTATTTCATACCAATTGTTACTAATGCAGTGGTATATTTACTAATTAAATATGTACAACGTTACGTTATCTAAAGACCGTATTTTCAATTTCTAAAGCTCGACACTCACGCTCAAATCTACCAAACAATCTTATTTCAATCACTAACACATTAGCCCCCCTCAAAATAAAAACTTGAGATGCAATCACGATTACATGTACTATTATAAACTGACGAAAAAGGAAAAGAAACTTTTATCGCCCGATCGTGTATTTACAACGGGAGGCGGCGACAAGACCCGCCTCGTAGAACAGGTATAAAATGAGTTGTGTCAGCACACGTGCACCTGTTCAAAGAGCGTCGGCGCACGCCCCCTCCCCGCCCGCCGCACCGCGACCGCCATCGGCCGTAGCAAACTGCACCGGGTCATCGGTGCGCCCTCTGTTGTTTTCGTGCCTAAACATTGCTGAAGTCTGATACTTTTTTAGCTCTTGTTAGATGCCCGTGCTAGCGATATGAGTTGTTATGGACGATCGCCACTTCGAGAGCAAGTAAATCAATATACCAAAGATTAAACAAACCGTGAGCAAGGAAGCTGGCAACGCACCCATAACACTCGAACTTACATGAGAGAGAGAAATTATTATACGCAATGATAATTATTCCTGTTGCAGGTTAATCCGGCGTTATATCCTTGATGAAGTATGCTTATCGATGATTGTCATTGAAGTAAAACATTCAAAAGGGTTGTGCCTACCAAGTGGAGATCTAAGGAAGTTTCCGAGCCGAATAAGCAAAGCTCTGAAATATAGGTGTGAGCTTATTTGTAGAAAATTAGAAATATGTTGATAATATTATAATATTGTATGGAGGCTGTGTTAATACGTTACAAATGTTTTTGAAAATTGCGGCCCAGCCTATTTTTACGAGGTACAGTTATCCAAAAAATAAAAAAATCTACGGTTTACTGATTTTCAGTCGTTTTTAATAGCTCACATTTTCTAGAATTCCTATAAACTCGGAATCTAAAAAAAATCTGAAAAACCCTGTTAATTGATTAAAGAAAAAAACCCAAAGTAATTGATCCTATAGGCCATCGCCAAAACGTTTTGATATTTTCGAATGTAAGACTCTTAGAAACATATTTACATATTCAAATCTAATATAGAGGTGTTTAACAATATAGCTCTTCGAGCTCAATAATATATTTTTCTATATGTTTTTGTTTCATTTTAAATATTATTAATAATGAAAGAAGAAATAATTTGAAACAAAAGCGATATATAGTGCTTTCGGAGAAACAAAGACTTTTTCTCCTAGTGAAAGAAACCATATGGTGGGGAATAGTCATTCTTTCCTTGGGACGACTGTATATAAAACTTATTTGTGTTTATAATTAAACTACTTTCAGGATAGATATATACGTGATCTAATTTTAACCTAAAAAAAAATAGCAAAAGACACACACACGCACTACAACGTAATACACACCGCTCGGAAAATGGTCAAAATAGATTTCTAGGACCCTGGCTCCTGTCAAAAATCGGACTAAAATCGAAACTTCCTAACTTGAAAATTTTTCAGTTTTGTAGTGGGGAGGTTACAAATGTTAATACATGAAATTGTTTTAACGATACATATATGTTCACTATGAAATTTTAATAGTGATGACAAAAATCAGGACCTCTTGAAATGACAAAAATAAAGTCATTTTTCATCACAGAGTGTACCAATTCAATTCGTATTTTTTTTCTCGTATCGACCCAATCAAGAATTAGTGCATTATGTATGAGTGCAAAAATATATACTTAGAAATTGTAGATCATTTAGACATTACATATTTTTGAATATTCCTGTCTAGTAACTCAAAATATCCGCCTCTTTCAAGTGCCCACGCTCGTAATACATTATTTTAATTCTACCCCTTTCAACATTATAGGTTCTGTCTGACTTCACCTGTTTGGATTTGTAGTAGGTAATAGCTCAGAAAAGGAAGTATTTCAGAGCTATTTAAAAATCACATAACTTTATTTTTCCAGGGGAGTATTATTATATCTATAAATTTGTCAATGAGTTATAGTATAATTATACTGTAGGCAAAGTATATTTGTAAATATAGTGTATGCCACGTTACATTCAAAATAGGTATTTATAGCATTATTGTCAGGAACGTAGGCGCAGAGGTTACTTAGAGCTTCCATTGGCTCCAAAGCATAATGTCCCACCAATACATACGAAGTAAAGCCGGCCGTGAGATGTAGTCTCAGATCGACGCCTATAATCTACAACTGCGCTTGTCTCTATTTTCGTATTGCCAGTCAAACAGAAATCGGCAACTGCAGGTGGTCGAATCGAAAGGGAAAACTTGCGGAACCAAAGGTATGCGAGGCACAAGAAAGGTGTTATGGATGAAATTTCCCTGTAAAGAATTCCGGTATCGCGGCACAGTTTTAGTTGTTTTAAATCTCCCAGAAGAATGACTAGCACAATTGTAATTTAATACACAATAAATGTCAATAGTACTATTATGACACACTTGCTTACCGCTCGAGAAAGAAAGTACAACGTTGGAACTAAAGAAGATTACGGCCGGTACATAGCCGCCGCCGCATTATCGAACGACCGAAATCGACTAAGCCGTTAGTGAAGTAGGACGTCGCCGTAATGAGGTAACGAGTGTCTCGACCTTATGGCTAAATATTGCAGGTGGTTACGCAATCTAAGCGGCGATAGAGGAAAAGTCAGGAAACGTCTTAAATGAATCCGGAAATGTTGCACGAAGCGTGAACGCTTTGAAATAATGTGACCGATTGTCCAGCTCGGGCCGGAATATGCTTGTTTATATAATTTGGAAAAAAAGAAATAAAAAAATAAATATTAGGTTTTTATTTCTATCGTTTCAAGCTAGGACAAACAAAACATTTTAAGTAAAATAGTAAGTACATAAAAAAAAAGTGTTTAGAGTTCCGAGCCAAAATAGCGAAAATGGAACCCTTATAATTCGTCAGTTCGTCCGTTCGTCCGTATGCCACTGACATTTTATTCCAAAACTACAACATGTATATTGATGAAATTTATAGTGTAGATATCTTGTATAAGCCGCCACTTAGTTTAGTGGTTAAATAACAAAAATAAATATTTCAAGGGGCGGGGGAGGGTATGCCATACATGTAACAAAAGCGGACAAAAAATTTTTTCCACAAATAGTGGCAAATATTTTGACAGTTCTTTTAAAAACACTTCAAGGTTTATAAGCAATTTTTTTGATTATGTAAATAATTTCGGAAATGATTGCTCAGAAAATTGCAGAAATTGTGTGTCCCCCATTTTCTAAACCGTAAATCCAAAAAAATATGAAAAAAATAACGAAGATAACGCTTAATGAATATTTTCAACGAAAATTATTTTGAACATATTAGGATATACTGTTTTCGAGTTATTGCCGAAAAATTACACTTCTCAACAAAAGGACGTAAATGCCATGAACATACGCTCTTTTGCTGATGCACTTTAGTTTATACCAATTTCATAGTAATAGTCGACGTACCTACTTGTTTTTTTAGTTATAAGCGACTAGTGCTTATAACTATTGTGTGCGGGAAACATGGAAAGACTATAACAACGTACTTTTTTCATCTGTAGTGCATTTCGTTGTAATAATGGTTTCGGAACCCTATGATGAGCATGGACCTACATGCTCTTGGCCAGTTTTTTGACATTAAATTACTCTCAATAAATATTCCGGAATTCCAAATGTTTGGAATACCAAATTTACTAGCTATTGTAAATAACGAATTACAGCTGAATGTAAACCTATAACATATTTTAGTCAATCTTTTGATTTAATGTAATTTATGATGTTCTATCACTCTTTATTCAACGGTATAAATAAAATGAATACAAAACGATCGAAAATATAGAGGTAATCATATCAAAATATGTCAAGCTCGACTGACTGAGCGTTTAACTCGTACAATTTATTATTTACAAAAGGCTTGAAGGGCATATTTATTCTGTTCGGACGGACGACCTATATCTATTCACTAAACATCGATGAGATAAAAAGAAACATTGTTCTGGAAATCAAAATCAATATTGACGGCCCGATATAGACTCTCGTAAGTAAAAGCGCAAAGGCTAAAATAATAAAGACGACAAACAACGTTTACTTTTAACGTCCGAAGTGGGCACGTGCAGCGCCGGCACCGGGACGTGATAAAAGGTCCGTAAACAATGGCTCAGGTAACTCCAGATAACAAAGCTTGAGCGAAGGTAACAACTCTTCCTCGTAACGGCGGTTATCAGGCTGATGAACTCGACGGGGACGTTTTAAGATAAAACTGTTTGAATTTGATAGGTTCTTCTTTTACCATTTAATTCTGTATATGAAAAAATGTTCTTAATGTTCAAGGAGGTGTAGAAAAAAAATAATTTGAAAAATAAAAAATAATCCAATACCTAAAAGTGAACCGAAAAGATGGAAACAAGATGAAAAAATTATCCAAATATGATCAAATGTTGCAGTCGGAAGTACAATGTAGCAAGAGTCGCGGCAAGGGACATGAATGCAAATAGCTACTGACTGGAAATAGTTATCATATTTTATTAGATTATTTTTGCGTCATCTTGTTTCCGTCTTTCCAGTTCGTTTCCAGTCGGATCTTTTAAGTTATTAATTATTTTTATTTATTTATTACTTTTTAGTTCTGCTTTAAGGGGCCATCCATAAAATACTTCACATAAATATAAGGTTTTTGACCCCCCCCCCCATTCTTGTCACAGGTGGTCGCACGTAAATGAAAACAGCAGTTTTTACAATTTTTCTTTTGTTCAAAATACTTTAAATATTGGACAAAGCAAAAGACATAAGCCTTTTTTCGTTTTCGTATTTCTGATTTGACGTCACAAAGCTTTTGACCTGCTCCTGTCGCACATTGTCACATTTCGTTGACCCCTCCAAAACGTGTGACGTAATTTATGGATGGCCCCTTAGAGGTGTGAACCGCGTGTCTGGTAAAATCGTAATACATTTCTTTTATCGATATATTGTTATTAATAAATTATTTATTAATATTGTAATTTGTGCCTATTTTTCATTATTTATTTACTCTTAATTATGTTATTTCTTTCATCCTGTATTAAATAACGATTTGGGTAACGGTCGTTAAAATTAAGTATCTTTGAAAATTTTGGGTTTGTCAGATGAGTTCAACAATTACATTGAATAATACTACAATAATTATTTTTCACATTGATTAGATGCATTATACGATTATATAAGGACCTTATGACATTATAACTTTTGATAATTTAAGTGATAATGGTTGCTGACCAACATTTAATCGTTATAGATTCTAAATAGCCATTCAAAATGAAAAAACGAATGAAGAAACCTAAACATAATTTTCAAAATCCGATTTACTGATACCCCATTTGACATAGTTCGTTAATTTTAATTTTTTTTCTTTTACGCAATATGGCATCTAATTGTCGCCGTATCGAACTTTGATTACTTTTATGTGTTTAGTGACATTAACGGGATTAAGATAAATCGATTCGCATGAGAATCATAAAAAATCGGCCCACGTGTTTGGTCTCTAGAGTTATACATAGAAACAAACAAACATACATATATATAGGCTCATAAACACATTACCTCCTTTGCGTCGCGCAATCGGACAAATATGTAGTCACATTGTAGTACACGCTTAAACGTAATTTGCTTAAGAATTTTATACGTTTTACATCTATTCTAATCGTAGGTACTATGTTAGAAACTTAGAATCAGTTTGATTGTGTTTCTACTTGTTTTTGGTCTTGATTAACACTATATTTTACACTGTTACATTACTATTATTTCAATAGCGCTTAGTTTTCAGTGGTTTATACATATGTATACAGAAATGAAAGCAGTTTAGACAAATCCATTGTTATAATTAAATTTGCTTAAAAAAGGCAATCACACCATTTGTATTACTCTCGGACTGTGAAATGAAATTTGTGAATGAACTTCATCGTTTAGGTCGTATTCAATTACAAGAGTAATCCGTCTCGAGGCCGATACAATAAAGTATTTTTTTTAATTCTATTACCGCGAAAGATTGATGGGGCTCTCGCGTGCCCCAATTAAATGATGTTAACGACTATGGGAACACGGAGCTAAAGGAACAATGTTACAGTGCACTTATCTACGTATATTGAACAGAGAATAGGTTAACATAACATTAACGTTCCAATGGAGAATATAGACCACAATTGACTGGGTCTAAAATTTTCTACGCTATTATTGTTTACCTTTCGGATGCGGTGAATCTGTGTTTTTGTAAGCTTATAAAAAATAATCAAAAAATCGACATGTATTGATTATAATAGACGTAATAATTTACACTGTTATCAATTGATATTCATTTAAGTCACTTATCCCTTGGTCGATTCTGTATTTGATATCATACAAATAGAGCAATGTAGACAGTATGTGTTTGTGATGTATACCTATGAAACTAAAAACGTAATACATTTTATCACTACGGATGCGTTAAAAAACTGGCGTCATCTTTAGTTCTATTCTTTCATCGATACAATTCAAATAGAAATGAAGTTAAAGGTGAGCTTTTAAATATTATTGACCCTTTTGGGCTTACTATATAGTTCTTATACACATTAATGACTTACATAAAATAATCGCTAGGGGCACTGTATCATGTCACATACAAATGATTATAAAACATAAACAAAATAGTAGCATTCATATTCAACTGCCATGTATTATATGACAAGACGATCGATTAATTGTATAGAGAAGAATCGAATAGTATATGTTTTGCGATTTTATCGTGACTCATACTCGTCTGTCCGTCTATCTGTCCCAGCCTATCCTAATCTATTGTACAAAAATTTTATACAATTTCAAATTGAATTTAAATTTTAGTACAAATACAGAATTATATGACCCATGGACGGATGAATGAATATGAAATATGCACAAATTTTGATTTTGAAGGCCAACTTGGGATATATAAAAAAAAACTTGTTAGGTACATTATTTGACATTCCAAATAGAAAGGCTTATATGAAAAATACAAATACATATACTTCTGTTTCTATGTAATTATCAAATGCATACTTCAAGGAACTTCAAAGAAATTACAAAAAATTCTAGGATTTTTCTTCCTCTCAGAAACTATTGAATCTAAAAACCTTTAAAATAAATATGGAATTACAACCTTACTCATTTGTAGGAAAATGAAATCTTTAAATTCCCATGGGAATCGGATAATTTCTATGGAGAGAAATTGCGTATAAAATGTGTTGCTTTATTCCACCGAAAAATAAGTTAAATCGGTGTAGTGATTCTAAGGTAACCTATTTAAATGAAGGAGGCGAGTTCAAATTCTAGGCTACGATAACTTTTCTTATCTTCGGGTTAACACAAGCAGAGTCGAATTAAAAAACATACAAACAGTACGTAATACCATTAATAATACAGAATATATACATATAATTTATTTACACCACAAAAATACAATATTGTGGAGTCTGGTGCCTGAAATAGGCACAAGGGTTACAAGTCACCGGGCTTCCCAACGCAATTCACAAAGTGTGCGTGAATATATACGATGTATATGTATTGCTTAGTCGTTAACACATTAGTCATTTGATAGAGTTTAGTCGTGGGATACCTATAAGGAAGGGAGTTACTAACAAATGGTGATGCAGTAGACAATAAATGACTGACACAGGGAGAAATACACAGATTTGAGTATAACTGGAGGAATTATATGACGTAAGGTTTTAAATATGAATATCAATTTCCAGATTCTAGTAATGAGTAATTCGATATGAGATTTAAATGACAGATTTCTGTCAATTATAACGCCAAGGTATTGTATGTATCTGTGGCTTGTAAGATCGGACAAGCACAATCAACAATTTCACTAGAACAAGAGTCAATCTTGTATTGTTCCTCGTAGTGAATGTCATATATTGAGTTTTATCAGTGTTAAGTGTCAGAACATTGTGTTGTAGCCATTTAGTGACGATGTTCAACCCACTTTGTGCTGATAAATAAACGTCAGGCCAAGTCTTTTCACTAATTACTAGTGCCGTATCGTCAGCAAAAACAATAATCTTACCATTTTGTAGACTTCATTGGCACAGGTCATTAATATAGATGAGAAAAGGATAGGACCTAAGATGCTCTCTTGAGGAATACCGTAGGTTATGGGAAGCTCATCACTTTGTCAATTATTAATTTTGATTCATTGAGTACATTGACTTAGGTAGTCTTTAAATAATTTTAGCTGATGACCTCTAATGACAATGTGTTTCAGTTTTTTAAGGAGTAAGGGAATCGAGACTATGTCAAAGGTTTTTTTTTCGAATCTAGAAAGATAGCCAAAGTTTTATTTTTGTTACCCAAATTTTTTACTATAAAGTCTGTGAGTTTGTGAATAGTATCAGATGTAGATATGCCATTTCGGAAAACATATTCTGAAGGAGAGAGAAGATTAAATTTTTCCAAATAATTAATTAATCTTTTATTAATAATCCGTTCCAACATTTTAGAAAGTGCAGATAATATGGAAATAGTCCTGTAATTGTTTACACAACTTTTGTCTCCACTTTTATAAATAAATCTGAATTATAGATTTTTTAAGGCATCATGAAAGGCTCCACTTGAAAAGGACATGTCAAATAAATAATTTATATGTGGGACAAGGCTGTTCTTATGTTCTATCAAGAAGTTTCATGATATATTATCCCAACCGACAGCGCAATCTGTGCTGTCGATCTCTTCCATATCTTTGGACAGCATAGCCATAGAGTTCGGTGGAGAACTGGACAAATCCAGGACCTCCCGGCCCCTATTCTTTGAACTGAATTCATCTTCAGATGCTAAAGAATGACCGACATTTGCAAAATACTCATTAATGTCATTTATTGTCTGATTGTGATTGACTAGTTCAAATGCTGAATTTTTGGGCTTACATCGATTTGTTACGTTATCGATGACATGCTATAAGGTCTTATTATCCGTTCTTGATTTCATTTGATTCATATGCTTATTATACTTTTTTGAGAATTTTATTGCAAAAGTTTCTATATTTTCAGTAAATACGTTTTAAATCCTCATTATGAAGCGATCGCTGAGCTTTTTTTGTGTAAATCATCCCTATTCCTCATACAGCAAAGGAGGCCCGGAGTATATATGGTGTGAAAATTAGTTTTCGTTTGAAGATGGTGATGGTTGTGGTATTTGTGTTAATTGCTTATTGAATTAGAGAAATAAAAATAGAGGACGCAACATTAACGTCCGATTCATTGTAAATTATACTAAAATTGGTATTATTTAAGTCAGATGTCAGTCGCTCTGAGTTGTTTCTAGATATTGTTCGATTTATTGATATGTTAATTTTTTTAAATGGGAAACTGAGCATCACCGGATAATGATGAGTAACAGTGAATTCAGCAACTAAGACTTTTGTCAAAAATTTTGACTTAATGATGAAGTGGTCCAGACAAGTCCTCCCATAAGTGGGTAAAGTATATGTTGGAAGAAGCCCATAAAAAGCTAGATACAGTGAAGAATTTCGATCGACATTGTCAGAATGTATATCGATATTGATATCTCTTTTTTCATATAAATCCGCCGTGCACTCAAATAATTTTATGGGACTAGAATAGTGCAAACAGTTTCGCATACATTGAAGGGTACGTAGTACGTATATCTCAATGTTTGCATAATTTGTTAAACTAATTCACTCAAATTTCAAATTATTTTAATAGATATCATATATAATGTTTAACTGAATTTCAAAGAAATGCATTCGAAAGCCTTACGTGCTGTTATTTCTCGCCGTTAAATTACGTGCCTACCTATAACTTTCAGAATATAAAAAAGTACAATACCGACATAACGCACACCTACCCGCCTTTGTGACTACTGAGAAACAAAATAGCATAGAATGGAACATGAGTACACCATGGAACAGGAGTATACCCAACATGACTTTATTGTACAGAAACTACATTTCTATCAGTGAATCACTGGACATAAGATTGGTCTAGCGGAAAGTTGATCTTAAAAGAATCTTATTTAGTGAATGAAATAAAAAGTTACTGTGCTTATTTCCAAAGCACGTGGCTGCGTGTATGCAAAATTTTATTATGAAAATGACTTAACCCAATTACACTTGAAACAAAGAATTTCCTGAATACTTGCTTCCATACGGACATGATTTTTTTTCTATTCGAATGAATGAAATATTTTTCTTTCAAGATTCATAATATAGGCTATGTAAGCAAAATACCACATAGATTGATTGAAATTTTAAGTGGTCAAAATGAAACGAACAAACAAAAATCTTCAATTTTGCATTTGCACTGCATGCAATGCATTTGCAAATTACATACATGAAATTACATAAATACACTAAAACAAAAATCATTGCAGCCTCGGATAGAATGCGTTGTATTATGAGATTGTATGAAAAACTTGCAAGTACCTTGCAAATAGAGAAATATAGTTTTACATATAATAATGGCCAAACCCTTGGTCGTTATCACATGTTTATTATTAAATAATATTGAAATTTTGAAAATTATCCTCTACATTAAAATAAGTCATTAAATGTAATTACTTATTATAACGTACAGGATTATTTGAATCAATTATCAATCGACTTAAGTGTAAGGGTTCCATAAACTCTACCGGTAACCCGCGGTCATGTTTGTCTCTGCCACAGACTGTACCTTCTTGACGGAGCTCACGTCGTCTGCACGCATTCGTCTCGTAATTACTTTCATGTAAATTGGATCAGATCTATCAAGCGTACGGCCGACGCGCGGTGTGAGGAATGCTAATGTTCCGTATACGTACATATTATGTGTGTATATTTTAATATATGTAGCTCAGTTTAACATCTTTCCCTCTAAAAGATGTCTGGTGATTTTTTTTTCAGTTGTATTTTATTTGCTATTTATTATACCACCGAATATGTAAATGAGCTTCCTTAACATAGATATAGCATATAACTTATTGAAGTAAGTATATTCTTTTGCTTTATATCTGTCGATTATTGTATATTTAAGAATGCTGCTAGAACGACCGTTTCGTCCGTTAATTTGATAAGTTCTCGGATAATACTTGATTCTCTCGTTTGCTCGTGTTTAGTCAACTTAATAACTGCACCAATTTAAATGGAAAACTTTCCAATATTATTCCAAAACTGGTCCTGTGCGTTATCGACGCCCTAAAATAGATTAACTCTTCTATTTTATACGCATACGAGATAGAATCGCGGGCTTAGGTAAAATTTAATATGCTCGCTCTTGAATTACATTATCATTTTAATTTTATCGTTACTTAAATCGGAAAACTTGTTGAGATTCAAATTAACGACCGTCGACATTATGCTAAAGGGTCACAACCAACGGTATAGCACTAAAATATATTTTTTTTATATATAATTCAAAGGTGTGGTCAAGCGGCATCTAAACAATATGGTCTGGCGAGGCTTTGAGTTAACGGCGCGTACCCGATCGACACCGGTTTTTAGATAATTTATTAATCAAATATAAGCCTTACACCCGCACATTTAAAGACTATTATGACAATTCACTTTTTCAGTCATAGTTTTATGGTCTGACCACGGGGGTCGCTCGGTGACGTGACTTCTGTGCCGATGAGCTGAGGTTCAATGCTCAACACGACCCGCCTATTCCGTACGCAGAGCACTTTCAAGATAGACTCTATGATCAAATCGATAGTGACAGACATTTCGCAAAGAACTGTGCCTATGAAAACAAAAAGAATAATCACTTTTTTAGTATATTCAAAAAATATATAAATATAAGCGTCTTATAGCGCTTCATAATATTCATTTAAAAAAACAATTGCATGTAACACCATTCCGTAATGTAAGTACTTTTTTTTTTTTAATTCAAAAAATATGTTACTACCGTGTTTATTATGTAAATAAGTCAGCAACACTTATATACATACATATTCTCGGAAACAATTCTATTGAGATGAAATTTATATGAACAATTTATAAATTTATCTAAATATGTATCTAAATATTTATTACTAGAAATGAATATGAGCAACTTTTCCCGCGGAAAAATTCTCGAACTCCTAATATATAAGATAAAATTGACAGGCGCCGAATGAAGTTTACTCGCCAAGGTACTAATTTAAGCATATGTATATACATATATATATATATACATGTATGCATGCATGTACATCGTATGTATATATGAGAATTACGAGCTTGAATTATATTTGAACATTTTTAAACCGTGACTTAAGTTATTAACAAAAAGTCGCTGTTAAGAAACGCATATTGACAGAAAAATAATGGGCCTCCATTCCGAGATTTATCGCGGGATATTACTCACGTCGACTTACGACGAGATTATTGAAATCCCCCAACTCCGGCGTTACGCGGGCGACGCGGCCCGCTTTTCATACATCACGATCTTAGGGTGTCAAGTTACTAATGACTCTTGACGCCCTTTATCTGTACACAACTATCGACGTTGCTTTATGGTTACAAATCGGATATTTAAAAAAATAACTGACGAGTTTGTTTTACGTTTGAATTGCTCGTTTCTACGTGAATCTTGAATAAAAGTAAGTTTGTGAATCAAAATTAATTCACTTATCGGGGTTCCGTGTGGAAATCTTTTTTACCAGGACTATACACGCCGTCCCTGTTCTACTGTCAAAAGACTACTTCTTTTGAACCGTAATAGGTAGCCGTAGTAATATTTAACAGAAACTTTAACAAGCGACCCTAATAATGGCGATTTAAATTTTTATTTAGATAAAGGTTTGTTTTACAAGTTTGCCTATATAGATGACTTTTCTGGAAAAAATAATGGATTTTACACAAAAACTTTGCTTTATCACTTTATGGTTTGATCTTAATGGTTTTTGATTCTGAATAACAAATTGAACTACATGACATGAACTACCAATAGAACTGCATAAATAAAATACGCAGGTAATTTGAAAATGAACATAAAGAATTTTATCGTAGCGAAGTTATTTATATGCCCACGGCAAATTTGAAAGACGTCCAGCAAGCTCAGTTGCCCTGGTACTCATTTTTTATGACAGTTTATAATTCAAAAGAAGTCATTATACCCACACTAAAGCAGTAAATATAAAAACTGGCCATGAGCATGTCGGACCATGCCCATTATAGGGTTTCGAAAACAATATTAAAAAGAAATGCCCTACAGATAAAAAAGTACGTTATTACACTTTTTCCATGTTTCTCTCAGATAATAGTTATAAGCACTTTAGTCGCCTATAACTAGAAAAATAAGTAGGTATGTCGACTATTACTATTAAACTAGCGTAAACTAAAGTGCATCAGCAAAATATCGCATCTTCATGGCACTTACGACCTTTTGTTGAGAAGCGCAGTTTTTCGGCAATAACTCAAAAACAGTATATCTGATCATGTTCAAAATAATTTTCCTTCAAATTATTTATTATGTGTTACCATCGTAATTTCATTTTTCATATCTTTGAATATACAATTTAGAAAATAAATGGGGACACAATTTCTGCTACTTTCAGAGCGATTATTCCCGAAATTATTCACATAATTAGAAAGATTGCTTGAAAACCTTAAATTGAAAGAACTGTCGAAATATGTGCCACATGCTGATATTTTCTGAAAATGCTTTTTCAGTTTCTGTTACATGTATGGAGTACTCCCCCTAGAAATATATATTTTTGTTATTTAACTGCCAAACTAAGTGGCGGCTTATACAAAATACCTACACTATAAATTTTATCAATATACGTATTGCAATTTTTTAATAAAGTGCCTGTGACAAACGGACGGACGGACATTACAAAACTATAAGGGTTCCGTTTTTACCATTTTGGCTCGGAACCCTAGAAATGTAACGAAAAAGACAATCATACAGAGTTTATGAATATCAACTAACATTTCATGTTTAACGTGGAAATGAATAGAAGTTGATTAAAATGTACAAGCAACATACAACAAGTGATATTTTTATTTTAACAATATATTAATTATAAATGTATTTATTATTTATATCAAGATCAAGAACTGTATATCCCACGTTTGGAATCGGCTTTATTTAATTACTGACTTACTAAAAGTACGTGAACTGTGTTCGTTACAAAGGATTTGGAGATAAGCCATCCATGCTGGTCCAATACAAATTGGAAAATGGAAACGACCGTAGTCACCAATAAGGTGACAAAGTCCAGTCTGTAAAGCCGAACCTCATCTCCAAGGCACGCAGCGAACGGTTTTCACTTGACTCAAGTTTAATTTTAATTTCACTCATTAGTCAAATCGCTCATGGCCAGGGTTCGGACCCGATAACTTTTGATCTGAAGAGAGTGCCCTCGCCCTCGATCGTTCAGCCGCCACCGCTCGTCGTGGACGTAATATAATTTGTAATTACTATAATTAATAATAACAGACGTCCGAAGACTAAATTGGGGAACAAATTTTAATGTAAAATTAAATTGACATGATTCTTATTTCGCTTCAATATCGCCATTTGGCCCTGCAAACAATTCGCAATGCAGGATCGACTAGAGCAAACGCGAACGTGACGCTTGTCGACCCACGCCTCGTCCGTTCATGCGCAGACGTTGCGAGCACGGTCAACGTCGGACCGCGAAAACGGACTTCACTCATCGTTACGACCTCGTGCTCGCGAAGTGTCCGTACTATCACCGCGTCGCCCGCCGCTAGCCGTGGTATTTTCGCGTGATGCCTACATTCGTTGTGAATAACTATATCTGGATAAATAGAGAGTTTTACAAAAATCTTTATTACAAATAAAGATGTTAGGCGTGGTAACGATAGAACGATATTTATTCAGAAATTATTGGTTGTACTTAAATTAAAATTAAATGTGACTAAAAATAAAATACATATCTTTTTTATGTCAAATGATCACTTTTAAATGATGATCTGGTACATAAAAAAAATTGTTATGTTCGAATTCTAAGAATACTTCATATTTAATGTCAATAGAAAAATCTGAAAATAATTCATCATCAATCATCAACCAATAATGAATAGGTGCAAGCAAATAATTTCTGCAATTAAGTAAATTATATTTAACTATATTAATATATATAACTAAGTATATTATATTAAATTGTTTAAATTCCCATCGCAATAGGAACATAGTATATAACAATTTATCGCATCTTCTATTTGGAACTTTTAGTACGGAACCCTAAAAGCGGTGTTTGCTCAATGGTTAAGAATATCATCTACATATCAGAAGGAACCGATTTCGGTTGTGACCATAGACGAATTGACCAATGAGTGTTAATCTTAAGTTAAACGGCTTGCTCTGTACCCAGGAGAGCACATCAAAAGGTCGGTCTCGGATTGTCATCATCACACCGGTTACAGCGGTCGCTAGTAGCCCCCTACCCCTATTGGACTTAAGATGAATTAATCTCGTAGTCCCTTGATCTATAAAAAAGAGATCGTAGATGGGTGTGCCTCAGGAGTGGATTCATTAAAAGAAAAGAATGACACAACAATCTAAAAATAATAGGGTTCTACGTTATGTAGCTAAACGAGATATTGATAACTTAAGCAGGTCAGCAACTACAACGTGAGCGTTTCAAAATGAAAAGCATTATCGCGTGAAGAACGTTACTTTACGCGACTATCACGACGATAAGTTTAACCGTTATTTACATGTAATAATACTGCTTTGATTTCAAGTTAATATTGTAGCATTATCGGCACCATTAAAATGGATTTCCATAAATATATACCAACAGTATAAGATCCTCATAAAGTTCCATTACGAACATGCTTCAATTGAAAATCAATCCAAAATCTTATATCTATCGTCGATTTTGTGAATTCTTGGAACTACAAATTGTTCTTACCTGGACAGCGCTGTTAAGGAAACAGTTGTTAAGCCCCGGAGCGTTCCAAAGACCTTTGGTCGTATGGAAGATTCCGGAGTCCCGCGAGTCGTCGCGGGAGTGCTGGGGTCGCCCCTCCCCCCGCAGGTATTGCTCGTGAACGCTCGCCATCGCCGCCTCACCGCACCGCAGACCGTCTATGGATCGCTTGCGTCATCTGGTGGAAGAAAAAAAAACTAAGGTCAACAGACGCGACCAGTGCCTACAGAACGTATGAGTTAATTTTAACAGTCTGACTGTTAATTACTTTTAGGAGAGGTTTGACGACCTTTGCAACGTGTATACAAGTACGTATATACAAGTATATATATTTTTTCTCAAGTTTGGTTTAAGTTGAAAAATGTATTCAAAGCTTGGGATGAATATTGGAATGCAACGCCTGCATAAGCAAATGGTCGGCATAATATAGTGATATCATTTTACTATAACTAGAGGATAGCGAAGAATTGAAGTTGTAATATGACGCGTTGATTCCTTGTTTTTTACTAAAAATTGATCTTTAGGGTCTAAACTTATTATCGCTTTTCAGCATGAATGGCATTTCTTAAGGCATAATAAATTGATACTAGGAAATAGAAAAAATAATACGAAAATAAGAGCCATTATTAGAAATAGTACTTCGTTTTCAGAATGAATAAAAAAAAATAAGTCTTCAAAGAAATATTAATGAATGATCATGTAATAGAGTATTTAACATTTGTATTTCTTACAATACCGAAGTGCATTAATTTAAAAGTAACTATAAAATAAATAAAATACGAATATGTATGCTTTAAACTGCCGATTACATAGAGAAGGCATTAAAAAATGATACGTCAAATTTTAGTAACTACCCGCCTTGCACAACACGTATAAAACTTAAAGCTCCATTGTGCATATAACGGCAAATATTTTTTATGGTTTACAATTTCGTTGTATTACAACAAACAACAACTATTTAGTTCTAGCAGTTTGTTATCACATCTAATTTAAGGAGCAGTGATAGCCTTAAGCATCGATAAATAACTCTGTTCATAAATCATAATCGTCATTGGCTTCGATAATTCGACGTTCATTGCTGGCTCAAGCGATCTTCTTCTCTTAATCGATTATATCGACAGCTATAATGATGATATCGATACTACTATGATATCGATGACTCCTGGACACATTGAATAAAGGTCGCGTTGTAAGTTTTAAACAATCATAAATAAATAAATTATCAGATAACATAATTTCCAATACAAATATAATTACATATAATACAGTCACGACACTAAACAGCGATTGTTAGTCATGACAAATTTCACATTAATTAAACAAGGAGCCATAGCGAGCGCCTTTCACTACCCGCGCGCCGCCATTGTGACGACGGCGCCGCGGCCGGCCGGCGGCCGTCGGCGATTGTTGCATGCGCTGTAAAAAAATTTGAATAGACTACTTTCCGGTACCACTGGCAACTACGGACCGGTGTTGCTATTGGAAATTAGCATCCAGAAATTTATATCCATTTTTGTCCATAGACACGATGGATATACAGAGTCGACAACCATAGTCTTATACGGACACCGATCCAAAATTTATAACGATCATCCAAATGAAATCAGATCAGTTGTTATGTATGAGACAAAGACTTTCAACGTCATTTTTTAATGGGAACTTCACGAAATGTTGTACTCAGATACGTTATGATTGGTCACTGAGAAATTATACGCGAATTTGCTTTATACAACAGTCATTAGGGTGCATGAGTTATGTAACATCTATCACTGTGATGTCATGAAGCCGCTGTGGAAAAGGTATTACTATAATTATTAGGAATCTATAATTTCGAGTGATTTGTGTGCTTGAAAATGCTCAAATAACACACGAGTCGTTCGCTAGCTCTGAGCGAGCAAACTCATGATATTAAAATAATTTATAACTTAATCCTTATGTAGTTCATCCCTATATCCGAATTCCTGCAAATATTTACTATTATTAAGAACTGTGGACAAAATTCATCATAATTAGGTAACATTTTAAGACTTGCAAATATACCATATTGGTATCTTTCTGCTCTATGTGTGATAGTAAATGTTCACCAGCCGTTTTAGACAGATTTAGCCAACACTCAACACCTTCAAATACTGGAAAAGCCCACTTTTTGACATCGGATTGCGATTTCCAATGAAAAATGAACAGTTTTTATAAATTTATTATACGCATGATGATACTTTGGAATAACATTTTGTAAATTCAGAGCTGAACTGCAAACAAATATATATATATATATATATATATATATATATATATATGTATGAAGCGTATAAATTACAAGATTTTCGTTTAATTTAAATTAAACTATTTATTCCATGCCTCGTGCGGTATGTTACGCTGTCGACTCTAGACGTTGTAATAAATTGTGTTTATAGAGACAACGGTCGTTGTACAATAACAACACCAAAGCGCACTGAACAATATTGGACTACGTATAACATACAGGATCCTCCATCTGAAACGAGATTGTAGGCGGGCGGCGGAAAGGTAAGAAATTGTCATTAAATATTATAGCATTTACGAAAAATAGTCATCGTTAGAAATTGTAAGTGACCTAGTATTAAACTCGGTTTTATTACTTTCCAGTTATTGTGTTCGTATTATTTTCATATATTTCACAAACGACAGCTTTTAATTTCATATATATGCTTCGATTTTACGTGGTTTTATCAGAAATATACAAAGAACTGGCCAAGAGCATGTCGGACCACACTCATTATAGGGATCCGAAGCCATTATTACAAAGAATTGTAATATAGGTGAAAAAAGTATGTTATACACTTTATTCATGTTTCCCGTACATAATAGTTATAAGCACTTTAGTCGCCTATAACTAAAAAAACAAGCAGGTATATCGACTATTCTATTATATACATTCATAAAGTGCATTATCAAAAGAACGTATCGTCATGGCACTTACGCTCTTTTGTTGGGAAGCGCAGTTTTTCGGCAATAACTCAAAAACAGTCGGAGCATGTTCAAAATAATTTTCGTTGAAAGTATTTATCAAGCGTTACCTTCGTTATTATTTCTATATTTTTGGATATACGGATTAGAAAATAGAGGAGGACATAATATCTGTAACTTTCCTTTCTGTAACTTTATTTTCGAAATTTTTCATGTAATTAGAAAAATTGCTTAGAAACCTTAAAGCATTTTTAAAAGAACTGTCGAAATATTTGCCACTCGTTGATGTTTGCTGAAAAAGGTTTTTTCACCTTCGGTTACTTGTGTGGAGTGCCTCCCTAGAAATAAATATTTTCGTTATTTAACAACTAAATTAAGTAGCGGCTTATACAATACACTTACACTATAAATTTCATCAATATACGTCTTGTAGTTTGTGAATAAAATACCTGTGACATATGGACGGACGGACATGACAAACTATAAGAGTTCCGATTTTGCCATTTTGGCTTGGAATCATAAAAATTACCATTATTGGGATCTTTAGGTAGGTAATAATTTTTCCCCAATTATTTTTTACAAATAATTACGGTGATATTTTAAACATAATAAAAATTCAAAACAAACTTACAAATTATCACATTCAGTGACCGTAAATCTTTAAAAAGTTTTATTTATAAATTTATCGCAAATAAAATTTTAAAACGACTGACCTAGATTTGCATATCTATGATTTTCGAAACTAAAAAAGTAATAATAAAACTAAAAAACTCTATATTAGGAATTAAAAAAGGCCACGCTAAATAAATCTATGCGTCAACGGACAAACTGAAACCGGCGACCTATTAGCACTAGATTTGACGATCGTAGGCTGTCGTAACCTCCAACGGACTAAACGACAATCAACCTAGAAAGTAAAATGTCCATCGCATCAAATTGGTTTGTACGGACACGCGTCAAACTTTATGGCCGATCTGAACATAGGCACAAGTCGCGTTGCAAAAACCGATTTCCATAATACTCACAGTGGTTTTCTTCGACGGTGGCAACGCTTTGGAATCGGTGCTAATTTCGGTCATCGGCCATAAAGTGTAACCCGGTTAATAGTCATAAAACAATCGTTATTATTTTTACCATTACGCAAGTCAAGCATATGGATAAAGCGATAATAATTGCTATATCTTTTGCTATAGAATGTACTTCAGCTATTCTTCTGGACAGCACGTATCGACATATCTATGCATATATAGAAACATTATCATTCCTACATAAAACACATGAAGAGTAGCCATATGGGCCAATAGTTTCTTTTATGGGTAACGTTCAACGCCCAGAAATGTACTACTTGTATCCTGTCTTTATCTCCCACATACCATAACGATTTGCGCGATCTCCATTGCATTTACAACCAATCATTACTGCATCAGACAAGCGGTCATTAACCTAAACAACAGTTTTGGTTTTTACTCTTTTGTGGCTAGTAACGTTAATTGTTGTTTGTACCAAAAGATGACTTGGAACATTTTTCAAAATAATAAAAAGTCTTTTAAATCGCTGTAAATAAAACATATTACACAAAAGTATAATTATATCTTTCACAAAAAAAAAATACGAGCGTTTCGTGGGACTCGGTCCACCACTGAAGCCATGATTCTTAATTAATGTGGAAACACCGTCCACAGAAATAACACGACCCGTACCACAGGCAGTCTAATTTAGTCAGGGCAATAGATTGCTCATTATAGTATACATGCTGAAAATGAGGTTTGACTGTTGCATGACAGTCCCCTTTGACCTGCTGCGGAAAACGGGATTTACCGTATGCGATCATTTTTACTATGCCATGACAATCTCTAATTTACAATGCGTATTGATTCCTAGTTTTGTCCCTAGATTCTGATTTTATTAACTAAATAAAACTTTTACAGAATAACGGTTGTCTTTTCTTTTCTTTAGCTTTGAATATTTCTTATTATTAATATTATGACAAAGATCTACAGTTGCAAATATATTCTGTCCTACTGCCAAAATTTGTTAACATAGAAAATTCAGGTCATTACAACAAAAAAACGAACTCATTTATAAGTCATAAATATAAATGCGATTTCCAGATTTTTGATTACGGTTCCGTACTTCTAAAGGAAAAAAAATGAAGTCTTATAGGAATCACTTCGTTGTCCGTCTATCTGTCTGTTTATCAAGACCGTTTTTCTCAGGGACGCGTGGAGGTGTCAAGATGAAATTAATGCCAAAGTATACTTTAATGTAAAAATTCAAAGTACGAAGTGAACATGATCCAAAAATACGGCCAAAAATTGATGCCCACAATGATATTATAAAACCCACAAGTTAATCACGCCTATAAGGTACTTCCCAATGATCTAGAATCATGAATATTAGCAAAAATAAAGGTCTCACAGCACAAGTAAAGAAAAATCTGCAAGTGGATAATTTGTAGTTATATCACATAAAGAAAGATTTTTTTGTGATTAATAATTTATATGCGCAATTGAAATATAGACTGTGATTTAAATCAGTATATGAGATAATATTTTTTAACTTCTCGATACGAAGACAAGATTTTCAAAAATTTGAACATTCCGAAAAACATTCCAATTTTTTTTGGAAAAAAATCTTAAGGTTCGTAATTCCTGGGACCACATATCTCAACAGTATCGGTATCGAAAACAGACAAAAGTCACCGAGGCTCTTGATGGATGAAATATCTACAGACATAGTTAAATTTGTGCGGAATCCTGAAGGTGTGAGTCCTATTCGCACTTGTCTAGTAATTTTTTATTTGAAAGTTTAATATTTCAAATTGGCTGGATGCATACTTGACTATATTCTAATCGTGAGCTTTGAAGGAATACCATAGAATTTTTTGCTAAGGGCTTCCGGTAGGCATATCTAAGTAAAGATTTGATGGCGTGTAATTATAGCGGGTGTGTTACGAAGGCGAGGCGAGCGAAGACGCAGAAGTGTAATAATTCTCGTATTTTCTCGTCAAGAGACAAAATCTAAAACGACGTCCGTAAACCATACTCTTTCAAATGATAATTCGCATATGTGCACTATCTAAAGCATACCTAATATAATATGTATGTATAATAAAATACAACGAATTATAAGCAATAAATGGCTCTCTTTTCTGTTCGGATTTTCCCTCACTAGGTATACGAGATACGTGCAAAGCTTTGTTTTAATTTGACCACATCGAAGATATCACTACGCTGACAAGTAAAGATATATACATATACTCAATCATCGCAATGATGCCAATAAAATAAGTTAATGACAGCCGTTCCTCGGCCAGCAGACGGTTTTTCAACAAACACGTTATCTCGCAAACTCGCACCGATCTCGAAACAATTGTTATGAATACCGCGATTACACCACAGACCACATTGTTGACGATAAAACCGTAACATGAAAAAGCTTTCAGATCAAACGTTCGTTGCGTTATTTTTAAAATTTTATACTCTGTGCGGCGTATGTATTGGTATTGCCATTAAATACGGCTCTGCCCAATATTAAACCACACACGTGAATTGTATCAATATGCGTAAGTTAAGCAACTATAAGTAGTATGTGGATTATATGTGTTTAAGTAAGTCTCTAAATTTACTAAAGATATATTTTGAAAAGTATTTTAGATATGCCATGTATTTGTACACTATATTTTTGTACATCGTCATTACGTATAAAATTTAAGTTTTTTGTAAAAAAAAATTTACATGGAACATCGAAACTTTCTGTGATTCAATTTCTATTGTTTCTTCAAATGACTGTCAACAATTATTATAATTAATATTTCTTGTCAAAAAATATACAACGAAACAACTCCTTTTACCATTGATATCGAAAGATCATATCTTTCACAATAAATTGAATAGTTCAGCGTCTAATTATATCGACAATACAGCGATTTTGCACAAGTCGAGCTGAGCCCGCTTTCACGAGGTGACGAGCCCGCGACACTCGACTTCCTGCCTGCTTGATCGTTCCGTCGCATGAAGTGCTGTGCGGGTGACTATACTCTCAAAAACTAACAAACGCAGTCCTAATAAACAAGCCCACGTTACAGGCTCCGGTTAGATACCTCGCGTTGTCGAAAAGGCGAGCGCGTTCTATTCCTGTCGCCCGGCCGTCGGCGCTTCCGATGGGTTCAGGCGATTTACCGAAAATCGAGGTTAATTCCTAAACATCACTTGCGTAATGCGAAATCGGACGCGGATTGAAACGTTTCAGGAACGATAACGTTTTGCCGGATTTATTTTGGTTACGATGCGAAAGGTGTTTTCAGGTTTGGATCCCGTGAAACACAAATCACTGAAAACAAACACACTCCTGATGATTGCCGGTTGCCAGAAGCTTCAAAACGAATTACGGTTTCAATTATACTTGTTAGTATACTGGTATAGTATATTATACCTATTAGTATACTATTTTGTGTTTCATTGGAAAAATACCTCAAGGACGTAATTCATGTAAAATTAATTTTTAAAAGACAAGCTTACTTATTAAATACTCACGTTAATTGCTTTGGCGAGTCCACCTTTTCTACGACTATATCTTCCTAAGACGCGAAAGTAATTTATCTACACTAGGAAAGGTATTTAGTAAGTACTTTTACTAGTTGTTGTGAAGGTGTTTACGAAATACCTTTACTAGCGTAATTTATGCATTACTAAATACTAATAAATACTATTTACTAAATGATGCATACAATTTCGTTACATTTTTAACGAAGACACCAAAAACATTTCCAAATGTAACAGATCCGTGCACTATAATCAAAAATCAAAGAGGACTGAAATTTTTAGAACGAATTTTTGTTATCAAAGAACACTCGTTTGAACGAAATGCAATAATCATTTGTGATACACTGTATAATATTAAATAGCATATAATTGAATTTCAAAAATAAAGGGAAATATCCCACCAAGCAAAGGCGATCTATTCTTCAAATTTCATTTGTTCATATTAAGTTTTTGTAAAGTGTGAAACTCAATGAGTAGATGGAGGTTTGATTTTTTAATAGCTAATAAAAATGTGGTTGATAAAATATAGAAGGTGTACGACGTACACGTAATTAAAACTAAAAAGCGCATGTTAATCATATATATATTAATATGCAATATGTTCGATATTAATTACAATTTTCATTTTGTTTATAAAAGGAAAATGCATAAAATTGCAATATTAATATTATACTGTATTGAAGATTTTAAACGGAGAGAAAAGTAATCTGGCGCAACTCAACCAGCAACAATGAATGTGAACTGTGACAATGCAGATTTTTTATTGATGTAAATAAGCCATTCACATTTTCTTTATTTTATTATAAGACTAGAGCATTAACATTGCACAATTTAATTTTTGTCATTGTACATTATTGCTATAACATCGGTCTTGTATGCGTATAAAATAAATACATATGTTTACATAGTATGATTTGTTAGTTACTAAATTCGGAGAACCGGTTTTTAAAGTTAGGAAATCACGGAACCACCGTTTTGTATATTTTCCTGACATCGACGGTGATTTGTGTATTTAGAATAGCTCCGTGTACGATCCATGCGCATGAGTCTTTTCCGAGCACGCTGCCCACCCGTCTACTATTATTGGAAACTTATACTTTTCCAAAATGATTGTATTTGTTTGTCCTTTCATTTTACAATATATTTATACTTTAAACGAATTACTGTAAAAGCATCAATTCGTAAAAATCTCATTACTTACACGCATTTCACGCAGACTTCAAATAATTTTAATATGAAACCCTCTTAAAGATAGCACAAATATAGGATAAGATAGCTTTTTTGGCAGCTTTTGTGACGTGGCGGCCACGGCAATTTTTTTGTGCCCTCTCAGTTTCTCGTATCGAGATCAATTCTATGTTCTTCACATATTCTTATTTGGATTCATCGTGAATGATGCGAACAAAGAAAATTTCACGTAAGAAATTATAAAACCAATGATAAATATGAAATCAAGGATAACCATCGAATATAATAGTTTCGTCAGCGTCCCTTAGGGTCGCGGGTTTACAGTAACAAGCCTGCTGTACCAGTTATTTAGTGAGTGCTGAAAAAGCTGTAGCCTAATGAATGGAGCAAAAAGGAGTTTTTGTGCTTGTGCCCGTTTCACAGCAAGTTTGCGGAAATTGTCACCCTATAAGTTTTTTCAGTGTGTTTAACAAACTGTATATACAAAAACATGTGAATAAAATTGAAAATAATATTTAGGATGAACAAACGGGATTTCAAAAAGATATCGAATGTACAAAATAAGTTACCTTGCGAAAAACACAAAATAATTTTTAGTCAAGAATAAAAAGATTTTTTACTTCTGTGGATTAGAAAAAACATTATGATGAAGTGGAAGGCATGATCTAAGGAAGACCTTATCCATGGTCTTCTGTCAATCCGCCACTCACAATAGCGGACTGATAAACGCACTGCAAGGCACTGATGGATTTTTAACGTCCGTGTAGTATCAGGAATGTGTAACGTGTCAATGGTTGTTTAACCTATTCACTGTCGGTGTGATTTGAAAGAGTATTAAGTATGGACAAAAAACTTCGTGAAATGTCTGTCAAATACCTCTTGTATTACGGCCACCAAGTAACCCTTGCACCGTCCACAAGCAAATTTCAGGTAAACAAAAAGAGCTATTCTATTAAAAAATAGGTATGATAGTAAATATCAACAAAACTAAAGTTATGGCGCTTAAAAGATGTACAAGTGTTATTGGATAGGATAAAAATATAAGGATAGAAGAAAAGAAAGTTGAACAAACGAAACTGTTTATATAGTTGATGCAGTACAAAGTACGAAATCCTGCCGTTCTGAATCGCCTGCGAATGATGCAATATGCCGTTTCCACGCTCGCCGCCGCTTTGTACAGTATAATGCAAGAAACTCTGCCTCTGTGAAGTTAGTCACGAAAGCGCGCAATGGCGTAAAATAGGCAGGCATGGGAGAAGAAGGATGGGTCGGGGACCATTAAGCCTGCGCATTACATCATTCGCAAGCAATTCAGAGCGGCAAAGTTTGATGTGTTATACTATACTGTAGTTTGTTGGAAATGAAAGTAGACATGATGCAGATATTGAGATAAAAGTGAATGCGATAAAAATGTGAATGGAGCTTTATTTGTTGTTATGAATAGAAAAGAAAGGGTGTCGCACAAGTGCATTTGACTATTCACAAGGGAGTCGTGGTCCCTACATTTACGTATGGTAGTAAAAGTTCAGTGTAGAAGAGGAAATATGAAAATGGAATATCAATGCAGTGGAGATGCTATACCTGCATAGCACGAGGGGAATGTCTTGAAATATAGGTATAGAAATAGTGATATCAGTAGAATAGTAATAAAGTACGGTAAACGGTAGGTTGTGGTGGTTTAGCTATCTGCAAAGGATGAATAAAAGTAGACTGACAAAATAAATATATAGAGCAAATGATTTTGATGTGTAAAGGTCAGCAAATTATGCTCTCTAAGATCTTATTCAGGCCAGATTGGTGTCATTAGAAAAGGGCTATATTATAAGCACTCGAAACCGATGTCCTTGCATGAAAAGATTGATGGATCTCAATTAGGTTTTTTAAAAACATTTTTTTTTGGAAAAATGGAAAGATCATATATAAGTTTTATAACAAAACAATTTTAATTTTTTTTTTCTGCAATAATTAAAAAGCTATATCAAAATAAAATAAATTTTTGAATCCAGTACCGAAGACGCGCCGACAACTCCCGAACAAATCCGAGTGCGTGTGACGTCATAATGTTAGTTGTCACTCGTAGTAGTATATGGAGATAATAAGTGTAGTGCTTTTTGAGTTTTATTTTATTCTGTCATTGTTAAATACTCAAAAATATATAAAAATGTCAAATCTCAAAAGTTACCGCTCTTGTTTTGTACCATTATGCACAAATACTACAAAGACAACTCCGGAAAAAATGTTTTTAAATGTTCCTCAAGACGAGAAACGACGAAAAAAATGGTTTCAAGCAGTGCTCCGAGATAATCCTAAAACAAAATCGAACTTTTTTTGTTGTGAAGATCACTTTGATGTGAGTATTTCATATTCATATTGTTATTAGTTACTTATAATAGCTGTAAACGCTGCACTGTTATGGAATTGCTATAACATTATGACGTCACAAGTATGGTGTCCAATCGTGGCGCGTTCACAGTCACGTGATTTTTTTTTTTTAAATTTTATCAATTTTTAATCGCTTATAATTAATTGAAAAAAAAATTTTTTTTTCGTTTTTCAAATAACATATCAATAAAATTAATAATTAAGTTTTAAAATACATAAAAAAAATTAATATTTTTTTTTCAAATTCCCAATTGATCAAGAAAGTTTCGCAAATATCGCACCATATGGACATGTTTGTTCTCTATAAGCTTGAGCTTATAAATAAAATAATAAACTAAATTATAACACCTATCATCGTTACCTACCCTTAATTTTTGTTTATAAACCCACACTTGTCACAAAGTATCGCACTGTGTTTTTGTATCGATTACATAAAACTGCATTAATTTGCGTAGTTGCACGCATATAATGCGTGCTAGTCGACCAGATAAACTAATTCGAATAGACATTAATGCCTGTTGGAATAATGAACGTACGCACGTCCTTAAGTCGGTAGGCTGAGGAATGTTAGCGTGACGCGGACACGCATCATACACCGTAATAACTGGTAATCATCGTAATCACCGAAATGATCCGGAGACCGCAACATTCCTCTAGCGGTCACTAGAATTTCTAAAAAAAAAGCACTTATTAACCTGTTTTCAAAAGGATATTACGTAATATTTGATTGGATAGTTAACCGATTGTTAAAATTTATACTTGAATTCTCCACAGATCTGGTGTTTGATGTTTGTTATCTATGTTCATTTTAATTATTGTCTATACAGCACTGTTTTACATTTAATTACCCCGATCTCCTTTGCTGTTGAATGCAAAAAATACTTTATGAGCAATCAGTTTATTTCATATTTAGATCTAAAGTCCATCATGCCTCAATAAATGAACAAATGTAGTTCAACGGTTGCTTAAAGAGGTTTATAAAAATAAAACTAAAATTAAAGTACATTATTATTGTCATTTATTTTTACAATTTGATTCTAGAAACTTACTGAAATCGATATACTTAAAGTCTAAGTACACACTTGCATAACCCGACGTTTCAACATAAACGACACTACTCAACTTCAATGCAGAAATAACTCGTAATATTACATTGAGTTTTATCTGCTCAGTAGTTTGAGCAAAGAGCTCGAAACAGGCAGGCAGAAACCTTAAAGCAATTACATTGCAAGATTATCATCTCAAATCTGTATTTTAAATCTCACGAACGTTTTCAATAGAAAAACAATGTACAAACAATGAAAAACTGTATAGACATGCCTTGATTATCTCAAACAGTGTAACTGTTTAGCGATTCCATACAAAGAAAAATATACCTACATGCAAGTTGTGGCAACTGAAATTTTTGGTTTATTTTTTAATTTAATTTCACAATTAAAATCGCTTCAGCTTACAACAAGACTAATGAGGACGAAGGAATGAACATCGGACAGCCTTTTTGTAGGTGACGGCGCCAACTAAGCCGACGACATATTCGTTTGTCGACGGTAAGTGGTATTTGAAAACTTAATAACACGTTTTGTCGATAATTGCCCAATCGTGTGGAGTTTAAATTTCTGTCGCGTCACGCACCATCACCACTAGCTGGACTCTCTACTCTTTTTATTTCACCCGAGAAGATTGGATGTAAACAGAAGCAATCTAACAAATTACTGTTTATGTTATTTGAAGCTGCAATTTCAAATTATGAGACCGTCTAGTTCGGTTTTCGCTTACGTCATTTCTAAAGGTTAACTCGGCGATGTAACCCACGATTCTGTGGAGAGCGGGGAATCGGAAGTTTTCGATTCATTTTACAAGTCACGTAAATACACCTCATGAAATTGAATGACACCGATCACGATCGCCATTGCGAGAAAGTCAAGCGTGTCTGTTAGTTTTATTATCCAAAGATAACAGATGCATCTTCCCAAATCCGCTTTTATGAAGTCTGTTTCGAATCCGGTCTATAAAGGCGACACATTTAGATGGTTATTGATCAATCCCGCTGTATAAATCCTCTCCCGTATTATATGTTACTTATTGTTCGATTGCCAAGAGGGTTTGTCGTATGCATTGATATAATATGTAGGTCAACTGTTAGTTTTTAGCGTCTCAGGCGAAGCCAGATCGTTATCTGGTGCCTCCTGATATTAAACACGAACAATAATTTACTTCAAAATAATTAATAAAAATAAGGCTAGAAAACAAAAGTGATTAACTCGTTCGTGATTAACTCAAAAGAAAATTAAAATAATCCGCCGCAGACTGCAAAATTCGTAAACTAATTAATTAAGACCGAGAGGGTTGACCATATTGCAAGATCTTTACACAAATTAAATTTTGTTTTTCGTATCATTACCGAAGACTATTGGCAAAAAAAATGGTCTGTGTACAATAATTATGATATTTTATTAGTTGATTAGCTTGTTAATTAAATGTTCATTACCTACGCTCTCTATTCGACTCACAGTTTGCCTCGTCTTAATCATTGCAATTTTATTTTTTGTTACGATATCGCTCTTTTTGCACTATTACTGTCAATGTTTGCATTTTTAAATAGTTGCAACAGATTGTGTAATATATATATAAATATTAATTTAATACATATAATATAATAATATTTACACGTTATTATTGGTTTTAAAAATGTGATGACTATTAGCATCCATTCTACAAAGATTAATTTTTTATTTCTAATTTTCTAAATCACCGATTCATATTCATTTATTTTAAAAATATATAAATTAATATATATATATTGTGGAATCGTGTCGAACGACAAACATAAGAATATGCAAGTTTGATGCTCTATATCTATGAATTTAGGAAATAGATTTTCGACCAGTTTTACCACTCATGTACTCATGTAGATTATAAATTTAAATTAATGAACCCGAACAATTCTGATGCCAATCAATTGATATTAGACTGTCGTGCTGGATTCACGAGACTATCACATATCTATGACCATGAGCCGGACCCATCGCGTTAAGCTCGATACATATCGACATGTTTATTCGTCGAACACGCCTACAGAAATCTGATGATCGAAACGGAAGGTGGGTAATGCAACGCTTCGATCGGTACTCATAATAAATTCATTAAAACGAGTCCAGTTGATTGCACATAACGCCTGGAGCGGTGTCTGATGCAGCCGGAAGGTGAGCAATGGAACCATGTAAGTCTACATCAGCGGCAAACCCATCGAGTGTCAGATTAAAAAAACATACATTTCATTTTCCCCATATACGTTTTATTTAAAATAATACAGTTTTACGTAATATCTCATGCACTATTAATGTGTCATATCTCGTACACTATTAATGTCATAAAATTTAAATAAAAATTAAATTAAACTAATATTAATCTAGGTAAATACACGAGGATGAAACCGCTTGACAGCGTACCTGCAATGTATGCAATTACCCTACCAAGTACCCTACCAATTGGTACTCACGCACACTTCTATCGAACACAGTTTTGCTATTCAATAAATCTAGTCAATGTAGACAATAAATCGAACGCGTTCGATTTTGTAACTAATTACGTTAATCCTCTGATAACAGATATATACAGGATTTCGTTGTAGCAATTACTTCTGTCCAAATTGCCCGAATCGTAACAAATGAAAAGCCGGGCGTTATGTTTCAAATATTTCGTACTTCAAAAACATACCCTTATTAACATTACAATTGCTAATTTGAATGAATATAAAAATTAACGGTGTAAACTGTTTACCAGACAGTAATTGCTCATAATAGATTTTAACAAATAATTCGAATAAATGTCTTTTCGTACTCTTAATAACTTCTTGTTTCTCTGTCAGAGTAAGTGAGAGATGGACTATCCGACTTTGGTCTTTGACATTCTTTTGAAAAATAATATCTTAAGAAATGTTGGAAATCGGTGTTCTCTTGAATTTGGACACAGTATGAAGAATGAGCCGTAAAAGAACGTTTCAAGTTTTAGGATGGTGAAACGTGACCCGAAAGTGTGGTTTACTGAATCGTTAAACTGGTTTGTGGGTTTCGATTGAAAGCTTAAATTTTATGTGAAAGGATTCATTACATGTTTTTCGGAGTTTTATGGATCGAAAACCAAACCTTAATTTTACCCCATGTTCGATTTTTTTATATTTTTATTCACTTTTGTACATGCTTTGATTTTAAATATAAACAATCGCATATAATTATTTATCTCAATATGTATTTATAAAGTGAATTACGTGTCGCTATGAATATGATAAATTTAATTATAATTTAAAAGAACAATACATTAAACTTTGATAATTGCAGTGTTTAACAATTAGTTTGAAGATTTTTTATACATACATCAAAAATTAAAAAGAATCTGAATACTAAAAATTAAATTTCATAACTCTGCATCGTCATTGTATAAAAAAAAGTTAAGGACTTCCTCGAAAAAGGGCGACATTCTCAAAAGGATATATACGTTTTTTTCCATTTCTATAAGAAGCTCACTGAGCAGAGCTAATGAAACTCGAACAAAAACGAGTTCGAGCCCTTCAAGAGGTGCATTAGTAATAAATAATTCTGTACGATAACCCTAAAAGCTTTCCCTTCACAATCTCGAGTGCCCTGGGGTAGAGGGCACCGTTACTTGACTCCATAAAAAGGAGATTGCCGCTTTCATCGACAAAAGTTGTCGTTTTTGATGACAGAATTAAAAATATATACATTTACGTACTATATTATTGACGTATGTATGTTATTATCTCACTTTTCGTGAAAGCTGTGAATAAGTTTAATAGCCAGTTTGTCGGTGTGCATTTACTTTAAAATAAGATAATCTAAAATAGCACGAAGATAAGTTGTGTTCACGGCTCCAAGGTTGTCCATTAAAATCTGTGAAATTATAATTTGAATTTTGGCAACGTTAATATCTCATTCCTTAACACACTAATATCATAACTCTCTAATTTTATTTCAGCCCTTAGGTTACATTTGCATAATGATGTATTCATACAGTGCCGGCCTAGGGGTAGAAGGAGTGGAGCGGTACTAGGGGCGCTAACAAAAATTTTAACAAAAAAAACCGACTTCAAAACAATACCTATTCCAAAGCAAAATAATATGCACTAAAAAGTAAAAAAATAATTGCCTATTCTTCTACAACTTAATAATCAACTTACTTTTTCTACTCATCAATATGTAGGTACGATCTATTATATGTTTATAACGCAAGAAGGTAGATAGGTACCCACCTACTTCAAATTTAACTCAACACATACCTATGAATAACAAACAAAGATCAAAATATTTTTAGAGTTTTACTAAGTAAAATGAAATGTAAAATATTAGACTATTTACGATAATATAACGTAGTTTAATAGATGCAAGGTAAAAACAATAAATGTTGCCTACACATAAAAAATATTTTATGATAAAATCAAAAAATAATATCCCCTTGCTTTAAAAAAAAACGAAATTTATATTACTATTCATAAATAATATGCATCAACAGATTATTTTTTAACTACATTTCAATGAAGATATAAAAATTATGTAAGGTAAATTTTTTCACAGCCCGCGGTTCGTCTACAACGACGTCAAAATCCTGCGAACTTATACAAAAACTTTACTGTAAGCCGCCATATGCTTCTCTAACTATGAATTTTACCCACACAGGTACGAAGCATACGAGGGTAGCACGTGCAGCGGGGCGTCGTGTTGTACAGAATATAAATATACAGTAGTTAAACTCGGCGCACTGATAAATGTATTTTTATATACGTACTTTGTACGTGAAGATGAAACACGCATAATTGAAATACTGAATTTAATACTTTCAATTTTCTCTCAAATTCCGGATTTCGTAAATTCACATTTAATATGGTTCACTATATGTGGTGTCCTGGAAATGATTTTAGACTACGTTCTCTACAAATACGCTGATTCCATTCATCATGACCTGAATAATTGTATCACTGAGTGTATCTATACTGTGACAATCCATGAGCGAGCCTCAACACTCGCATACACTCACACACATAAACGGGCTTGATTGTACGTGACACAAAAGGAGCAAGAGCGGAGGCTGCGCGTGCGCCGACCCGCCGAGATGGCACGAGTCAAACCTCTGCATGTAATATTGCCCAGCGTGCGGCGCACCGCTCGTCTTAATGTATATACATAAATATCTCTATAGCTCGCATACATTAACACCTCATAAAGCATGAAATTTTTGTCGATAAAATGAAATGTGAGATAAACTATAAATATTTTTATTACTAGCTATTATTTACACACATCTACGACAAGGGACGACTATAGATTATTATCAATGCTTATATATAATTTATTAATATCGGTTTGGCTATTATTCGTATTTCTTTCGACAAAGTACACAAGAAATAAAAAGAAAGTTTACAATGATGGTGACAATCACTAACAATCTTCTAAGTTGTGGACCACCCAATACGGCGTTAATCTAATTGAGGTTATCTAACAATTCTATGGAAGCTGTGCCCGTAGCGAAGTAAGCGTAGCTAACAGGCATGAACTCGACTGCATAATACCTATTCCAGCCAGGTCGCGGTATCCACACTTTGACGGCGAGACGTCATCTGTCACCGTCGACCACAATGAGTGACCACTCTCAGAGATGTTACAAAACAGCCCGTCGTCGGTCACGGCCGCGGCCTCCCGTGAATCTACCCAAGCGGACGGAAAAGTCGAGCTTACATTCGAGTAATGAGTATTAGTGAATAGTTAACTACGCTCATTCTTTCGTATTATAAACGGGGATAGTATGCAAAGGTCAAAGTAGGTGGCGCCACCGAATTAAAACATATACACGCCAATTGCCAAAAGACAAGCAATACATTTCCGCGATTTGCTGTCGACGTTTCTAATTTGCGTTATTATGATTCAGTGGTTTTTATCGGAAGAAATTGTCGTTAAGATTACCCACTGTATTGTATCGAGGCTATTAAGTTTTAAATACCATTTTTGAAGTAGCTGCCCAGTTGAACCCTCAACAGTCGAAGCGGAAACATAAAAATTTAATATATCCGTGTAGATAACTCGATGGAGACGAAGGAATGGACGAACGCTGAGAGATACATTAACACTATGATGTGTAATTTTCAAATGAACATTAATTTGACTGACTTCAAATTAGAATTTTTTTCCTTTTCTATGCTAGCGCAAAAATATACCAAAGGTAGTATCTAAATAGGGAAATTAATTGCACGTTCAAAATTAAAATTCACATTTACAAGTAATTTCCTTTTAGGTAATAATCGAATGCAAAACTTCTGATGTACGAAGAGAATGCGGCTAGACCTCCAATGTCATATGAACCACGACTCTCAACAACTTTTTTGGAATGTAACACAGAGATCACACACAATATGGATATTACAGTTAGGATTTTGGTGAAAATCGTGATGGCAATCTAAAACGGACAATTATTCTAAATTGAAGCTACTAAAGCTGTACTTGGTTATCGGTGTTGTTAATGGTTTTGAAAAGCCTTTATAAACTTATAATTTGATATATTTATCTAGAGAGAGATTTGACCTTTTATTTTCTACAAAAAAAAAGTAAGACATATTTGAATGAATTTACTGTATTGAACAAATTGTGATGAATACAGAAATAATACTGTGTATTGTTGGTGAAATGTGGAAGTGGAACGAGCGACCGAGCAGTCTTCATCGTTAATGATCATTTCACGTCCGCAACTGGACAAACGCCTCTATCTAGATTTCTAGAACAAACGATCCTAGGTCACTAGTAACCAAGTCTACCTAGTGGAATATCTTTCTCTTGAGAAACGCCACTCGAGATTTTTTTTTCCCATTTTGCCCGCAAGTGTCAGTTCTACGAGTGGTATAATGTGTCCATATCTATTTATTCTAATTTCTATGGTGTGTCCACTGTCACTTTTATTTTATGACTGCGTGAATTAAGTAATGGTGGTGTACGACTACGTGAATTGACTAATTAAAGTTTGTTCTTTTATTTTGTAGGTAAACATATACTTTTGAAATACATTTATATACTTATTGAAGCAGCTGCTCTGACTATAGGAGTAAAATAATAGGCAATACAACTGAACGAACTGGATTCTTATTATTATTATTCATTGCAAAAATCAGAAATGCAAGCTAATTATCCATGTTATTAATTCTAGTCCGTCTACGAGTTTCGCATTATTGTCTCTGGCCTGTCTCAGCATTATTCGGCCATGTCGAGATTTTCTCATGATTAAGCCTTCGTGATGCGAGTTCGGTATCTCGATGAAAGCTATCACGATTGTTCCGCGCGCGGGACAGATGTGAGACGACGTTCGTTCCTTCTGCGCGTTATGGCATCGAAGCTGAGAAATTCATTATAGGTGACACATTAGCCTACCTTGTGTTTAGTTTTTAAGCCTTAAGTTGCAAGTGGAGCAAGTACTGAAATTCAAATTCAAAATATCTTTATTTCATAGGTTACAAAATAATACTTGAAATACATCCTAAGTTTTAGCGAATTCACACTCTACCGCTCATTCGGAAGACAGTTTTCCCTCGAGGAGAACGAGCGAGAAACTTAAAGATAGCTGTTTTCTAATTTCATCACGCATAGCCAAAATAAATACAAAACCATTAATAAACGAAAACGAGTCGAACCGCTTATACCCATGGATATTTGTCTTCTAAATATTCGGAAATTGTGTAATACCCTTGTTTACTAAGTCATTGTTTAATAGTACTTTTAAATTTATATAGGGATAAATCCACAGGGACCCTATTGAGCATGCGCACATAGAGCACTCTAAATGGATTTGTGAAATATGATACATACTTAAATTTGTCGTGACTCAGAAAATTGCATGATAATATACAACAATTTAATGACATTTTTTTTATTTTTACGAGTTAGTCACCTATACTACTCATCCGTTCATAAAAACACTGCGAAATTACTTGTGCCTTATCTTGCGGTAATGTAATTAGTAATTACTATAAATAAATTTAAATATACAGAAAAGATTAAATAGAAAACATACCAAACACGGTCTGTAATATTTCGGGGTCAATGATATTAGTACAATCAGGCACTGTAATTGTAATCCAAACAGGTACCACCGTAAGCTACCGCCGTATTTACAACCGTTAGCTACTTGTTCCGTCCCATTACCGTTAAATCAATAAGTGCATATTACATATGGTTTTTAATTTGATAGAATTTTTGTGACTTTGAATGTATTGAAATTTATATAGATAGATACAATAACTAATAGAAATCCATTGAGAATTTCTTACAAGAAAAAATTAGAATGATTGAGAACATTTATTAATTTGAAGATAAATCGGGTAAAAATGGGGCATACTCAGTCGCAAAAACCTTTTTTTTTTATTATTTATTTATTAAAATTATTATAATATATTAATTATGATTTGAATCCTTGTTTAAATTGCAATTTAGCATGTATATGTCTCATACTTCTAGAAATGTTCAGCACTAGAATGAAGACGACTTACGCAGAAATAAGCGATCTTAATCCCCTTGTACTATCGCATACATACTCATATTGTATGTGCATTTATATTAAAATCAGAATTTTATTTATACGAGGAAAATCTTCAATCATTCATATTCGACAACGTAATTTTCATGAATTCTTAAAAAAATTGATAAATACAAAGCATTTGAAAATGCTAACTTGTTTTTATTATTAACTACCAATTTATTATTATTCTGAAAAGAATCTAAAATTCTAATGTTCTCACAAACCTAGTAAATATTATATTATTTAAAAATAGTTTCACGCTTTTGAGATTTATTTTAAGAAATATTCTTAAAAAAACCAAGTTTATGAAAATTTCTTATTGTCGTCTCCTACACTTATGCAGCTTTTTATTAAGTCGTTAGTTGACTGTAAGTGCGGCTCTCTTGAAATCATTAAATTTATAAAATGCAATAGCAATACAAAGCGTATAATATTTATATTTTCATTAACGGTTCCACCAAAACTAAACAGAGCCCAGATTGCTCTATCGCCCAATAAAAGTATACAACCTAATAAATGCATCATGTTCAGACGTTCTGTGTCAGCAACGCCATCTATAATTCCAGTGTTGCCACTATTAATTCTGTATTGTAATGTAGATTCGGTTCGATCTTGGTTGATAATGAAAGGCTATAAATAAATGGCGCGGGCAAACCGTGCGCCGCGCCTCGACACGGCACGTGCGCGCCGCGCCTCGATACGTTTTAAGCCGCGTACCCACCTAGCGCACAGGCTCGCGCGGCAGCCTCGGTGTCCGGATCGCGAGCGATGGCCCCCGCGGCAGCCTCAGTAGTTTGTTCAATTTTACACGAGGCCGCCTCGCGAGGCAGGCTGAGCCATCATAAGTCTGCGAATATTCATAATGGACAGTCGTGTATTTTCAGCTGCAGCTATTTTCCTAGCTGCTTATTGTTTAAAGAAACGAAAACAGTCACGTATCAAGAAAAAACTTAGACGCTTCTGGATTAGAAAAATTTATGAGCGTCGCCACCAATACGGAAATAGATTACTTGGAGATTTAGTATATGATCAGACTGTACATAATTTTACACGAATGTCCGTACAAGAGTTCGAAAATTTGTGCTCAATGTTGTCTGATAAAATCAAAAAGTGCGATACAAAATATAGAGAAGCAATCACTGTGAATGAACGAGTTTTAATAACTTTAAGATTTCTAGCCACCGGAGATTCTTATAGCAGCTTGCAATATTTATTTCGAATATCGAAGCAGAGTATCTCAAGAATAGTTCCAGAAGTTTGTGACGCTATTATTGAAGCCTTAAGTGATTATGTAAAGGTAAATAAAAATAATTTGACAAATTTAAAAATCAATTGTTTATTTTAATTACAATTCAGTCATAGTTTCGAATCCAACAGTGGCATTAGGTGATGGTGTAATGGCATGAGAAGACGTAGCGGTATGTGATGCTGATGATGAAGTGCCAGATGAGTCCATTGTAGAGGAATTACTGTACTGCTGTGTATAGTACCCTGTGTTAATTTGTTGTTGTGCAACATTTGTTGTTGTTGTGTATTTCCCTATATCGGCTTCAAAATTATATTATTGATAGCGTTCTTAACATACGCTAATGTGTGCGGATCATATTTTCTTAGCTCGTTGGCTATGTGTCTTCAAATGAAGAGTATGGATCGGTGATATCGGTCGAAGACTTTGCAAGCATTCAAGGGCTTCCGCGAGCATGATATCTGCCGAATCTTCCTGTGGCTGCGTTTTCTTCGGATTATGTCGTTTTTTTTTACGAGCAGGTTCTGATGGTGAAGGCATGCTAGCTTCCGAGGCTAGGTCTTGTTGTTGTTGTGGTGGCGCTTCCTCAATGCTGGCCTCCGGCAATTGCGACTTGGTCGGAGCGTTTTCAGTCTCTGTGTGTCTCTCTACGTCAGAAATTTGTGAAGATTTCGGTATTGCCTCCTGAAAACATAATTTTAATTAATAGATCAATTTAGTGGTGTATAGTACCTAATACTATATTTTTTTTACAGATCCCATCTACAGAAGAAGAGTGGTTTGCTATATCAAAAGAATTTGAAAATAAATGGAATTTTCCCCACGCTATTGGAGCGATGGATGGAAAACATGTTATGTTGCAGGCACCGATTAACAGTGGGACTGATTATGATAATTACAAACAATTTCCAAGCATCGTGCTTTTTGGATTAGTTGATGCTAGCTACAATTTTTGTATGTAAATGTTGGTAGCAAAGGGCGAATCTCTGATGGTGGTGTTTTAAAACACAACGTTGTATAAAAGCTAGAAAAGAAAAATTGAACGTGCCTAAAGAGAAGATATTGAAATACCATATGTAACAAAAGTTCCTTATTTTATTTTATCCGATAAAGCCTTTGCACTCAACGAATATACCATGAAACCATTTGAGGGCAACCCAGAAAATGGTTCTAAAGAAAGAATATTTAATTATCGCCTTAGCCGAGCTCGACGTGTCGTTGAGAATGCATTTGGTGTATTAAGTGCCATATTTCGCGTTTTAGAAAACCTATCTTACTAGAGCCAAATAAAGCAACAAAGGTCGTCTTAGCAGCTGTATATTTGTACAACTACATCCGAAAAAATACTTCAACTAATCTTATTTCACCGGAATTGTTTGACGGAGAACTTGATGGCGCACTGATTCCTGGCCAATGGAGAAATGAAATAAATGAAGTTACATTCGCACCAATTGCAGCGTTTCCAAGGCGTAGTTCTAATAACGCAAAAGAAATACGGTTGCACTTGGCAGAACATTTTATAACTAATGGTTCTATACCATTTCAAAATCATTATGCATAGTTAAAATTCTTACATTCGGCATCGTTTCCTGAGTGTCACCAGTTTCATTTTATCCTTAAGAAAATGGAAATAAGGATATCCAAACCACTTCGAATTATAAACATCTGCAGCGCCTGAAACAGAACAAAAATAAAATTTATATTTCCATAATTTAAAATATTTTAATTGTATAAATAAATTTTCTTCAATTTAATTAGTATATACTTAATAAGTAATTATTTTATCAAATAATTTGTAAGTTCATATTTTTAAGTATAAAATGCATACCTGAACCTGTTATGCGACTTTTTCTCCTGCTTTTCTCTCGACGATAAGAACCACACAAGGACACCATTTTGTTTTTCACTTCCTTGACAGGCATATTAATTTGAGCAGATATTTGCCGCCAACTGTCTTCCCGCTGATTTTGTTTAAATATTTTGGATCTTTGGGGTCCCAAAGCGCATTGTACGTGCTGTACAGTTGTATTAAGCGAATGGACTCCTCCTGACTGCCCATGATATCAAAATTACAGAAGGCAAACACGGCAAGACACAAAACTTGAAGTAGCTTCGCGCGAGCAAAACATAACCGTCCCCACCTAACGCACAGCGCTCACTGAGGCACCTTTGAGCGCATCAAGTTTACCGACAACAGATGGCTCCGGGCCGAGCCGTGCTCGGTCGAGCAAACGCGCGCCGAGGCAGGCCGAGGCACGTCCACACCAGCCGAGGCATTTGGCTCGCGAGGCTGCCGCGCGAGCCTGTGCGCTAGGTGGGTACGCGGCTTTACGATCGAACTACGTACTTATACTTGTGTGAGTACCAGCCTTTAACATGTAGATAGAACCATAACAATTGTTAAACGCAACTTTACAGTGATCTTAGGGCATAGCTAATTTTACCTTTACCATCAGACAACGATATGTACATTTGATTCGTTTTTCGATATTACGTATTTTAATGAATTTCTGGATCTGCAACTTTATAATGACCTGGTCATAGTACTGCTCAGATAATTGTTTCAGGAAACCTCTACTTGCGTAATTTTTTATTAAATTGGTGGAGAAGAAGGGCAATCAACACGATATTTTCCAATCAAATGTCCGAACACAAGTCTGGATTTGATACCTAAATACAGTTTATTAACCATGAGTTTATGACTTAAGTCAAGTTAAGAAGAACTTTGCATGTATCTCAGAACACAACACTATGCCGTCGATCGTGGACATTGTCCATGGTCTCTAGTCATAGATCGTTAATAGTCCCTACTTCGTACTGGATTAGTAGACAGCTCACAGTCGCCTCAGTCTGAAATAAGATAATGAGAGGGCATGCCTCAGCGATTTCATTGAGCGTACATAAAAACTATATAGTAATAGTTTCGCTCAGTCAACCGAGTTGCAAATGATGATTTTAATATATTTCTTTTCCCTAATGAAATTGAATATATTCGAATTTATGTATAACTAGCTTTCGCCCGCGGCTCCGCCAAGCGTGGGCATTGAATGAATTGTTTTATCTTTTATATCGAATGATTTCACGTTGTCAATGTGATCCTGTTGCTGGCTATTTATGTTTCAAGTATCGCCAAAAACTGTCACTTATGTGATGCTTGTAAATACCTTTACAGGTATAAATGAATTAGCCAGCAATTGAACCGAAATTGTTTTAGATTCCAGTATTTATCATTTGTTTATAAACTATTTTTTTACGATTAGACACTATATCGTCCAAAATCTGATTGTATTTATCGAATTACAACAGAGTTCGCTGTTATTTACATCAACCACAAAATATTAATGTCATATTCTAGTAATTTAAATAATAAAATACGTGATGTTTTTTTTTTAAATTTCTTGCTAACTCAATCACGTTCAATGCCAGAGCATTCAAAGTTTAACGAACAGATCATCTTGTAATCATGAGATTTAAACATTAAACATTAAAACATTATTATGCGTATGCTTATGAGATAATTATAAACCCGTAAAAAATCCAATATTTACCAAGTTTATTCTGAATCTCACATTTATATTTTTTAGCTCTTGTTACTTGTAACAAGAAGCAGGTAAAAATGTATAAGGCACGCCGCACACACCCGTGCGTGTGGAGAGTTTGAGGTTGAAACATAGTAAAAAATCCTCTGACGAAATGGCCGTATCGGCTATGCTGTTGGTCCGAGGGCTGAGACGAAAGCAAGAATTAAATCGGAATCATGGTTGACACCGTGATCGGTCGATATAAAAGATAAAAGAATTAATTCGATGTCCACGCTCGGCGGAGCCCCGGGCGAAAGCTAATTATACATGAATTCGAATATATAAATTTCATTAATGAAAAGAAATATATTGAAATCATCATATTATCTATTCAAAAAGAGTTCCGAAGATTCGGTATATCTAAATTTCGATTCATATGGTGGTCAGTACTGGAGTTCCATTACAGTATTGTTTTGTTAATTTTATATTTTACAAATTATTTTGTTGTAATCTTAAAAGCGTATAGTTTTTTTCTCATAAATAACTCACATTTACTAGCATTACTTTTGAAATTTTATTGTCAAACGACATTGAAATTGGCAATAATCCAGCCTTTTTTTTTGCAAGATTAATTTCTTTGCTTATAAAACACTATAGAATCAGCACAAAAACATATGCGTAGAATTATGTATAAAAAAATTAAGTAATATTATTAAGCAACGCTAAAGAATTGGCGATGCCAAGGCGTTATTTATACGTGTAGGATGCGCTACTGTGACCGCTCGTGTGGACACAAAAATGGTCTTTCGACAGCCCTCGCTTCTATTCCTCCTCTTGATCACTTCCATCGCCTCTTTATTTAATTGATTCATTAGTTTCCGCTTAAAATATAAACAAAGTGAAAACATTTTGCTGTTAATATATCAATTGGTTTTCATAGTATAGTTAAATAGGTTTCGCTCAAGTATATGTATCCAATCCAGACTATGTATCCGTTTCCACTCCGTTTAAGAAAAACGTAAGTGTTGATAAAGAAAAAAAATCAGACTAACATCGCAAAGTCTACAAATACTAATTAAGTGAAGCTGGAGAGAAAGCTAGCATGTCATGTTGCAAAAATAGTCTAAGAAACATATCAAAACCCTCGATTTAACTCAGATAGATATTGCAAAACTTACAAACACGCAGCCAAAGTTGGGGATTAACACTAACGTACAAGCGCTAAATGTTAGCCCAAGCTAAAAAGAAAAATATTTAAAAAATTCCAATCTGAATTAATGCTATAAATTAATGCTGTACAAATTAATGCCACAAATGTTAACTCAAGTTTATCTCAATACACCACTGAAAATCTAATGTAAATCGATTCAGCCGTTGTGAGGACTACTTACAAAAACACACAGACAAAAATTTGTCTACGATTTTATTATATGTAGGTACATTAATTGTAAAATGAAAAAAAATTCAAAACTTGATTAGTGATCGCTCATTAGAAGAGATGCATTGTCCATCTCAATATACTTAATATGAAAATATGTATATTTTCTTATTAAACACATTGTGATAGTTTTAAAAGCCTTTATGTGTTATTTTACTTTAAATAGTCACTTACCTCATGTAAGAAAATCCGTCTCAACAAAAGGTTGCACTGAATTAATAATTCAGATTTTCGATATTTTTCAAGTCTTCGTTGTTAAATTTTGAATTAGACAAATATCACTTGTATTGTCCCACAATTCCTTTTAAAAGTTCAATTACGAGTCATAATTATTAACAAGTATAATAATTATTAGTAACACTTATGAACAAAATTAAATTATTAAAAAATCGAAGAAAAAATATATTTCGACCACGATAACTGAATCTGATTAAAGTGTCACTTTCCCCAACAACAGTAACTTCAACACAGCAGAAAGATAAACAGTAAACAATAATACTTTCGCGCCAAAACGATTTTAATGGGCATAATAGAGAGCGACGTAGCGCGTCCAACCACGAAGGAAGCCGGTTATGCGCTGAAGTCGCTGCTTGGCGGCTGTGCGGGCGTTTGTTTTGCCCGAGAGAGGCCGGGCGATACTATGAGCGCGTACGTCTAGTCCCAGAGGTTGCAGCATTTAAATGGAACTCGTGAAACACCCGAACAAACGTGCTTAGTTTAAAGTGTTACGTGTAGTAATTGCGTTTTACCAAAATGCGGTTCCTAATTCTATGATGAGCTTATTGTTTTTGGCAGTGTTCAACCGAGATGGTTAGTTAATATTTTTATTGATTAACTCGGCTGGATACCGTCAAATTCCTAGAACCGACGAGACAATAATGGACTAAGCCTTTCTGTTTTCAATACATCTACAGATGATCACGCGATATCAGGTGTTCGTGCTCAGGTCCACGTAGCTGTTCAAGCGATATCGAGTGATCCAACTGAATTATTTCTATACCCGATTATGTAGCGGCCAAAGTTGAGCGACGCGTGGTGTTTACTGTGGTCACTCGGGATAAAATAAACATATCGAGAAATGGGCCATCTGGTACTTATTTTTTGTTTTGTACTTTTTTTTTTGTTTTTGCTAGCTAGTGCAACTAACAGCGTTCTAACTAGAATCGATGCGCGGTTGTTTTCATTTTTGATGTGAAACATCTATAGGCGCAGGGTAAACCGGATTGTTGGCGTGGCGACGCTTGCCGTGGCGAAAGGTTGCCACGCTGAACTAGGGTATACATACCGAGTGTGGCACCCCGGGCTGGTGTTCAAATTACTAAACACATAAATCCTGCCTGCGCTCGTGCGGACAGTAGCGTCGTTCCTGGAAGGTCGCAGTTTCTTCGTTGCAGTCGAGGACGCGACCTCGAATCCGCGACCCATCCACGCCAGAGTGCCGCAAGGCAGCTATCTGTCTCCGTGTCTGTACGGAGTCTATACTGACGATATCTCCACTCTCGCAGGCCAACTACAGGGCTAGGAGGAGGACGTCGTACCGCGCTATACGCTGACGACAGTACTTACTTCGCATCATCCCGTCGTGCCGACCTGGCTGCGGCCAAAATCCAGAGGGTCCTCGACCTATTGCCAGAATGGCTGGACAAATGGCGTGTCGCCGTAAACGTTACGAAGACGGCCGCCCTACTGACCGGCCAGCAGCGTACCATGCCACCGAAACTAAGACTCCGGGGACAGGACGTTGAATGGCAGACAAAGGTGCGATACCTGGGCGTACAGATTGACCGCACCATGCGCATGCCGCTCAAGTGGAACAAGTTATCCACCAGAGAGCCCGCGCGGAGCATGCGCGCCCAGCTTCCGATCGCACCGCCGAAGCCAGCTCGCCTATAAGGGCTACGTCTGTTCCCGGCTAACATATGCGGCACCAGCATGGCACGCACTCTGCTCCACATCGGGAAGAGGATCCAAGCCCAGCAGAGCATCGCCCTACGGATGATCGTGGGAGCGGGTCGGTACGTCTTAAATGACGTTATCCCTCGCGACCTCTGTATCGAGACCGTAGAGGAATTCATCCAGCGCATCGCTCGCCGGATGTTCGACATCGCTGATCAGGGCCCAAATGAATTCCTCCGGAACATCGCACCGACGCACGAGAGGTCACCGAGCGGCCGACCCCTCCCCAGAGAAATCACCAAAACGCCTCCAAAATTATCATATTTCATAATTCATCTGGCTTTGGCGTGAAAATTAAGCCAATTGTTGATTAATATACATAATTAGCCAGGTTGTTGTCATTATTTTGAAACAAGAACATGGAAAAGTAGTTCCAATCACGAATTTTCTGGTGGCACTAAGTAAGATTTTCATGATATATCCATTTTCATTTGAACTGTCATCGCCCTTGGATTCATAGTTCCGCCAAACTGTTGATTAGATCTATCAACTTCTATGGTAAATTAGAGATAATCTGATAACTTAAAATAAAAAGAGGGGAAATGGGAGAACGTAAGTAGTGGTAATGTAATAATAATAAATAAATATCTTCGGACAACACACACAGCAACATCTAGTCCCAAATTAAGCATCAAGAATTGTACGACGGCTATCAGATCGTTGATACAATACATATATATATATATATATTGTAAATATATGCACAATATATATGAAGACATAGACTCAAGACAAACATTAATTTAATGAGAAATCGAACCCATGTTCTTAGGGCAGCAGGTAGAATTACTACAGACTTTATCAATTAGGCAGTTAAATCTACATAAAAACTGTTGTCTAAGAACCCATTGAAACTATTTCGTTACTAAAAAGGCATGATTATACTTAAATATCGATAAATATAATCAAAATAAAGAATGTAAATAAACTGTCATGTTTTTGTAAATAAGCTGTCACAAAATCAATGAAAAATACATCGATGACATTTATATAGGCATTGTTTTTTCTATTTTCTGGAAATAGTATGTGGATATAAAAATAATATGTGGAATCACCTCGTTATATACCCAAACAGAACACAGTTTGAACGATCCCAAATAATAAAACGGTTTCTAATAAATTTGTAAACTATATAATAAATAGTACACACGCGTTGATTATATATAGAACCTATCGAACAAAAAAAATCGTTAAAGCAAAAGCACAATAAGAGAATAAGTAACTTTTCTGCTTGGTCGGTTCTGTTTATCGAAACAAAATATTAAATCGTATTGACGTTTCATTTTTTACCCGAAAATCAAACCATCAATACAAAAATCTTGGTTTCTGTTTGGTATTTTTTTTTATTAAAAGAAATATAATAATTATTAAACGGCTCTTCTTGAACGCAGGTTTTGACACAGTGCGCTCTCGTCCTACGCAGGTCGCTTACAGCGCCACACTTTAGAATAGTAGGGCACAAAAAATCCTCCCGAAAAGCAATGATAGGACTACGCACTAGACCGTAATAGGAATTTCAAAAAAAAAAACTAACATGCTCTCTAAATGAGCGTTTGCTATAAAAACTTATACGACGGTCATTATGTATATTATACTGCACTACTATAAAATGTATGCCTACTAGTTTTGTATTAAAATAGATGAAAACTGTTAACTAGTTTTTAAATATGAAACTTTTATGAACGCTAATTTCTCGTAGTAAAAAACCCACGGACTAAAATCTAAGTTTTGTATTCCATTAAGAGTCCACGATGACTGTAGCATATATTGATTTCGCGTTGTCTCCTATTTTGTTGCTAAGAGAAAAGATAAATTTTAGGTAAGAAGCACTTTACGCGTGTTATAGCCTGGTGAGTGTTATATTTTTCCCAGTATAACTCCCTTCAGACTTTACTGTTAGCCTAATGACATAATCATTCACACTATCCGCGTAAAAGCTTTAAGTTTTAACTAAGGATAGTTTTGAACATTGACTTAAAGCCATGGAGTTATGAAAATGTCAACGGCCACGGTAATAATAGTTTATAACTCCATGCTTCTACAAGACCGATGAAGAATTGATCCCGAGTTTAGAGGCTCAACCTTTTAAAGGAGATCTGAGGGCTTGAAGTATGAAAAACTAATTCAGATAAAGTTGTTAGTAAGATCTAAAATTACCGGCTATGACAACTGCTTGTGTCGTTATAGAACATTCTACAAATTCAAATTAAATTCAAAATATCTTTATTTCATAGGTTACAAAATAACACTTGAAATACGTCATCATTTTTTGTGAATTTACACTTTACTGCTCGTTCGGAAGACAGTTTTCCCTCAAGAAGAACGAGTGAGAAACTTAAGGGTAGCTCTTTTCTAATTTGCACATACATAACCAAAACAAATACAAAACAAATTAGAATGACACAGCCCGGTAAGAGGTCGAGCCGCTTATGCCCATTGATTTTTGTCTTCTAAATATTCAGAAATTGCATAGTACCCTTTTTACTGAGTGATTGTTTAATAACACTCTTAAATTTATGTAGGGTAAATCTTGTATATCTACAGGAACCTTATTGAATAGGCGCACACAGAGCCCTCTGAATGAATTTGAGACTTTACTTAGTCGACTAACATGTGAATTCAGTTTATTTTTATTTCTGGTATTGAGATTATGTCGACTACTATTTCTTTTAAACATTTCTAAATTTTTACATATAATAAATTTTCATAAATGAATTGAGATGCCAGGGTTAAAATTCCAATTTCCTTAAACTTATTTCTAAAGGGATGTACGAGGTCCGAGCTTGTAAATTGCGCGAACGGCCCGCTTCTGCAACACGAAAATTTTCTGAATATCCGGGGCGTTTCCCCAGAGCAAGATACCATACGACATTAGACTATGGAAACAGCCAAAATAAACCAATCTGGCAGTTTCGACATCCGATAAATTTCTCATTTTTTGACAGCATAGCGGCAGAGCTAAGCCTTTTCGCCAACTTATAGGGACCCCATTGAAGCCTGTCATCTAAAGTAATTCCTAGGAACACTGTAGAATTAACAAACTCCAATTCTTTGTTGCGTACTGAAATAGTTCCAGATCCATGTCTTACATTTGGAAGTGAGAATCTTATCCATTTTGTTTTCATTTCATTAAGAAGTAAGTTATTTGCAGTAAACCATTTCTCTACCTTAGAGATAGCATTGTTCACATCGTCATAAGTAGGCTGTTGTCTTTTAACTTTGAATAACAAAGAAGTATCATCTGCAAACAATACTATCTCATGAGCATCCTTAACAAGGCTAGGCAAATCATTTATGTAGACTAAAAAGAGAAAGGGATCAAGAATTGATCCCTGCGGTACACCCGATTTCTTACCATTGACATCAACCCTCTGAACCCTGTTACTCAAATACGACTTCAGAAGGTCGAGTGCCCGGCCTGTTACTCCATAGTGACGTAGTTTCCCGATCAGAGTTTCATGATGAACACAATCAAAGCCTTGGAGATCGCAAAATATGCTAATTGCATCTCGCGAATCCTCCCAGGCTCCAAAATATGTTGCACAAGCTCAACGCCAGCATCGATTGTTGACCCCGAGTAAAACCAATTGTTTATTTGACATTAATTTATTGGTATAAAAATGTACTAACAACTGCTTTAGGATTAATTTTCGAATATTTTGCTAAGTGACGGTAGTATAGATATGGGTCTAAAGTTATTGGGACTTGATGCACTACCGCCTTTAAATAATGGAATTACTTTACTATCTTTCATCAAATCGGGAAACACGCCATCATCTAAACACTTATTAAAGATAAACGCCAAATGCGGCGCAATATAATCTATAATTGAGTTTACAATTATAATAGAAAGACCATGAATGTCAGCAGTTCTCTTCATGTCTAGAGATTTAAACCTTTTGATAACTTCTTCAGAACTAACATGTTTAAATTTAAATTCCAAATTAATATCACAAATCGAACTATTATTCCTCAGTAATGATTCGGCAAGAGCGGGAGATGAGTTAAGAGAACTTGTAGTGAAAACAGGAATGTCAGTAAAGAACGTTTCAAAGGCCTTAGCAACCTCCGTGTCTTCATTCAAGGTTTTGTCATCTAACTTAAGTTTAAAGTCAATAACTCATCCTAATTTTTCCAGTCTCGTTCTTTGACACCCCAAGTCGTTTTCATAACATTATTACTGTTTTTATTTTACTATTTATGTGTTTGGCTTTAGCCGCGATGCAAACACGTTTAAAAATTTTTGAGTATTTTGTTATATATTTGGCAAAAATCTCGCTATTATTAAAAGTCCTCTCGTCATAAAGCTCATACAGTCTTCTTCTACTTTTATAAATTCCCACTGTTGCCCAATCGCTAAATTTTTTATTTTTATTTTTTACACAATTTTTTATATTTTTTATTTTTTATTTTTTACAAAAAACTTTCCCTAGATAGAATTACATGCAAACAGTTCGGTGTAAAAAAAGCATTATTTCCAAGGTTTTGACTTTTGAATAAAATCGATATGTACTGTAATGTAAAAATCTAAAATATGTTTTTTTATATTTATTTCAATACAAACTAGTCTCGATACACGAATGTGGACAGAAACAGTAGATGGAAATATAATGAGGTTTCGTACTATGACGAGTCCGGCTTCGAGTTAAATTACATGCAAGTACTTATATCAATTAACAATAAATATTGTTATTATTTTTGCAAATGTAGATGTAGGGTTCCGTTACAACAAAAGTTTTGGAGGTCCTAAACCCCACTGCGCCACCAATCTATTGATAAGATCCTGCAGATCAATTCTGTAAACTTATAACGCTTCACTCCATATCATTATTTATTTAATATTATATTAGGGTGAGAAAGATAGTCGTTGGGCACTCTTGGTTGATTAATTTTGACTTCATAACGACAACGATTGAATCTTTTTTACAGAATGGGACTGCTGTATGTATGTACGCTCGTGTCTAACTTCGCAACGTAAAACTCGACACATTTTTTCGTTTCAGTATGCCGATTTTGAACAACACCGTCTATTAGCTTGAAATGTATTCTTGTCTATATGATAAGAATATATTTCAAGCTAATAGACGGTGTTGTTCTATATGAACGATGTCTTTGACATTTGTGGGTAGGCTACATCATTCCCCCGTCCTCTCTTTATAGCATCGTATGTAATATCATTAAGCCATGTGAAGAATTCGCTTTTAATAGCGATTAAACGCCTGCTATAATTTTACAAATCCGACAAGTATGGGACGATGACAGCGGCGAAGTACGTCAGTTCGTTGTGTGCAGAGACGCCTTAGAGTCCGTGTATAGTACAACGAACGAAACTCTGCCGCTCTGAGTCCATACGAATGATGCAATGCGCAGTGTAGTGTTCCCCGACCCTTCCTCCTTCTCCCCCGTATTCCTATTTTAGGTCATTGCGACACTTTCGTGACTAAGTTCACAGCGGCAGAGTTTTGTGCGTTACACTGTAGTCCTGTAAACTAGTAGCATCTTATGAATCCTTCTATCGGCTTTTGGCAGGTAGTAGTGTCGGCTGTATTCTTCATCTATTGGGGTTCTACTGTCGTAGTTGTGTAGCGTGCTGATTCCGCGTATTTTTCTTGAAGTCAGAAAGTTTGTGGAGAGACATCAATTTTATGAACAAAGATCTAATTATCCGTTATTGTAAATCTTTCGAAATTGGTCCTGGCACCACTAGTGTATTTGTTGGCGCTCGGTGTTTATTATTTTCGATTACACAATATATAATTCTACAACTCTCCTTTTTAGTACGACAATTATGAATAATAGCTGAAATTGCGCTTTGTCACAGAGAACGATAACTTTGATATTTAGGTATGCTACACCATTGACGTGCGTGCGTGCGTGCGTGCGTGTATGTAAGTAACATATAAAATATATATCTGTATATATATACAGATATATAACTAATTTACTCAGAAAATAAAAATCTTTAATTTTGAGAACATTTTTTTAATTTTTTTATAACAGTCATAACAATTCTAAGTTATCATTTTAGAATCAAAACAACTTTACTCGATAACATATTTTTTTGTTTATCAATTATTTCATAAATTGACTTTACGCTTTTGAATTTTTTTATCTGTCATTTCCAAGCAGGTATAAAATAATTCTCCTTCAGAAATATTTTTGACTACTTTTACTACCGAATAAAATACCCCACAGACGCGCTATTTTGTCTACATGGACCTCGGTGTGTCTTTGAACATATAATTGTATTTAGGTGTAGTGTAATACACGATCATATACGACTTTGAAGTGATGAACAAAATATTGGAGAGCATCGAGGAAGTAAAAGAGAAAGAAAAATTGCAAAGATAGATAGAAACAACAATGATAGATCGATATCAAAATAGATAGAAAGAAGAAAGAAAAGATGTATGAGAAGATGATGTATTTGTTTCATTTAAATTTCTGAAAATACGGTTTCATTGAAAAATAGGCTAATTGATTTATCCATATTTTAGTAATCTTGCTTTGTGAAATTTAGTTTTTTCACAATAAATACGAAATCTTTAAAACAAAAGGTATTCTGGTTGTTTTTAATTGATTGATATTGAAATGGAAATAAATCACTAACCTTAAAGAGTTTTGAAAAATTTGGTAATGTGATTGGTAGGAAATTAGACGTTCCTCAAAAAAGATAGAGTAACTTTTTTTGAAAAATTTGATACTTTTTAAAATGAGTTGAAATTGTTTTGTGGTTAATCTCCAGCTTTACAAACGATGTCGTAAGAACTAATATGCCAGTCTTGCTTTAGTTTTTCTAAAATGGCATCGCATTTATCCATAACAGGTCGACCAAAGCGAGATTCATCTTTTACATCAAAATTACCGGACCGAAAAAAATTGAACCAGTTTTGTACTGCTGCATTAGATCCATAAACGTCACACTTTTTGTTCTCGGCTCAAGTAGTATTTTCCTTTTTTTGTAATAAAACTTCAAAATGTATTTCTACATTAGATTCACTCATTTTGGTAGTGAGAAAAACGATGTAAAAATGGCGGGACACCATTTTTACTTTAAATTTTTCGTTTTTTAAATGTCATCTATTTAATGGTATCAAAACTATCTTGATAAAAACAGCACAACCAAAGAGATTTCATTGCAGCTTTTATTTATAGAATACCAAAAATCTTTTTCCCCGTACTAATATATTGTACTTTTTTTATTATATGGACAAGCTCAGGATTTTTTTAGAATTGCAACGGTTTTGACATCGTTCACGTTGATATCGTCATTTGAATATCGTCTCAATGAAGGTATGATAATAATTAAAATCCAAGGTATTGTTCGTTGAACCAATATTCCCTCTAGTGACATCGTGACAGGTTGCTGCTAGAAGCTCTATTACTACTAAATAAAAAAATCAATATTTTTTTAGAATAAATTACTGTAGAAGAATCTTTTTAAGGTCATATGTAGATATTTTTCTTCTGATACATATTTTTATAGAAATGCCCTATAAAAATAGATATCAAATACTATTTGTAGTATATACATTTTACGTTCCTGTGTAAGAAAAGAGTTACTGTACGAATCTATAGCGTCGGTCTGTACATTCAATTTTTTTGTAACATTTCGTAACATATATTTGTTTTATGACTAACTGACCCAAACCCAATTCTACCACTTTTAAAATTTATGTTTGTCTGTCAGTAGGTCTTTTTACAACTCAAAAACGACTTGACCGATCGCAATGAAAATTAGAATACTGTAAAAACTTGTGATTGCACACATGATAAATCAAAAATATCTTCATTTCGCAGATATTGAAATTACATTTAAAATACATCATTAATAAATTCATTTCGACATTACCACCCATTTTAAATGCTGATTCACCTAAAGAAGAATGGGCAAGAAACTCAAGGCTTTCTCTTTTTACTCTTCAATACAAAGGATTTAGTAATTAATATTTTTTTTTAAACTGAAATAAACTAGTCTCGCAGCGCTTTCATATGTAAATCGCCGAATTCTTTTGACTGTATATGCCGCAGAATCAAATCTTTTCGCCAATCTCGTAATATGAGGATTCCAACGTAACTTAGAATCTAAAGTGAGACCAAGAAATAGAGTCGTGTCCACAATATCCAGGACCTCGTTTTTGATCATTACATTTGTGTCTGTCAATTTAGAATTAGATAGGGAAAATTTTACAAGTTTTGTTTTCCTTTCATTGAGCAGAAGATCATTAATACTAAACCACTCAACGATTTCAGAGATGGTAAGCTACTGTGTGTTTGTCTGTCTATTATGTCGTTTTATAACTTACAAACAGCTTGAACAATCGTGATGAAAATTGATAGACATTAAGAATATGTGATTACGCAAATAATAAGCTATTGCTGTGCATGTGTCTGTATTTTCTTTTATGACTATTTTTTTTTTGTTTTTTTATTTCTTTAGTAGCCATATTTTTTTTAATGTAGTTGCGTATGTGTATATGTATGTGAGCGTAATTTGCTTTTTATAGGAGTTAAGGGAGTCGAATTTTGTATGAAACTTTTTATGGAGAGAGGTACAACTTTAAGAATTGGTGAAATGTATAAAAATGAGTGTTTATTTTGTTGGCTTTTTGCGTGCCATTCATACTATGAAACTGACGATATATTGTACTGGAAAATTTCAGAAAAAGGGAATTAGCATTTGTCTGTGTATTTTTACTATTGAATCGAAGTACTAAACCGGTGCTAAAAATTATTTAATTAATAAGAAACTCCTTCAGTATAATAGACTGTTAACGTTTCTCTTTCGCTTCATCTGTACATTTTTCTGTGTTATTATATATAGATTGTAAAAAATTTTTCATTCATAGGAAGCAACACTGTCCCCAAGTAATATACAGCATAAATTTTATTTAGATTAGAATCAAGATCGTAGCCGGAATCGGAATATGGAGAGGTCGAAAATGAGAGCGGAACCGGGATCGAAACCGGAATCAGTTTAGTAGGCTCCAAAACCTACTTGAACCGAGGCCGCGTTCGTAATCGAGAATAATACAAACTAGCATCGAGAATAGGACCGGGTCCGCAAACCCGGATAGCGATCAGGGTCATAACTGATATCGTGATCGGTTGATACATAAAATGAAAGCATTCATTGTGTCTATTTGCACGTTTGTGCCTATATGCGTGAATGTGTACGCATGATCCAAAGTTTCTTTTTGGCACTTTAGAGATGGAATCAGATACCCGATTTCTAGCTTCAACGGATTTGTTTCAATTTCGACTGCAATACTAATAATACACACAACAGCTGTCGTTTGTGTACATTGTGTAAATATAGAGAAAATTCGTTTAGAAAAAGTGAAAAAGTTATCACAGTATGTCTTCATTTATACAGTACCTATAACGCACGAAACTTTGCCGCTGTGAAGTTCGTCAGGAAAGCGTCGCAATGACATAAAATAGGAACTCGGTGGAAAAAAGTAAGGGTCGGGGAGAATAATACCTGCGCAGTATATCATTCTAAGCCAATCCAGAGCGGCAAAGTTTTGTGCGTTGTACTATACCTATTACCTACCTAACCAAATACCTAACCAATAGTGTTGCTTTCTTGATAATGGATGAAGACAGTACTTTTAAATGAAAACCAAAAGACAGTACCACATTGTCATTTTGTTTTTGCTACCCTACCAAACTTATCAAACATTTTTAATTAATGACTCGTGTGCGTTAATCTCTTCTCATATTGTGAACATCGGATAGAACTCAAAGGAAACAATATAATAAATATCTACTCGGTGAATATCGATCTCGCTAGTGATCGCTATAGTTTTCAACTCACCTGCCAAAGCGTTTCTGATTTATCATCTATTACGATATGTATTTCAATAACAAAGCTTGTGCAAATATCAATGTGACAAATGTTCAATTCTCTATCGCCTTTATATTAAAAAAAAATCACAAATCATACCCGAATTATAAAAATTTGAAGCATTCGAAAAGTTCTTTAATAGATCATCAGAAACATTTGCAGATATCTTCAAACTATTATGCATATAGTTTTAAAAATAATAAGCATGTTAAAATGGTTATGATTGAAATACATAACTCCTATAATTATTGTCTGCGTACTTAAATCGTTACTATTGAGCATAGAAAATAGGTTTTGATGCAGGCATGCGGCGAAAACAGCGAACACTTTTAAAAACATTCATAATGGTAACTATTAGGTACTCGTTACATTTGTTTGATCTCTAACTCTATCAAACCTCTTTTCATTGATCCAATAATTTTAGCAAAGGTGAAGAACTTAGAACTCGCCTAAAATCAGAATCAATTCTCGGGAAGAGTCAACAATATTATTTTGACAAGTTTTCAACAATTTGTGGGGTAATTAATCAATATTTAGAACGAAGGTCCTTAATGCCATTTCACTCCAGACTCTTGGAGAATGAGAGGTAAGATGAAAAGTGTTCGAGATATTTCGCTATATTTAGCATTTCATAAGTTTCTTATAGTAGGCGCTGGATTCATACTAGGGGCACTAAGGGCTACTGTCCAGGGCGGACAATTCGTAGAGGCGGCAAAATTCGGGGCTTGAAAAAAAGGTTTTCTTTTTACGATTCCAAAAATGCTTCCTAACATGTGCACTTGTATATAAAAATAAATACAACTTTTTTAATTTCTGAAAAACTAATTTTAATATCTAAGAAATAATTATTACTAAAGTTTTCTTCACAAAATAGTAAAAACGGCTTCAATGTTCAAAATTTTACTCATTTAAAAAAAAAAAAAAAATTGTATCAATATCAATGCATCAGTGTATGAATCGATTGATATTGATGGTATTTGCAGCATTCAGGGCAATCTTTTGAACTTCAGCTTTCTAAGATTTTTAAGCTTCGAGATCTAATAAAAATTCTATTTTCGAAAATTCGGCTGATATTCGGGCTTCTCTACTTTTGAAAATTATTGATTTTCGTAGCAGGAAGTTAAGAAGTATTCTCAACCCTTATTCCTTTGTGTAGGATATAGATAATGGGGCAGCATAAGGGTAAATGCAGCCCTGCTCATAGTTGTCTTTTACATTGTCAATCACCAATGTCCATACCACGTTGAATACATCTATCTATTCTTGTCTGATCACCGAATAGAAGTTACCCAGCATCGAAGAATTTCAGTACTTGGATGAGTGATTACCTGGGAACATTATACTATTGCATTTTTTTTATACTAATTAATACTTAATATTTATTTTCCTAACTAAAAAAATATATCAATTACAATTTTATTCTTTTTTCTTCATTTTTTTTAGAATTGTTCATTTAATTTACGTCAATGTTGATTTATTTCATTGTGTATTTTAATATATAATATACATGGAAAAGGAACTTCATTCCAACAGGGTGTCCCACTACTCCTCTTTTTTTTATTTTGTATTCAGTTGGAATTCAATTATTTTACATCATATACAAGAAAACACTATAAAATCGACTTTTGGAAATCAAATCATACCATTCAGTGATATAACTTTTGGTATTTTTATATTTACTTATAAGTACTTTTAAGAGAAATCTTAAGGTTTTTACCAATTGCCAAATTATTTATAATTTTTGAAATATACATAATGAAAAAGTTGAATAGGCCCATATTTGTAATGATTTGGGCTTACCCTTTATGTGAAATGTGACCTTTATTGTAACTAAATCAGAATTTTGACTTTTCAGCCTGTTTTATGTCCATCACAAACTATACCCAGGCAATCCCATTGCCAGCATTGTATTCAGTAGACTTTTAAAAAAAAAAGTGATTAAAATACACAATTATTTATTTTTCATGTCACACTTATATACAAACAAATCATACAGTAGCGACAGTTGAAATTTCAGATTTTTCCTTTTCTACATCTTCAATGCTGAAATCATCATCAAAATCTTTACTTTTTAAATTTTCCTTTTTCAAAAATGGTTCATGTAGAACTCTATACAATTTTTGAGCTTTACGTACACCGAGGCCGGGACACTGAGCTAATCTGCTCTCTGAAGCCTTAATAATATTTTCAAGAGTTCCAAATGTTGTAATCAAAGTTAAAGCGTCTGTTTTGTTAATTGGCTTTACTGATGATAATGCATTAACAATCTGGAATCAGTGAAAATACATAAATATATTTTATATAGAATAATAATCATATCATTGAACTTATTTTATGCTAATATGAGGGGAAGCTGATAATTTATATTTATGAAAGAAAAGATGAGCGTGGACACTTTATTTTAGTCACCTGAAAGAGAATTGCAATTAGATTTCTCATAGAGACATTTAGCCTTTAAAAAAATGTTCCTTTACTTTTGTTCTCAAAATCCTCACTTGCTGCTGCCATTGTCTCATCAATATAAAAATCATCTGTCTGTCTTCGAGATTCTCATAGCTTCATCTAAACTACTTTCATTAAAACTTTTTAATCAAATTACTATTATTTTAGTAGTGATTTCATTATAACTTTATAGCAACAAGCACTGAATACATTTTTTTAACATGCATTGCCTCTTATGCATTTACATATTTCTTTCTTTAGTGAAAAATTTTGTGTTTACTCGATGCCGGTATTGTTTAATGCTTAATTCTTAACATGTTACATTTTTCTTATGAACATGTTCAAAACAAAAAGATGACAATGAGAAAATAACCCAATGAACAAATGGATGAGTTATTTTCAAAAAAGGAATAAATTCAGAATATGACAACATAAAGACTGGTATCATTTTTGCATTATGCATGATCAAAAATATCATTTTTCAGACTACAATGGGGGCATATTAATACCCCCACAGTTTCACCTGTGAAATATATGACTAGAAAGCATTTCGTCGTTTAAATTAGTGAAGTTGTTATTAAAACTTTTGTTACATTAATTATTGATAAAATAATGTCTAAAAATCATTGCAGACTGAAGACTAGGTATTATTTACACAAATCTGTTAAATCGGTGTTCATTAAACTTACTAAAGGTAAGAATCTCATTCAGTTGTGTGAATAAGGATGGAATATTAGTTCATTTTCTGTAATTTCGATGTAAAAATTAAAAATTATTCAATATCATATTGTGTGCTTCACCTTTTGGTGTGGATCATTTTCAATTTTTTCCATTATCTTATCTGGTGGTTTGTTTTCAAAAATTTTATAATTTTCAATGATCTTCGCAGCTTCCTCAGGACTCCACGCCAACATAAGCGTCAAATCCGTGAGTAAACATACTCTATTTAGATTTTTTAAAGGATTGTGAGGATCTTTAAGGTCCACCTGCAATTAAAGAAAATAATACATAAATATAAATAAGACATACATACTAAACACATAATTATATCTTACAAAATTGACAACATAATTTAAGAAATCAACTAACTTGAACTAAAAGAACTCTAAGTTCATATTTTTTACCTAATTCTTTCAATCTATTATTTATATAGTCGGGATTCATATTGTAATATTGCAAAGACAAAAATAGTACACCAATAGTTTTTCCTATTTCATAATCAGGTACAATATCTTCATATTCCCATGGTACGCTTGTAATGTATTTCAAGAGTGGATTACCCCTCTGAAAATAAAAAAAAAAATGCTATTAGTACAATATAGGTTTTATCTAATTTAACAATTATTTATATTTTGATGTGAACACAAATATTCCTAACACATTATGTAATAAATCTGCTGAAATTCTATGCATCTGTAGTTCTAATATAACTAGCAAAGTATGAGTCAAACTTGCATGGGATGAGCTCTATACTGTGAATCATCCTGTTAATCTTCATTAAAATCAAGCAATACATTTTAAACCATTTTCTCTTTAAGACTGTTATGCGTTTCCCATGGTAAATGAAACACTATAAAAAACTTTAAATTTTCATAAAAGTAACCCAATAAAACTATAAGGCCCTAAATTCTGTAATAAACTAAAAATTTTAGGTCAATAGTTTCAGGGATAAGGAAGGGGAGGAGTGTTTGATTAGAATACTAAAATCCATAGGGATGGATATAATTATGTATTTCTTTACATATAGGCACAATATTTTCCTTTTTTAGATCAATTTTTCGAAAGAAACTTAGTCATTGAATCAGTGATTTACTGATTTCTGAAAAATTCCACATTAAAACTACTTTTAAAAATCAAATATCTATTGCTATATCAACACAATATCTAACACTATGCTGTTGACAACTTATCGAGCAGGGCAACAGAAGTGGTAATAGAATAGAACCATTTATATTAATAGAATAGAATGTCGTAACACAAGATTCAGTATAAGACATGAAATTGATATATATTATATTATTTATGATTTTGTAACATATAATATTAAAAAATTAGTTGTGAATGTTTTTAATGAATATTACACAAATTAATGGAAAAAAGATGTTTTAATAATTTTTAGTTTTCTTAATGTAAAATCAAGACAAGGAAATGGCACAAAAGCATCATTCATAAAAATGATTTCCCTGATAAAGAGCGAATAAAAGAAGATTGACCATTACAAAAGCAATAATATCCAATTAAAATCAAATCATAACATTATAATGTGAAGTTGCTTGTTTGGTAAATAATCAGCATTATATAAGTAGAATGTCCAAGAAACAGAAATAATACAGTATTATTCTTAATTAAAATAATGTTTTCATATATCGTTCACTCGGACTCAGTGTGGGAAAAATGTGACCATAACAAATACTAACCCTATTACAGATCAGGTAAAGTGACCAAATAAAACACTGCAATCTGTATGAATTTTGCAAGCATATACTGTACTACTCACAGTTACCATATAATTATATTGAAAAAAAAAATCTAACTGAAAAAGAATACAACAATTGCATTAGTGTAAACATTGTGGTCAAAACAGGCAGTAATCACTAATAGTCAGTGATCAGTCATGATTATTTCGGCAAGTTTTCAACATATTTAGGTATTATATATTAACATTTTATATTACATTAAATTGGAATTCGATAAATTTCTATTTCATATCATAACCATACTAAAATGGACTTTTTGAAAATGAACTAACAGTAACACAAATTATACTATCGAATGTAAAAGCAATTCAATTAAAGGAAAGCTTTAATAAGATTTTATTGATTCTTCAAATGATTTATATCACATATGAATAAGATTGTGAAAATTGTTTGGGTTTATGTCCCATAGTAAAATCAATATTATGGGACATAAACCCATATGAACAATAATTCTCCTTTGCATTACCTGAAATCAGATTTGTGTATCAGAATACAGTAAAAAACATCAATGGTCTTATCCAAATTAAAATAAAATTAAGACAACGAGATTCTTAAAGAGGGTTTCAGAATACACACAATACATATGGGCAATACAACTTTATCAACTAGACTATTTACTACTCTACGACAGGGTTATGAATATGACATTGTACAAATTTGTCAGCTTGACTATATAGTACCTTACTACAGAGTTATTCTAATTTAATTATAAAAATAAATAGCTGCAATCGATTTATAAAAGGTCTATATTATGCCTTTTAGTGAAAATATCAAGATCATATTCATACTGTATTATCATATTGTTCACTTACTTGTTTCTGATTTACTAAAACACAATGAGTCTTCGATGAGACTGGTTTTATTACTGTTTCTGTGGAGCTTCCTGAAACGTAATATTATGCAATTTAATCAAAATTTTACATAATATCTTCCATAATTTTCAAAATATGCAACTTAATTAAATAAATACTTCCTAATCAATATCTTCAATATATTCCTTAATATCTTGTAATTAACACAAAAAGAAATAAGGAAATTAGACAATAAAATAGATCAAATTACAAGCTACTTTTTTATTTATATATTTAAAATGACATAAGGCATAAAATTTTAAGTAGGTATTCAAACAATAATACTATGTTCATAAAATAGTACTTAAATTATTTATTTAAATCACTAATCTAATAGATGTTCATTAGCTTTATTTAAATAAATTGTATGTACATATATTTGGAAGTACATAGGAAGGGTATATATACTTGCTTATACAAAATATGAGTTAATTTTTGCGCGAGTTGTGTTTAGCAATAAGAGTATTAATAACTTTGAACAGTGTTCTCAACATTTTAGATCTCTACAATTTTACATTAAAATTTCTTTACCTGGTTGATTATTAGTGGGATCATCTAGCTTCACGCTTGTTAATGAAGACGGCTCATTTATTTGTGCCAATATTTCATCGAAATCATCGTCTAACTCCATGGCATCTATCATCTAAAAATCTTAAAGCTGCATAGGAAAAAACCAAAGTTTTAATTTCTCTATAATTATAAAACAATTAATCACTTTATTCTACTTTTATTTTAATGTGTATTTATGTTCACAGAATAGTAATTTAGAAATATTCGAAATATTACCCTGTTCAAAATTATTTTTAGTTTGACCAATGAAACCACCAGTATCCGCTAAATTCAAATTTATTTTACTTTTGGGCTAAGGTTAATTGTACAAATAAATTGAATTACGATTAACTAAATATAAATTAATAATACTAATAATCATTTACATAATTTAATCAATACTACCATATAGTGTATTATCTATGCTCAATGGATAAGGTAGATGCAGAAGTATGTACAGTAGATGAATCAAGATTTCATAATCCCATTACAATGTATCCTAAAATTTTAAACGTATAATCGTACTATCATATACCCTCTGCACTATGTATAAGGGCAAGAATTTAAAGTAGAATTTTTATCCTATCCTATCATCATAGAGAAGTATTAATCATAGACGAAACATAGCATAGAGAGAGCGATGAAATAACAACATACTTCTATAAACTTGGACATGTTTTACTTAAGACATCTTTAATAAAACAAAAAAATAATAATTATGTAGTTGAGCAACACGCCCCTGTCAAAGGTTTTATACACATTTATTAAAAAAGTTTATTAACGTACCTTACCAAATCTATTATCGAAAATTTTTAAAATAAAAACTTTTTTAACCAGGTTGGACAGGGTGTAATTTAAAAGTATTTGTGATCAATACGGTGACGTAACATGTTAATGCTAACACTATTTCTGTAGCTAAAAGTATGACGTGTGCCCTTTGTCAGCAATGAATGCATTATATATATATATATATATATATATATATATATATATATATATATCGCATAGTATATATATATATATATATATATATATATATATACTATGCGATAGAAAGTGAGCGTAAAATGTATTAATATTTCTATATAGACATATAATTTAAATAAATAAAAAAGAAGAATTTATAGCAACATAATCACCTAATAAATAAATGTTTTCAATATTTATTTTTGTAGTGAAAATTTCTTTGAACGTCATTTTTTGGGTGAGTAAAATCTTATAAGTACATGTCACCGACATGTTAATGTTAATACGCGCGCTCCCATGAGTATATATATATATTTATACACATGTATATCACTCATAGCAACCTGTGTTCACATATACAAATAGATTTCATCAGTGGCGTAGCTAGCCTGGGTGTCACCCGGGGTGGATTTGAAATGACACTTTAAAAATCAAAACTGTTAAATTGAAGAAAAACTCTAATGATAAATAATGTTTTATAATTTGTTGTGCTATTTTGTGAATAAAAATTTGCAGTTGGATGAACTCAGTTGTCACTCCTAAATGGGTGGCACCCGGTGCAGACCGCCCCCGCCGCCCTCCACTAGCAACGCTACTGCATTTCATATATATGCAAATATATCGTATATACTTGAGTATAAAATATATGCACTTATTACGCATCCTCAGTCCTCATTGAGTGTTATACTTAATACCTATCTTCGTTACTACGACTACGCTCAGTATAATTTTTATTATTGAAAAATTGTTACATGTGCATATTCCTCGGAGTGCTGGTAAATGTGAAAAGTAGACTATTGATTTTAATATACAAATCGAAAAATTTAAAATTTTAGTACTTCAATTAGATTTGAAATCCAAAAAATACATTATTTTAAAGTTTTAGTTTTCACTTCCGATAACAGTTCCAATGGCTGACTCTAAGTTTTGCACTTTGTTTTTACCATGAAATCATATAAATCATTTTAAAGTTTTTAGAATTTGTTTCTGCCAATCCAACAATAATACGAAAAAGTTTTTATAAGTGAAATGTCTGTCTGTTTGTTCGGGTTAATCTCTATAATGGCGAAATGCATTGCAATCAAAGAATATTGCTCTGCTCTCATATACTATTTGCCTAAGCACAAAACTGACTTAAAATTCCTAAGTTCCAAATAATGATTATATCCTCAAATTCAGTTAGAGTAACAGAGATTTCTGATAATTTATTTATTACCAAAAAGTTATGAAGTTTTTAAGGTTATAATAAAAATTAAAAGTCTTTAACAAAAATACTGAAATTGCATCAAAAATAAATCGATACATAATTAATCATAATATTAATAACACATAATATTTGTTTATCTATGCAATTAATCTCAATAATACTCATTTTAAAGTATGAGTATCATGTTTACGACAGCAAGCGAAAGAGATATCGCCGTAATAACTTGCCTGATAACGTGGATACAGTTAATAAAATTCCAAATGTTTATTACTAAATATTTAGTAATTCGAAGGATTTGACAGATTTACATTTCGGAATACAGCTAGAACATTAAGTCAAATGTTTTTTGTTATTCTGATATTTTTCTTCATTACAAACTACTCCACTGAGCATCTACTCTAGTTTACAATTGTTCTGTGTTCAATATGCTTTCTAAAAAAGTTAAAATTTAACACAAATATGAACTTTACTGTCTTAGTCATTCAAATTAAGTATGAATGAGTCTCAAAAAACTAGAAACGATGAAGCATTTTCTGGAGATGAAGATTTATTTAATAATTCATCATTTTTTGCAAATATTGATACACCATTCAGAACGAAGACTGATGTGTCTTCGAATAACGTAGACGAATCATTCCAAAACTCTATTTTAAACGTTAGGTACACATATTTTTTATTTTGTTTAAAGCTGTGATTTAAATATTGAACGACATTTAATATATGTTATTGGCAATGATAGGCGTTTACTCTGCTTATCCTTTACTAATAATAATCTTTTATAAAAACATTCTTTTTTAATTAAATGTGAATGCATAAAGTAATTTAATAGGAAATTTTCTAGTGCTCTGTGTTGTGATGAAGAAATAAATGGATATGATAAATTAGCAGGCCGCACTTGGATATACCCGACCAATTATCCAGTGAGGCATTATCAGTTCAATATAATCCAAGCAACAATTGTGAAAAATACATTGGTAATCCCTCAAATAATGTTTTTAGTGTGTAACGTGTGTCTATAATGTAACCAAAGATTATGTTTATGGACAGGTTAGCTTACCAACAGGATTAGGCAAGACATTCATAGCAGCTGTAATTATGTACAATTTTTATCGTTGGTATCCACTTGGAAAAATAATTTTCACTGCACCGACAAGGCCTTTAGTTGCACAACAAATCGATGCCTGCTATAACATTGTAGCAATACCTTCGAATGATACAATTGAAATGACAGGTAAGATATTGTGTAATTGAAATATTTAATGATGTGAAAACAATTTGATAAGAAGTTAAGATGAAATAGTTTGAAAACTTACCTTTAAATTTCCCTTTGTATAAGACAAGTATATTAAATCAATTATAAAATTTTTATTAAAAAAAAATAGTTTTATTATTGATTTAACATACTGATTCATATTATGTAATTCGTACATGATGTATATGAATTATGTGTAATTCATACACAAAAATATAATCTAACATATTAACAACTAATAATCTATACATACATCAGTATTTTTTGTATGATTTAAAAAAAAACTGCTGCTATGAAGCTTATTTAAGCTGCTTATTCGATACTGTATAATTCTAAACTCAATCACAGTTTGAGGTTTTTTAGGCTTTATCTTTTCAAACTTCTTAATTTGTGTAATAGTCATGTTCCAAGCTTAAATATTGTCACATGCTTTTGAAATTTAAATGCATAGAGAATTTTACATCAGAGATTCCAGTCCTTTTCACTGTCATGCAAATTCTTAAGTCAGAACTTGTAGTTTTCCATAAGCTGTAAATTTTTCAATCACATAAAAATAATAACACAACTTATATAAATATTTATGGTAGTTTTATATGATTGCTTTACGTCTAAGTACATAATAATAACATAAAAGTACAAGTCACTAGAAAATAAATAATTAGGTCAGTCTGCTGAAAACTATCATCATCAATACAATAACAATTTTCAAAATTGACTGCTCATTGTGCTCTCTGAGTGAATTAATTGACTTTAATTTAAAAACTTGTCAATCAATTTGCTTATGATCAGATCGACCCTGGTACTCTCTGGATTGATTTTTGGTGTTTTTTTTTATAAATGTATGTGTATGTATGAATATTCGTAGATAAAATATCATATTCTTTCAGAATATTATAGCTGGACCACTTTCACAAATATGATTTTGTATAATTCTGCCATTTGCTATGAATGTTGTTAAAATTCCCATTATTATATATTCTTTTCTTTTTATTTCGTAGATGATAGAATTATACTTCAAATGTGTCATTATTGAATTCTTTTAACATTAACATTATTGCCCCTTCCACTGCTGATTCATATTGATTAACATTTCAATAACAATTAATTTGAAAGTTTAAAGATTAATAATTTATTTTTAATAAAATTAATTTTAATAACTAAAATCAAAACTTTTCATATATGAGTATAAAATTAGGACAAAATAAATAAATCATTAATGATAAAAATAATAGACATTGAGTTTGAATTTGAACATTTTGAACCTGTATGTAAGCAGTGGATATGCAGAATTCATTATATGAGCAAGTAATAACTTGTTTTTTAAATAATTAAAAATTAAAAACAAGTTATTCTTTGGATAAATTTTAAGAATTCCATAATTATTTACTATTATTACATTTTTATTATTACATGTCATACAAATTTATAAACTAATAAAATTGCTCCATATTTGTACGCCTCATTATGTACTTACCAAATTTTGTTACATATTACATACATTTGATATTTTACAGGTAATACACCAATAAATATAAGAAAAATCCAATGGAAGAGTAAAAGAGTTGTGTTTGCAACTCCTCAAGTTATTTACAATGATATTCAATCGGGAATATGTCCTGCTGATAAAATTAGATGTATCGTATTTGATGAAGCTCATAGAGCCAAAGGAAATTATGCTTATTGTCAAATAATTTCAACCTTGACAGATATGGGTCATAAAACATATAGAGTACTTGCTTTATCAGCAACGCCAGGAAGTAAAGTAGAAGATGTTATTAAAGTGAGTTCATTAATTACACATTATGGACAGTAACTCATTATTTACAAAACCAAAATAAGTACTATTTTCTTGAAATTAAAATACATGATACTCTATAAATTTTTACTCATGGTGATTATTATTTATAAACTATTAATTTTATTTATACTGAATTGGCTAATATTTAATTAGAATTACATTAGCTAGTGGCCAATATGTCCCTGTTCAACAGGAGATGCAATTTTAAACCCTGATTATCTACGCCACAATTTTACTTAATTTGAAAATATGAAACCCACATGCTAGAGAATGTACACTATTCTTCAAAAATGTTGCATTTTCAACATGCATTGAGCCGACATGTGGATTGTCCCTAACCCACTTCTAAAAGACATTAGTTTAAATATCTTATAACATATTCATTGTGTCTCTATAAAGCAAAATCAATTCTATTTGAAAATCAATGGTATCCAAGTTACCTTTGTAAAAAGCTTATAATATTAATCAATGAAAAGCTTGTTTTTAGTAGTGGTTTAGCACAAAAGAGAACATTGCATATAATTATTCTTTCAATGGAATCCTTCATTTTTTACTGTAAATTTAGGTAGTGAAGAATCTACACATCGCCCATTTGGAATTAAGATCTGAAAATTGTTTAGACGTTGCACCTTATAGTCACAGTCGTAAGATAAGCACTACAGTTATACCATTGGGGGCCGAACTCACACAACTGAGAAATCAATATGTTGAAGTAAGTGTTTTTTGTATTTCAATAGAAACATGTACATAAAATGATAGACACTGGAAGGAGGTTTCATTTTCGTCTATGGATATTATCTATGGGGAAGAAAATACATTGAAAAAGATATAAAAATAAAATGTCTATTAAATATGCATACCTCTGAAAATAATTTTACTGGCGCTCATGTACCGCATCTTGTTTTATGTGTTTTGTCATAATTTTGTAATTTTATGGATTTCAGATATTAGATAGTTATGCACAGAGGCTGAAGCAATTGCATATACTGCCCCAAAATATTGGCAATTTGTCAAAAGGACGTGTAGTAATGTTGTATAAAGAATATCAGAACCGAGAAAGAGGAGCGAGGTAATTCAGTATTTATTGAAATTTGTTATATACATACATTATTTGTAGTAGCAGTATTTATTCATTACAAATATCTGCTCTGGATATTCATGTACAATTTTTGTTGATTATATACCTATAATTTGATAATTTTGCTTATTTTATTTTTGCATTGTAGTTCATAAGATTTTTAATTGCAGGCACCCCCAACATAACTACATAATGAAGGACTTTACATTACTTATCAGCCTCTTTCATGGTTTGGAGTTACTTATAAAGCATGGTTCAAGAGTGTTTCTTAATTTTTTCGATGAGCATCCAGAAAAATCTTGGATCGAATCAGACAGTCGATTGACTGCCTTTTTAGAACGATTAAGAGATGACTTAGGAATAAATCCATTAGCAGTCAATCGCAGTTTGTTACCAGATGGATCAGTCCCAGAGGTATGCTTACAAACTTTGTAAAGGCTAATTTCATTTTAGCATCTAGGTTATAACTAAGGAAATGTCTAATGCTAATGCATGTGATGCATGAGTACTAATATGATTTGCTACAAGCTTAAAAGATATTGCATGGTGTGAGAACTGTTTGGATGTTTGCAGAAGTGCATTTATTTTTATATTTTTTTATGTTCTATAGTAAGTTCCTTTATAGTTGACTGCAGTAAAAATGCTAATGACAAATATGATATATAATATTTTAATTGCATTTTTATTATTAGTTGTAAATTATATAAAAAATAGAGGAATGCATATATATTGTTTTTTATTACCCGAAACTGATGAGCATACACAAAAAGGTTGATAGATGTCAGTGAAGCAAGAGAGATATGCAAAGATTGTACCATGTGGAAATCTGTAGTCTTTGCCTACCCTTCTGGTAAATAGGCATGAGTTTATATTATTATTATTTTTGTTATTCATGAACAGCATTTATCAAGTCTAGAAATAAATAATTTAAAGACTATAAAGGAATTTAAACACAATATTTATTCAAGCAAATTATGTTAAAACATTATATTCTAAACATATGAGTATTATTTATAGACTTTTGTCTATTAAAAATTTTTAACAATGGCAAAATGGTCATAAGTAAAAAAAAACATAGTTTCTAAAGAGAAGATGCACAGCTGTTTAGTATTTTAACATTAAAAAGCCACTTAAAGTGTACATATTATCTTTGTTTTGCATTTTACAATACAAAAGAGGGAAGAGACATTTATTTATCGCCTGACGTTTCAATTGAAAGATCATAAAAAAAAAGGTTAATTTTGAAATATAAATAGTACAAGAAATAATCATTTTCTTGCTAGCACACAATAAGACATAATTCTTACAATTTGCATGTGCTGTTATAAACATTATTTTAATCTTTATTATAGTTTTTTGATTGAATGTATGAACGGAATCATAGGATATTTTTTTGCAAAATATTATTTAACACGGTAATAAAATGAGATTATATAAAAAATGTTTTTACTCTAATATCGATTCAAATATACAATGAAAACTTGACAATTTGTATAGTGTGTAGAGTATTGTAGAGTATATTTACAAATATTTTTATCATTTATATTATAAAACAAGGTGACAATTCATTAAATATTACAATATTTTTTGTTGTAAGCAATATATACTTTACATAATATGTTAAAAAATAAGTTGAATTATAAATCATATCAATGTCCTTGTTGAATTGGTTAATCTATTATAAAATTGTTTTGCATATGTAATTTTAAGAGTGTATAAAAATAAGGATATAAATACCAAAGGTGACTCTATTACTATTAGAATAGTATCTATTGGTAAGCAAACAAATATTTTGAGATACTTTCTCACAGAAAGTATGAGATCTGTCTTGTTTAAGTATGTTTCTGTTCAGATGATTTATATTTTAGCTTCTGATTGTGCTTTAAATGAAAAAGTATTAAATATCACATCAATTCCTCATTAATAATACTCAATTGTGCACTTATCACAAATGAACTAAATTTTGCTTAACAAAAATAAGAAATAGTATTCTTTTTAAAGCTTTTATCATGTGACTTATGCATTTTTTGACAGAACATTTTGATATCATAATGGAAAGGCTGTCGAAACCACACTGACTGCAATGAGTGCTAGATAATCAGTTATAGCACTCTTTTATTGCGGCCGTTTTTGGGCGCTTGACTGTGCATCTTTTCTTCTTGTACATTAATGTATAGCAAATATTAACTAATAACACTTCAAATTCAACAAATCGAATTAATACAATCTCGAATAAATTTAAACAAGTCAATAGCGCACGGGGTAATTTCTCTACTTCGATTCGATAATAACTTAACCAAAGATCACTGTGTGAGAACAAATAAGCAATTAGTGGAATCTCTAATAGACAAATAGAGTTGTGTTCAAATCAGAATAAACTAAATTTTGCAGAAAAATCGGCTACTTTAAATAAATGAATATTGCTGACTTGAACACCATCCACACCCCCCTGACCTCCATGTCATCCAAATTGAACAAAGTAAAAACCCCACCCCCTTTGGTGCTTATGTAGTAGTTATATGGCCATATGTATATGTTGAATTCACAATAATTTTGAAGTCTGTTGATTAGTGTGTGTGATATGTAAATGTAATTTTATAATACTATTTGAAATATTTACTAAGCAATAAATCAATTTGCATTTCTATAGAATTGAAAAACTTTTCTAATAAGCAATATCTGTTATAGGATAGCAAAAACATATAGGTTGTTTTATTTTTATGGAAAAGCGCCATATATAGTGATAGTTGTATCAGATTTTAATACTTGATTTTTTTACACCAAATGTATCATGGTGGGCATGCAATTGGCCAGTGTCTATTACCCACATATTATTTGACAATGACTATAATATTTATATCATAAATTCCTGTTTTAGTTTATTCAAATCATTCCTTTCAAAATTAAATCATATATAATACTGTATTGTAATATAATATGGTTATGCCTTTTGCTGTTTAAATATTATATGTATGTTAATGTATATTCTAGTTAACTATAAGGTTTTATGGTGTCAGATTGATCAATATGCTATTTCTGTAGACGTTCCATTAATTATGGAAACTCTATTATATTTTACAGGCGATTATTTAGAGACAGAAACTCACATACTTGCATATGAAACTTAAACTTTACTAATACTTTGTTAAACTGACTTTTTAAATGACAATAAAATCCCAATTACGAATTTTCCATTATACTATTTAATATGTGTTATTATGTACTTTCTAGATGCCTCATACGTTATGTTTTGGTCATCCAAAATTTGACATACTTCGTAAAGTAATGACCGAACACTTTAATATGTACAAAGAAAAGAACCAAGAAACGAAAGCTATAGGTGAATCTTCTTATTCTATCTTTTCTTTTTTTTGCTAATTGAAACAATTTAGAAATCTTATTGATAATAACTTTTGTTTCAGTCTTTTGTGAATATCGTGAGAGTGTTAATTTAGTTCACTGCTTATTACTGCAATGTAGACCATTAATAAAGGCCCAGATGTTTGTTGGTCAAGGAGCCGGTATGTTATGTTTATGCACCCTTAAATAATATCGTATTATGTTAATCTTGTGTACATGTAACTGTAATGTACTCCATGTAACATCACTCAATTCTCTCGAAAGTGTCGAAATCACTTGGCTTTAGTTGGTTTAGCTTGCCTTCCATACAATGATACACTCTATATAGCATTACACCCACTCTTAATAATGATAATGATTAAGTAGTAAAAAGTAACTTTTAAGTTGCCAAAATTGCCAACTGTTCGGCATCATGCATACTGAACTTTCTAAGAAATTTATTCTTTTGTTTACAAATTGGGATTGCTTGCACTTGTCGACTGTTGTTGATCATGACTAATGAGTAAGAGTCATGGATTATCAATATGTTATCATATTCTCAGTTGCTCACAAACTTTCAAACTGTAAACACGGCTAGTAAATTGCACGTATCAGAAAAAGTTTTACTGATACGCGCAATAGAAACAGGAGAGAAGATAAGTGATGTTGGCAGACGCTTTGGATTTAGTCGCTCTACTGTGTCCACAATATGGAAAAATTAAGAAAAAAATCTCCAAGCAGAGAATGAGGGGAAATCTTCCAAAAAAGTAAAGAAACTTAAATATGAAGATTTATAAAATACAACAAAATTACTGGTGCAACAAAAGAAGTCAGACAAAATAACAGACTATACACAATAGTGTTCAAATATTATTGTTCTTTATGTACATAAATACTCACACTAGCCTCACACAGCCTTTTTCTCTTTCTAATTCTCATTTTTCTTCTCTCCATTTAACAACAACTCTATAACGCCATAAAATAAACAGTCCCTTCAGTGTCGTTATTATAGAATTTATACTGTATATAATATGTAGACAAAATTTCTCAGAGACAGCCCTAACAATCTAGATGGCAATTTATATTTTGATACAGCTTTGCTTTTCAGTTTATTTGTATAGATGTCTTTCCTGCAAAAACGAGATAATTATATTTTTCTTAACTCCTTTATTTGGTACCATTTTGTAGCATTTTGAGATAATTATGTTATTGGTTCTCATTAACAAATGGCACTACAATACAAAGTACACATACATGTCTATGTATTACAATGATCTAAATATTTATGGTTGGTGATGAAGCAGCTTTTCCTATGGGAAGTTATCATTTGGTCATGGCCAACTCTTAATATGTGGTAGTAATAATGTTAACCTGACTTTGTTCCCCTATAAATATACCTAGTATGTAACATTACCAACACATATATAACATTACAAAAGCGATAGTGGTATCATTAAGCCACCATCGCTAAGAGCACTCCTTCTAACCAGAAGGCATCAGGTTCGATATTGATAATGTATGAAATGACCAATGAGATTTTAATTTAAGTCAAACTAGTACTATTTGCTCTGTACATCAGTAAGCAATTTAAGCTGTTGATCCCAGATGTTGTAGCATTGGTGCCAACATGTTAATTTGAATACCACAATCTGAAGTGAAATTTTGGAGTGTGTCAACAATGGGATGATTTAAACCTAATTCGGCAACATACATTTTGATTCAGATTTGAAGTACTGATACTCAGTTATGTTGTCTTTTCAGGTAAAGTGTCACAGAAGCATCAGTTGAGAGTGATGCGAGGATTCCGTGAAGGCGAGTGGAACACACTAGTGGCCACGTGCGTTGCGGAAGAGGGGCTCGATGTTGGCAGCGTTGATCTAATAATTTGCTTCGACATATCAACACGCTCACCAGTACGTCTTGTCCAAAGGTTATTATTTTGCTGCAAAATGTTTACTAAATTTATAGAAAAAATGCAGACTTATATTTAAGTAGAACAAGAATCTGCACAACTGTTACAAATGTACACAAAAAAAAACTTTCTTTTCAAGTATATAACTTCAAATTGGGTTTTACTTTTACTCAATTGTAATTAAACTTAAAATTAACACTTTTTTAAAAATATTTAACATAGCATAAATAAATTATCACTTATAGAGAAATTTTCAAAGCATATTATTATCTTTATAATATTTTATTTATATTATCATTTTTCTTGTTTGACTGTTGAAATACATTGAAGAATATTTTGCAGGTGTGGACGGACAGGCCGTGAAAGAGGGGGTCAAGTTTATATTCTTGTTACTGAAGGAAGAGAACATCAGGTAATTTTTTGGTCATGTAAATCATTAGTGTTTCATTATTTGGTGTACCACATTCCACCAAAGGGCATTAACTTAAAACTGCTTTCACATATGAATTTAAACTCAGTACTTATTATTGGAAAACATATATGAACTCAGAAAAAAGAAGTTGATTTGGCATATGCTCATTAATCTATAAAAGAGAGAAGATGCAAAGTCCTGCGCTCAAAAACGGCCACGGTAAATGCATAATAAAACAGACAATTTAGCAATCATTGCATTTAGTGTAGTTTCATCGAACCTTTCGTTATGACGTTGCAGTGTTCTGTTAAAAAATGCAATAATAACGCATAAAAACCTATTAAAAAGGAAAGTATTTCTTATTTTTGATAAACATCATTTAGTTTATTTATAAAAGGTGCTTAATCGTGTATTATAATGGTTATTCAATGAGTATTTTGTATTTCTATATTTAAAGTAGCATCAAAATCTGAAATATAAACCGACATAAAAAAATGGGCCTAAGCAAAACCGGTCTTGTGTTTCTTACGTTATCAAATTATTCGGCTGCTTAATAATAGATACTCTGTTCTTACACTAAGGGAGTTAGTTGCCTTTTTATTTTTTTATATTTATACAAATCTTAAAATTACCTCCAAAGGGAAATCATACAATAGATTAAACCTATTCCAAATATATATATATGTTTATTATATTTGAATTTGTTTTTTAACAAATTATGTACAAGTATTATGTACATCAACAATTTGATAAAACAACAATTTATCATATGTCCAAGTTGTCAAATTAGTTTTAGACTACTTCTATAGCCTTTTGACATATTTGGCATCTTACTCTGGGTATACATCGCACATTCAAGCAACATACAAGCTAGTATTTCGAGTATCTCTTAGAACTAATAAGTTTAAGAAAATTGGAGTCCTTACTATTCAAATTCAAAATATTTTGTTTCATAAAATAACACTTGAAACACATATGCCATTTTTTTTTTTAATTTACACTACCAATCATTCAGAAAACAGTTTTCCTCAAGAAGAACAAGCAAGAAATTTAAGGGTAGCTCTATTTTAATTTCATAATACATGACCAAAACAAATACAAAAGAACTAATGAATGAAATAGCTGAGTAAGAAGTCGAGCCGCTTATGCCCATGGATATTTGTCTTGTAAATATTTATTAATTGTATAATAGCATTTTCACTAAGTGATTGTTTCATAATGCTCTCAAATTTGCATAAAAGTAAATTTTGTGTATCCACTTTTTCTATGGCATGGCAGTTTATATTTGAAAATTTAATATACAAAAAAGATTGGAATTGTTCAAGGAAAATAGTGATGGATATAATTTCAATACTAGAAATGAAAATAACCTATTTACTACTAATCAAACATAAGGTCTCAAATACATTTAGAGAGTTGTGTATGCATGTTCCTTGAGTTTTCTGAGGATATACGGAATATACTTTTATACAAATTTAAAATCTTTATTAAACAATCACTTTGTAAAAAAAGTATCATTTCTATTTAGAGAACAAATGCTTACGAATATAATCAGCTCAACTTTTGTAGGTTTGTCTTTTTTGTGATATTTTATATTTGATTTTGTTGTGTACAATTTGAAAAATACTATCCTTCAGTTTCTTGCTCAATTGGCTTGAAGAATGACTACCTTACAAATGAGTGGTAATTTTTTTATACTACTGTACAAGCTTAAAATATGATCATATATTCAAGTATTATCAATTAAAATAATTCGATTTTCTTTTGTTAATTTCTTGCATTATTTACCATTTTCAAAATGGACACAAAGAAAATTGTGTGGAACTATGTCTCATAGCAAATTTTCTTTTTTTGTGTAATGTTATTTTTAAGTATACAGACATTCCAAAAATCGGTCACCGGAATATAGGGTAAAACTTACTTTTATTGCATATATTGGAAATCAGCTTCATTAGCCTTTGAGGGACCAAGTACTTCTAGAAAATATTCCTAGATATAATATGATGTGTTATGTTATAATTATATGGTGATAACGCATAAGGGATGTTATTTACCAACTATGCCTTCATTTGTAAACATAGCTAAATATAACTTTTATTTAAGTTCTAAATTCTACAATAACTGTAAATTATTCATATCAGTTCGAAAACAACTTTAATTTTGCAACTCTACTGACAAAATCTAAGCTGATTCTAATCAATGTCAGCTAAAACAAACAGACATTTGATTGATACAACCACATTAGAAAGAACAGTGATTGAGCAGTACAAATAAGAGTAACATTCATAATATTAATAATATTTTATTGCAGATATTGATGGACTGTATGCGTCAACGAGATGGTTTAAATCAGAAAATACACAAGTCCAAAGATGTTGAACATAATCTTTACAAATTCAATCCTAGAATGATTCCACACGGATTCACACCAGAGTGTCAAAAAATGCATATTACTGTTGAACGGAAAAATGTACACGAGTCAAAATTACAAAACAAAAAAGAGGATACAATAAAAAATAGAAAGGTATTTTGAGTATTGTTAAACAAACAGAAGTGGAATTTTTAACAAAGTCAATGGACAGCAATCCTATAGATTTATTTTTTATTAATTGTTCCATAATAGATATTAATTGTATTTGGTGCAATGGAATGTGAAATGTATTGTCGTTAAATATTTTCTAATAAATTATTTCCATCACAATCCAGTACGTAAAGTAAAGCATATTTGATACTGATTCTGAAAACTTTTGGATATTTTAATTTTCTATAAATTGTATTGTTCTCTTGGCTTTCATTTTATCTCTAAGTGGTGTCATATTGTTGACTGAATAGTGCATGTATTTTTTGACTATGAAGAGCAGATTATTCTTCATGGTCAAAAAATACAAAACAGAATAGTATCTTATGTCAGAAATCAGACTTAGGACCTCTTCCGCCACCTCCTTTTAAACTCGGTTTTAACTAACAGTCACTTTTAAAATAAAATTTGTGTTTCATGTCCTCCTTTTAAAGGTTTTTCAGGCTAAAGCTCATTAAAAGGAAAACATGAAATGAAAATTTTATTTTAAAAGTGACTCATTGTTAAATATCAGTTTAAAAAGAGATGTGGAAGCGGTTTTTAGAATCAAATACAATTATTCACCTTAATATATCAACATCAAACTTAGATGTAAAATAGGAAATCTATTGATATTTTTTCTATTAAATAGAAAATATTAAGAAATAAATACTTCCTACTTAAAAACAAAAATATTTAAGATATTTATGTAAAATAATCATAAAAATTGCTTTTATTCAAGTTTTAAATATTCATAAAAGTACTGTTTTATTATGTGGAAAACCAAAATAAATTGCAAGTGTTATCAAAATATATGGTACTTAAATAATTTCAAAATCATGTTTAATACCTTTATATTTAGAATGTACTTCTGTAATCTATAGGGTCAAATGGATTTGCGAAACATATTAAACAGACATTCATCAAGAAGTAATAGCTCCAAGAAGGAAAACAATACATGTAGTCAAATTACTCAAGATGAGTTTCAACAGTTATTTCCCGAGGGCTTCAAAAGAAAAAATCTCTTTTTAGAAGTTGAAGAAGTTTGGGCTTGTAGCAAAGGTTGTTTTAATTGTTTGTTTATTTTTAGATAATTTGTTATGAAAAATTTATATGATGTTCTTTTTTAATACAGATCAATTACAATTGCACGTCACTAAAGAAAGACAAGAATTGGATTTAGCAACTTGGCTCGAATGGCAAAGGATTCTTCAGCCGACAATCAATATAGGTCATTCGGCTGACTCTGAAATTTTAACTGAATTATTACAATATATTGATACAAAAAGATTTGAATTGCCAGCGTCCACTCAAAACCCAAGTATGTTTTCGAAAACACTTGACTACACTTAGATATCCTGAAAAAACATGAATCTATTTTGTAGAATTTCAAATAAAATTTGTTTGAACAATGTCTTCAGGCAATAATATCCTTACTATTTAACCAATCGAGTTCAAAATCTAATCAGCTCTATGCCTAATGAAATTGCGTTGAATGATGTAAACTTAATCGAAATCGGTTATTTCTTTGAGAGATACTATGAATAAAATTTTTGAAAATCATTTCTATATTTTTAAAAGGATTGATTTTTAAAATCAATTCTATGTTGTGTTTAACATGCTGCGTCGAAAGTCTCATTGAAATAAATAAATTCATCGAAGGATATTTTTTCGAAAAGTTTTCAAAAAAATTTTATTCTAAATAACTTAGATTTCTGAATCGGTCGATATTTATATACTTTTTGGGCTCAAAATGTTTCACCAAATGCTACAATCCGTTCAAATCGGTTACTTTGTTCAAAAGATATTTTCAACAAAGCATTTGATAAATAATAGGTAGATCGTTTCAATTTAAAAATTTTGAAAGAGAATGTTGAGAGAGAGTTTTAAAATGTGAGCAAAGTTCGAAACTATTATTGCTCAAAACGATCTAAAGAATTTTGGGGCTGTCCTGCAAGGTCAACCATTGTTCACATTTTTTTCTCTTAAATTGTTGAATTTTATAACTCAGTAAAAACCAAGCAATGTCTCTTTGTTAAATATTATTTTTTACAAGATATTTTATTTTACTCTTCGTCGGTCATGAAAAGTGTTAAATTAAATCTTTAAAAAATTGGCATGGCTTATTACGTAAGAAATATCATTTATTAATCTCAATCTCAAGGAGAACAACAAGCATATTTTATAGTCTCCTTGTTTATTATTAGTTATTATTATTAGACTGTCAATAATGTATAATAAAATTGCAACAATAAATCTTATTAAAAACATTGAAAACTGAAAATTATGTAAGTGATTTTGAACGATTTAGTAGATAAATGGGACACCATGCTCCAGTATTCTAAGAAACATTTTATTACAGCAATATAGAGTAGAGACTCTGCATATTTATATATAATTTTGCAACAAAAATCATTAAAATAGATCATACACCTCTGTCAGGATTCCTTTTCTTCCTTAGGACTATTTGATATTCACATGGTATTAATTTGAGATATGCCAAAAATATTGTGAAGTTCAGTCATTTTCAAAAATCATATGTGACTAAAAATTATTTGGTCATAGTTATATGTCCAACTATACATATATCTTTAAATATTCAAACCTCTTCATGCTGTATAATTTAAAAATTGGTAATGATAACTTTTAGGACTTCAATGATTTTTTTTATTTACAGCTTTCAACACTCAAACTCTTACAACGCATAATGCTTTGCAATCGCCAGTAAAACACAAAAAGACAGCAAATAAAATGCGAAAGAAACAGCAGAAAATTGTGCAAAAATCACCTTCAAAGAGAGATGGTGATATTAGAGCCCTATTCAATACAGCTACAAAGTCTACCAAAGATTATACTAAATTAGTGAATGAGCTAGGTGTACAAAATGATAAAGACATACCTACAATGTTAATCGATTTATTAGTTGAACTTAGCATTAATGAAATAAGAACTACTGAAGTACCATGCTATTTATGTCACCTTGTTTGCAATTGCAGACTGTTAAAAAATATTAATGAAAAAAATAAGAAATTCGTAAAGTTAGACTTTCTCCTTAAACCAAATCACCCAGATATAAGTTTATTGGAAGATCTAACTTCTGATACATTTACAAACTTTACTCAAAAAAGTAATACCAGTTTGGACAAGGGCTGTAATAAATCAAACATGAGTATAGATCGAAGCAATTGTAGTATTAATTTTAAGTTAGAACTTGAATTTTTAGATCCGAGCCCTTTATCTTTAGAATCTCCAAAAGCTGGACCCTCTTCCGATAAAAACTTTGATATTGGTGATATAGAAGATATTTTTGCTGACAGTCTTCCTGGTGAAGATTTTTTAAATGAAAATATTGAACTGAAATCTAATGATTTGAGTACTAGCGATCAAAAAAACACGTTAGATTTCTTTGGTTTGGAAAGCGTAGAAGACATATTTGCTGATACCGATGATGGAATAATTATTGAAACTAGTGCTAACTTATTTAGCGAAAAAAGTAATAATACTACGAAGCATAGAAATAATAATTCTGATACAGATTTAATACATCCTGTCAGTCCTTCCATTTTATCTGGTGCATATAGACAGCGTTCTGCTATATCACCGATACATTCTGATATACAAACGCCAAAAAGTATTAATAAAATACAATCTCCCAATTCTAAGCTTATTAGCATAAAGCCAAGGAGGATATTAGAACGTACTTCCCGTAAAAGCACTAATAATTTGACACTAAACAACATTAGAGACAATTCCAATTCATTTGAAAAAATGTATACATCGGAAATTGCTACACAACCAGATTTCAATAACACAAAAAGTTTGTTGTCGATAACCCAATTAGTTCATATGATAAATAAAAGTGATGATGATGTTCCTGTTCCAATACTTTCTCCACATAATTTAGAGAAAAACATTGATCAGAATGATGATTTATCAGTTTATACAACTCAAACTAATGAATGCATTATTAACAAAAGAATCGAATCACCCACTTTGTTGACTCAAGCTAGAAGAAATGTCATTAATGACAGAGGTGACTCGTCATTGTTATCCACCCAAGCTGATAAAAAAATAATTAAGGAACGCAGTGATTCTCCAATTTTATTAACTCAAGCTATTAAGAGCATTAATGATAGAATATGTACACCGATTTTGCTAACCCAAGCTGACAAAAACGTCATTAATGTTACTAGTGACCCTTCAAGTTTGTTGCTTCAAGCTGATAAAAACGTTTTTGACGAGAAACGCTTCTCACCAATTTCATCGAATTTTGCTAATACAATATTAAAAAGCAATGTTGATGGCGAAAACGACCCTCCAGTGATATCAGTGCCACATAAAAAATTTATTAACGACAGAGAGGGATCACCAATTTTATTAACTCAAGCTGATAAAAAGCTGCTGAATGCTTGTAGTCAAGCCAAATTGGAAAATGAAAAGGTTAATCATTCAAGGAGTCTAATAATTCAAGATAGCGACAGCGACTTTGAAGACACTACTGTTTATGATATGGACAGTGAGTTTGAAAGTAATAATTTCAGTCGTAAAAAGTTATATTGTCCCCTTACTCCGCTTTCAGAAAATCCTTCAACTAGTAAAAGAAAAGAGAGATCATCTGATGGTGAAATATCAAATTTTTCTTCACCATACTTTACGAAAAAAAGGAAAGTTTCTAAAAATGAGAATGATATTAGTTCTCTACAAGAAAAAGTCAAAGCGGCATTAAAGAAAAATAATGATCATTTAAACTATACGTTTTCTCAACAATGTTCACATCCTCAAAAAGAAAATATATCTCCACAATCTGAATTATGTAGTGATACAATACGTATTGGTCTAGATGAGAAAAAAAGTCCTAAAGAAAAGCACTTGGACAATCTCATACAGAAATTACGAATTTTTAGCAGAGAGAAAAGTAATTTGTTGAACAAATCACATGCATCTACAACCGACGAACGAACCGACAAAAATTACTCAACAGCATCAATTAACACATCATTTGAAGACAGTGATGATGATTTTGTCTCAAATGAGAAAAACTATACAAAACAAGATGTCCCGAAAAAACGGTCTCAGAAAACAAAAACGGTCAGTTACCACAAAATTAGAAAGGTATCCACCAAACTTTGTTTTTTATCTTATAACTTTAAGTTTATATTGTACTTATCAATCCAAAGAGATGTAAAAAAATAAAATGTATGTACTTATGTGCATGCATTAGAAGCTTCTAAGTATGTTTGAAAACTGATAATTAAAATTTATATTTTACATTGGGCTGCTGTCACTATGAGTCATATTGTTTTGCATATGATATATTTATACCTGAGAGGCAGTTATTGTGGCAAGTTTTTTCTTATGGTATGAAATAAAGTGAATGTTTCTGTGAATAAGAAAAAGTTCTACTAAGAGTTTGAAGTTTTGATTTCCACATTTATGTATCTATTAAACTAAAAATGGATATCAATAAAAAACGATTTAAAATACATGAGAACTTGTTGCTATTTTTTAACCGATTTTGTTGCTCAAACCGGTAACTGCATATAGTGATTATTATCAACATTATATAAGGTCAGGGAAAAAGTTTATTCATATTTTATATACAAATTCAAGATAATTTTTGAGACTTCTGAACAAAAAACTGCGACAGATAATTTTGACAATCTTCTCTTGATGTTAACACTACCTAAAGAATTCTGAAGAGACTGAAACAGCTAAAAATTTGATGTTGTAAGGTCATGGTTATATAGTGGATACATTTTGTGTCTAAAAATGTGTATGGTCTGGAATTATCATGGTGAAAACCACATTTTTCTGTTGATCAATTCGTTTTTTCCCTACTTCTTGCTTGAGTCTCATCAGCTGTTGGCAGTAGAAATTCGAATTGATGGTTTTACCTGGCGGTAAAATCTCATAATAAATAATGCCCTTCTAATCCCACCATGCATATACCATCAATATATTGCAAATAAATCCAAGTTTCGCTATAATCTGTGGAGATTCCTTGCCTTTTGACTATGATCTTTTTCGCACGTTCTTGTCATTGGTGATTCATTATTCATCACCAATGATCAATCTATTTAAAACCGATTCGGTTTCATTGCGTTTAAATAGAGAATCGCAAATGAGTATGCGACTCATTAGATTTCTTTCAAGATGTCAATATTGAATGGAGTCGATGCCACTTTTTCCACTGGCATCGAATTTATCCATAACAGGTTGACCAGGGCAAAATTCATCTTTGACATCAAAATTACTGGACTGAAAATGCTTGCACCAGTTCTGTGCTACTCTTACTGACACTACATTAGGTCCATAAACGTTACAAATTTTGTTTGCTGCTTGTGTCATATTTTCCCTTTTCTGTAATAAAACTTCAAAATGTGTCGAATTTTATGTTAGATTCGCTCATTGTAGTGAACAAAAAAACAATAGAAAAATGACAGGACACCATGTTCACTTTTTTTTTCTTTTTTTAAAATGTCTTGTATTTAATGGTATCAAAATTACCCAAATACAAACAGCATAACCAAAGAGATTTGGTTATACTATTTGTATTCTATTTTTAATCAATTTCTGTTAATTCAGTTTTTGAAGTCCATCAATATTTGTGGTAGAGAAAGTTAACTATGGCATAATTTATTATGCCATAGTCAACTTTCTCAACTTTCAACAACAAAACATGGAAATAGAATCAATGCAGTGCAGTTGCGATGCCTATTCATATGTGTGGAGTATTTTCAAAGTATAGAAATAATGATATGAGAGAATGGTGAAGTTGAAAAGAAACTTAGTAACTAAACTTAGTATAGAAAGGGTTGTATTAAGGCAGTTTGACTATTAGGAAAAAACGAATGTAAGTAGATTAATGAAAGAACAGATACAGCGGGTGTATATGATAGAAAAATTGGGAAGGGTCGCACTAGAAAATCTTACTCATTATTCAAATAGGTGACATATTAACAAAGGGCCAAAATTTTAGCAATCAAAAGTGATAAATGAAACATCAATCCCTATCATTGAATGAAATGTATTGTAAAATACATATCCAGTAGAAGCCTACGGCCTTTAGATACCCCTCTTGGAAATATGACTGAGCTTATGTTTTTATGTTGCAGCTCTGGTAACAAATGTTGCTCGGGAAATACTTTTTTTTTATTGTATTGGCCACATAAACTTAGTACATATAGATTTGAAAACTAAATTTATGGTGTCACAATTTTGTTGTATAGTGTGCACATATAGCACATTTCGAATCTATATTTATAAACCAAAATAAGTCTAGATTCAAAAAAGTATACTAATTGTTATAGAATGGTTTTTCTCTATGATAGTAGCTGATATAATATTGAGGTACCGTATCAGAAATTTACAAATTGTCTCTCTGTAAAGAAATCTCAAGATGCACCCTCCAATACAATGCGCCACAAAAAGCATTCATCTAAACTTTAGAATTTGTGGTACTTGTTTCAAAATTAATGCTCTAATCAGATGCTTTAATAACATTTGTTATTTTAGAAGGCAAATCAGTTTCTAGACTTGGAAGCTGAATTGTCGGAAGCTTCGCACGACAGCGGCGATGAACTGACAGATGATAGCGCGGGAAGCATTGTGGACTTTATTTGTGACGAAAACGAAACGCTTAGCCAACAAGTTGACATGCAAGCGCACTATCTAAATTCAGTTAAGTTAGTATTCATTCCATTCTATATGTATAACAAATAATGGAAATAGTTTCATTAAGACTTAATGAAACTATTTCTATTATTACAACTTTCTGTAAAAACATTATCTGCCGTCTTAACAGTCAAATTTAATATGCAAAATGAAAGTTGTTCGAATGTGGCTACATTATTAGACGAACATCCTCATTTAGCAAAAAAAAAAATCCATTCTAAAGAAAAATATGTTTTTAAAAGAAAATAAAGTTTTTATCGTTTTTTCTTTTTTTTTTCACCTATGAAATACTTGCAAAGTGTATTCTTTTTGAACAAAAAATAGTTGGTCACTTTAATTAAGTATCTTAAACCTGTTTTTTTAATTATACACGACTCTAATAAACTTTTACAATGTATTGGATATAATTTTACACGATTATTAAATTCTTTACCTATTTTTTACAGCCCAGTAAGGATCTTAATAGTGCTTCTATTAGGTTTCAATAAATGCATTAAATAAGTGTAATGAGTGCACTAAAGATTTTGTGCCTACTATTCCTTTGTTAATAGATTCTCTTAATGTTCATGATCGAGTTATAATCAACATGTGTTCTGCACAAAAAGAATGCCAAATTTATTATGGGGCATCCACTCAACTGACCCAATTTTCATAGTGTCCATTGTTACAAACATAAATTGTTCAAGAGTCAACAAAAACTAAGCTTATTTCTTAATAAAAACTATTCATATAGTATTATGATTTTTATGTTATATTTATATCATTTTTCAATAATCAATTTTTATATCTAGTATTTTAGTATGGGTGTAATAATATAATGTAAACTAATTGAATTGTAACTAATATTTAAAATAAAATATTAATTAATTAGATTATGAAATTTCAAAAACTTGCAAAATATTCAGGACCAATGTCTGATCTATACTAATTTGAATTCTAATGAGATATAATCGCTATATATTAGACAATTTCCTTAAAACAACAATCATATGCCCTTACCCATATGGGGGTAAATTAGGCTGTAACAGAGTATATATGAGTAGTTTGGGTTAATAGTACAAATAAGTGAATAAAACCAAAAATAGATGTTTTTTTTTTAAAAACCTTCCCATGCGTGCTTACAATATAAAACCAAAATTTCACAATAACCACATGGTTTAGACATGCATAGGGAACAAACATACAAATATTCACTTTTATATATTTAAATTTCTTCATCTTTTGTCGTGATCAATCTCAATCTCGGTTTTGCTTATGATTACGAACCAAAAAAAAGTTTGCATATACTTATCGTCCAAATCGAGGTTTACATTTATGAGTTCATACAAATATCCTTTAGAAAAAAAGCAGTTTCGATTTATCCCGAATTTTCAAATTTTCCGTGTAGTTTTTCTCAATTTTCTATGTTTAATAAACTTATTCAGACTATTATGGACATTTAAATAATGTATTAACCAAATTGGCCCAACCGGTCTCAAGTGATACTCTCACTAATGGACAGCTTTTCATTTTTGTTTATATATGATAGATTAACTTTAAAATTCTATTCATTAACATATTATACCCATACTGAAATTCTTATAAAGTGGACTTTTAGAAAGACGAACATAGATAACTTAAAATTCATGCCACCAGTTAGATAGCTTTAAAAGAAAGCTTTAATGAGATTTTTACATGTAAACCAAATGATTTATGATTTGCGAAATGGATAATTGAGTCATATGTGTGTTCCATGGTAAATTGGGCATTTTCCGTTTATTAAAATCTGTCCCATCTTTGATATAACAAATATAAGATATACAATACAACAAATATAAAATATATAATATACAAAATACACAATAAATACAAGATGCTAAAAAGGTTTTAGTTTTTATTGTCAATTATTTAATGTCATGTTTTCTTTTTTAAAAATTTTCATCTACGGAATTGTCTCCATTACTTTTATTGTTCACATGGATAATCAAATATTTCTCTTAATTTTAGGAGTCCCGTAAAAGGCATTTTTAAAATTCCTCAGCTACCTCAGAAGTTTGATGTTTGTTCTCAAAATGTAAATGATGACGAACATTATGAAATGGTTAGTATATTGTTTAGAATTGTATTTTTAAGCTATTGCATAGCTTCTATCGCGGGCCTTGAGCGTGGAGACCGAATCCAGAAATTCCATAACGAAAATAACCTAACACCCCCCACTCCAACCGGCACAGCGGTGATACTTTTTACTTTGGCCATCTATCGATGAATAGCAGAACTTTTAATGACTTTTTTGAAATATCACGCTTGTCTCTTTAGTTCAGCAACTCGCCTCTAGGTGGCATCGGTTGTATCGGCGTTACTGCGCATGCGTAATCCCCCTCTTCGCCCCGAAATCTGGTGACTCATGCCTGTTTAGAGTTTCGCCGTTAGGGCACCTCCTCTTTGTATTTACTCCATGGTACAACTCTACGAAGCTCGCACGAATCGAGACGACCTGCTCCCAAATCGGACGAATACGTAATCAGCTGTTTGTGAGAAAGTATATAGGTGTATAGGTATTTATCATCTATGTACAACAGTGAATATCTGTACTCGTATAATTTGTGTACAAAGTGTTTTAAATATAAATAAACAAAGTGCATTTATTAAATTATATATTCAATATATAATATTCAATGATAAATATTCCTGTATAACCTACATGTATTGTAAGATAATAAAAATATTTTGAACAATATTAACTTCTCATTTATGTAATAAAAGAAAAAAAAAATTGTTTTCTTATCGGTCACCACGCTCAAAAAGTGTAACTTGAATTAATATCAAAGAAAAAAAACAATGGAAAAAAAATACTGCATAAATAAAATAAATAAATAATTATAATTGCATAAGTTGATAAAAAATACTATGCAACAGCTTTACCGCGGCAGTCCCCGAGTGCCACACGTGTTTTTTTATTATAATATGTTTTTATCTAAATCATATTTTACAGGACAGTTTCTGTGTTGATTCTCACATTGGACTGACTCAAATTAATGACATGTCTGAACTAGAAATTGCCGAAAAACGTTTAGAAGCCAAAAGAAGAAAAAGAAATAGGAGAAAAAGGCTTCATGACTGTGAACTAAATCCTATTTCTTTGACTATTGAAAGAGAGAGCTCTATTGTGGCGAAGCGAAAAACGAAATACATCAAAAGACAAATCAACAGTGATTCAGATGATAGTAATTAAATATTACGAGATAATTTAAAATGAAATAAAAGAATTATATTTGAAATATTGTGCATAAGAATGAATGGAAATCCAAACTGGATTGACTATACTGTGATATTTTTTTTGTCTAAGTTCTGTGTAACAATATGTAAATACATATTGTATTTTTAATCAAAACCTAAGAAAATATTACGTTCATATGAGATGGGAAGACAATATAATAAAAAAATTCTTAACCAAGAAGAGAATATACAAATCTTTTTCTTTGATGAAACATATTTCTAGTGGAATAAATACATGCAATATCTGATGGTTATCTGCAAATACAGATTTAATGTAGCTTTGGTATATTTGTAGCTGTACTATATCATAATTAATTTGAAAGTAATAATTGTAATTATCAATCTCTAAATAAACAAAAATAAATTCTGATCGCAATTGAAAGATAATATGCAGAAAACTTACATTGTTTTGTTTGTACTATGTTTTCAGGTTTTTCACATTTAATTATTTTGTAATGAATAGTAGTGATCAAACAATAAAATTTAAATTGCGATATATATATAGTTTATTACTACCTTTCTTATATTAAAACATTGTTTTAAGTCGTCAAAAATTCATTGCACTAGTGCAAGAGAACAATGGTGGGTTAATAGCTAAGAGCGTCGCATTCGAACCAGAAGGTACAGAACCTGAAACCTGATCACGATTGACCAATCAGTTTTATTGAGTCAACCTGACCACTTGCTCCTGGACATGGAGTAAAAGTTAAACTGTCAATCTCAGATGTTGTCGCCGCTTTGATCACAACATTTTTTAACAGCCCCCAACGTATTGGACCATAGGCGACTGAGAAGAGGCACAGTGGCAGCGAGTAAGAGAGTACGCATGCTGTTTCTCTGTGTAATAAAAAAAGGCAACCTATTTGTTTTGGAGTAATAAATATTGTTGAGATTTACAGCAGTAACAACTATAACAAAATAATAGCAATGGTGATACAAATGATAAAAGAAATAATGATATTGAAAAATCAATGAAATAGTGATAAAACTCTTGCGTAAATTAGATAAATATTAAATAATCATAACATAAATATGAAAACTGGTCTGCACTGTTCACTTTTCACACATTAGAGCATGCAATAAATGAAACTAAAAAATGTACAATGTAATATATAGGTATCTTCATTTTACCTTCTTAATTTGCAAAATAAAATAAATATAATAAAATGAATATAATATAATAAATTTCTTTTACAAAGCTAAAACCCGTTAAATCATTTATTATAAAAAATGTCTTATTATATTACAAATAGGCAATTGTTTGACAAGAATGAACAATTATTCATTATCTGATTCATCAGAACTTGCACCATTGAAATCATATTCTGAAGATCACTCATACTTAAGACAAAAATGGTAAATACTGTTAGTCTTATCACTATGTAATACAATGTCAATTGGGTACCATTGGGTTTATGTCTTTTTCATATTTGATTCATCTAGAAAAACAATAGATGGAAATTTATCAATCACATGTTGGCATTTTATACATATCTTTTACTCTTGATTAGACCTAAATTAATTAACAGGATTTAAATTGGTATCCTGTACTATTATAAATATGAGTGATCACAATATACCCAAAATTAAATGTTTATGAGCTTGATTGACTGCTATCTAATTGAAATTTTAGTTTGATAAACACGTTTTTCGTTACACAAGCATCAAATAAAACTAATCTGACGCTTGAATGGACATGAAAAAAAGCTAAAACTGTGTAAAGCTAGCTGGTCAAATCGTTCACACTGTGCTGCTTGTCACGCAGGTAGTAAATAAATTGATAAGATGTTGACTTTTGAACTGAATTTGTAATTTAATTATATCTCAAGATTTCTTAATATAGTTAGTTCATCGAAGAAGCCCACTAAATTACGAGACGAGGATCCGCGACTGTTTGTGAATGAGGTCCCAATGACTCTACTACAAAATTGATCTTGACAGTGACTGAAAGGGTTGCATGAGTAGAATGTATGCTAGTATTCAGTATTGACTTCACTCCGCACAACCTTACTTTTTACTTATATTCTAATATGTATTCTAAAATAATATCAGAAACTGAAAGTATTTTTTAATGTAAGTCTATAACAACGATAAGTAATTGTTTGCTCGAAATTATTTAGTAACCAGAATAATCCCTTATTGGGGATTGTTGACAATAAGCACATATTATAGAAATAATACGTTAGGTATTTTAATCAAAAACAATCAGAAGGTTCATTTAATCATATTTTTAAAGCATGTATACAAAAAACCAAAAAGAAATTGTAGTTAGTTCATTACTTATTATTAAAATATTACTTATTTTTCTCGATTTTTAATTTAACACATTCTTCTGTATTACAATACAGATATAAGTTAGCAAGACGCCATTATCATTGTCAATGTCACATCCTTAATATAGAAAATAGAAGTCTTAATAAAATATAAGGAAAACTAAAATAATCACATTTTATTTATTTATTTGACTGCCTGATTGGCGCAGTTCGTAGGCAGCGTACTCACTGCGATGGGAGCATGGTTTCCATTTCCGCACAAGACAAACATTGTACCTACTTATTCGATTAAAAGTTAATGTTTCTCTTGAGTTTAGGTACATGAAATACATGAAGGACGCTCTGACGCTTCCTTCATGTATTTAGAAGTAGTTGGGAGCTCGAGGTCCCTATGGAGTTTTTTGACGTACCATGGTGCGTCAGTTGCTCTTCTACAAAAATTGTTTTGAACTATCTGTAATTTGTTTAGTGTGTTAGGCTTAGCATGAGCAAAAACTGGACTCGCGTATGTCATGACTGGTGTGATACACATCGTGTATATCGTACGCTTGGGATTAACGACATTTTACTTTTTCTGCCTATCATGCCGTTTAGGCGCAATAAGTAAAATATTAATTTTCTAAGGCGATCGATATTTCTCTTTAAAGCGAAGACGACTATCAATCGTGATACCTAAGTACTTATGGTGAGGTTACCACGGAATTGGTTGATTTAGTATTTGCAAGTTGGGAGTATCTAATGGTTCTAATTAACGCGGCTTCCCTATGCTGCAATGAAAATATATGGCTGCTGATTTATCTGGATTGACTTCTATCCTCTGTAGGATAGAAGATAGAAGTGTCTATTGAAGTCTATTGAAGATAGAAGATAGAAGTGTCTATTGAAGTCTATTGAAGATAGAAGTGTAGGATTGTGTCAGCTCATCAATGGCCTTCTGTAACCACGGTAGGATGTTCCGGAGGTTATTTGATCTTAGAAAGAGCGCAGTGTCGTCCGCGAAGAGCTCGAGTTGGACGCTTGTTGTCGGTCATGGTATATCGTTTATGTACGCGGAGTACAGCAGGAGCGTGGAGCTTCGAGGTACCCCAGCTCTGGTTGGTCTCGTTAACGAGTGTGTATTCTCTAATCTGAATGTGAAGTGGCGATTATTAATATACTGGTGTATGATAAGAACGAGACGATCTGGGAACTCTAACTGATAAAGCATATGTATAAGACCTGTGTGCCATACTTTATCGAAGGCCTTTGCTACTTCAAGGAAGACCGACACTTTTCTTTTTTGTTTTGAAGCCCGCCGATATGTGTTCTACTAGATGGAGGGCTTGTTGGGGCAAAAGTGATGAGGACGAAAGCCAAATTGTTCATCAATTATAAGGCCTCTCCCTATAAGGTGATCGCTTAAGGGAGTTTTGAGCGTTTTTTTCAAATAATATGCCTAATACACTCAGTAGACTAATGGGTATGTAGCTGGTGGGAAGGTCGCGTGGTTTTACCGATTTAAGGATTCCTATGACTACACCTTTCTTCAAAGCTGTAGGAAAATAACAAATTTTAAGGCACGTATTGAAACTTGCTACCAAGAGAACGAGTGGCGTAGAAAAGCATTTGATTGTTTTATTACTAATATCGTATATACCCGGGGCCTTTCTAATTTTTAAAATTTTGATATTTGCTCCTTTTCTTCGTGTTATCGGTTCCAGACCGTCTTTTGGTGGGAGGGAAACTCTGACGAACCTCCTCTTCTACCCTATATGTGTTTCTAGTCGTATGGAGGGTTATCAGAGCATTGTTGTTCAATGTTGTCTGCTAAACACTCAGCTTTTTCCCGGTCGTCGAACGCTATATAGTTATCAGATTTCTTAAGAGCGGGAGTGGGGACGTATACCCTTCTGTTTTGAGGGCTTTTGCTAGTCCCCAGTAAGCTTGATGGCTGGGAGTTATATTTTGTCATAAGGTGGCTCCAATTATCATTTCTAAATTCCTGCCTTTACTTTACGCTGAAGTGCACGCATGAGACCTATTTTCACAGGTGGAATATTTGCTCGCTCGGCGCAACGCTGCGTTTTTAGCCCTTATCAGCTCGCTAACATCTCTTAGGCAGCTTCTTGCAATCAGAGTTCGCCGGAATTACACGTGAGCTGTTCTCGACCACTGTCCTGATGTGGTTGGTAAGGGCGACTATTACTTTGTCGACGTCGTTGGTAGATACTTTTTGGTCTTTGGGAATACTATTTAGATTAGGAGTGTCGATTTTCTCAAGCGCGATCAACACCTTCTTCCAATTAGTTTTTTTTTGTGGGAGGACCTGTCCCTTGTGAGAGAGCTTAACCTCATGAGGGCGATATCTAGGATATCGAGCCTGTGGTTATCATTGGAGAGATGAGTCGGTATAAGAGGTGTTACGATATCAAAATGGAGCTCCTCTGTGAGTTCATCATTTTTCTATCGTTCCTATTAGAGTAGATACAATTCCAGTGAGTGCTTTTACTATTGAGATTGCCGAAGAGAATGACGGCAACCCCTAGGACGAAGAGTACTTCTAGATCGCTCCGGAGCAATTTTTTTTTGGGAGGCAGATATACTGACACTAAGGTCAGAATGCAGTGTCCCGTCATTCAAGGATACATATCGGATTCAAATAAACCTATTTTTATTTTATTTTTTTAAATTTTTTTTTAAATCACATTTGGTTTCTCACTCATTTGATTTTGTAGTAAGTCGTTTTTAGCTATACAGAATGGAATCCATCATGCATATTTTCGTAAATATTCATAATCCCTTCTTTTAGAATAGCTTTGTCAAAGTAACTAACAAAAACATACTTAATAATAATATAAACATAACCCTACTAAATGTTTGGCTATACTGCAAACGGAAGCGCGGTCATCGGTTCGCGACATCGCATGAAGAACTCTGATTCTGCCCCGCATTAGGGCTCCGCGATGTATTATTTTTAAAGAATTTATCTAGTCACTTGCCTACAAATGACATTTTATGTTATCAGTGATGTAAAAGGTCGCTGGTGGTATTATTACATTGGTTTCTGATTTACCACGTGTTTCACTCACCTGTGAACAAATAAAATTATCGCGACTCTCAGGTTGTTGACTGTCAAGGTAAGTTTCACTATGAAGTCTCAGAGCCGCAGCATGTCAACTCTGCAAACTGCCCAACAATAAACCATATTTCGATAGCAGTGAAAGGCATTGTTATTAAACATTTAAAAATTAAACACACACATTCTTAGTTTCAAAAACGTCAATATCGTAAGCGCAACATTTATACTATAACTGTAACCTAACACACAATCATTACAAAAAAGTTTCGTAAAAAAAATTAAAATCAGCGTATAAACAAAATACCTAACTTCTGTGTAAGTTCGACGACCACACTCGGCTGTGCCTTTCCCACGACTGCGCGTCGCGTTGACCACCTAGAGTGGGGGCAGGGTATTGAGTTCGTCATCGTCAGTTGTCAGCCAAGGTCGAATGTTCATGATTTTTTTGTAAATGTTCTAACGGCTACTTTAATGATTTTCTTTAACAAAGTTATTTTAGAAAAGATTATGTATATTTGCGAGAAGATCCGTGATCGATTTCATACGGTATAGCTAGCTATCATGTAACAGTAGTTTTACTTGAATTCAAACCTCAACTTTTAGTAAAAAAAATATTTGATTCGCCCAATATTTAGCAGTTGATTTTCCAACTCACCAATTATCGGCTCTTGAATTCAAACAAAAGTAAAAATTAAAAAAAAATGAGGCAAGTTATTTGTAAAGCGCGGTGGGAATATAGGAATGAGCAAAAACTCTGCATGTAGTAGTCATGGTGTGGCCAACTTGACTGCAGCACGAAAATGAGCCGGCTCAATTGATGTGGTACCATACTCTCTCAGAATACAGAAGTGAAGTAGCAGCTTCCGTTGTTTCTTTTCGTCCAGTGAATGAAAGTTCCGGTGGCTCACTCCCCACTCCTATTCCTACCCAAGAGGTCGACAATGCACCGGTGACTCGTCTGAGGACTATCTAATGGCTCGCATGCTTCTTTACTTGAAAATGCAATAAAAAAAACTCGCCACGACCGCTAGCCGTCTTACCCCCACCCCATCCGGATACGAACGTTTTCCTCTTTCTACTAACACCTAAACATTGCATAATGTGAGGTAAAGGTAAACAAAAAAAAATGACAAAACTTGTATTCATATCATATATATCATTTATTTTAAACAAACGAATTATCATTGAATATTTTAAGGGTAATTTGTGAATAATACTATTATTACTCTTTATTATTGACATCTATTTCCTTCGCTCTATTTTTCTGTAAATCTTCTAATTCAGCTTGAAGTTCAGCGTACCGTTTTTGTAACTGCTTTTCTCTTTCAGTTTGGCGATTGACGTCTTCAGTTAGAGACTGGAAAATCATGCAAATCTGTATTATTAAAAGTTCTGCTTTGCAGTCATTAGTTTCGCTCATCCACAATTAATAATATGTATGTCATATTATTTAATTTATATTCCAATGACTACTTAAAAATTTTAATCTAAGTGGTAATGATGCACATTGACATAAAATTCACTAACCTTACATATATTTTAAAATACATAGTTCTGATAAAATAAACACAAAATTTTAGGGATTATGACCGAGTCATATACAATCTATATGATTTTAGAATTAGCAGTATTATGAAGAAACAGTTTGATTTATTCTTAATATGATTGAAATGTTCACAAATCAATTTAAAATATATACCTCTATTCTGCGTGGAATAGCTTGTTTTTCTTGTTCAGCGAGAAATTTAAATGTAGACAACTCTAGATTTGCCTGTTCAATCTGATCCTGCAGTTCTTGGAATTGCTTTATTAGTGATGCTGCTTTACTCTGATAACCACCTGAATAAAATACAATAATATATTAGTTGATATTGAGTTAAAAAAAAAAAAGGATGAACAGAAACTAAAGATAAATAGTTTATATATAATGAGATAATAAGAACAAGTTATTTTTTAGTAGTAATTCACTTATCTATTAAATTCGAACTTTCAATGATCAATGTTCTATTTTACCATAAGAAAATAGAAAAGATGCCACACCTGTCAAGACTCTAAGTTTCTTTTCCATTTTAGAACACTTCTTTGCTTCCTTGGCCATGTGATTTCTATTTTGTTCCAATCTTTTCTCTGCTGACTCCAATCTATCTTTTTTGCTTGCCAAATTCGCACGTGTATAGCGATTTTGACTTGGTAAAAATAACACCTGTATAACAAAAGAATCTTTGCTTAATTCATATGCACGCGTGAATGACACACAATTAATGAGAAAATAAATATGATTAGTTACAGACACAATTAGACAAAAATCCTATGACTCATTTGCACAGAGAATGTATCCCAATTTCATTTTAATGGTCATAAAAAACAAGTCTATAATGCCAAGAAGTTTAAAATTTGAATATACTTAAATGATAGGACAAAATTATTGTTTAAATGTTTATAAAGATTATAGAAACATTTACGAGTACAAACCTGAGCGAGGCACTCTTCCCACACCTGCGTGTAGGCGTCCATGCTAAGGTCTCCGTGGCCCATGCCTGATTTAACCACCTCCATCTCACGCTGTAGCTCGGCTTTAGCCGCCGCCAGTTCTTCTGCAGTAAACTCTTCGTATGGATGTTGTTCTAGATAAGCCAGTGATGTTTGCTGGTATGCTGTACGCTTTTTCTCTACATGCATATATAAAACCCTTGTTTATTATTTTAAGAAGTACTGAATATATTAAAATCTATAAAATACTAGTTACAATTTTTTCTATCATTATCCTCAAGTTTATAAACAGGTTCAAAGTGCAGTTTCAAATAATATTTTCCTTAAGTTTACATGTAAAATCAGGTTTGAATAACTTTTATCATTAGAATATGAATCAATCAACCTTGAAGCAGCTGCGGAGGGTCGTGCAAAGAATCGTAATGCAGCATTGTGATCATTTCCGCCTTGAGCAGCTCCTCGGCGCGCTGTAACGCCGTCAGCTGTCCGCCGCCGCCGCGCGGGCGCAGCACCGACAAGTTCACGTCCAGCGGTCGTGCGCCACTCCGCTGTACCACTTGGGATCGCAGGGCTAGTTCTGCAGCGCCTGCAAATGTATATGAAAAATTAAGACAAAAGAATAAACAAATATTAACAAGTGTTGGGGATCTATAAGGCCGAATGAAAAAGGAAATGGAATCCTTATAGGATAATTTGTGTCATTTGTCACAGCCTATATGCTCCACATTAAGTGGACAGATTAAGTCGAAAAATGGGTATGTATATAAATTTATATATACCCAAACACATGTGTAACATAAATAAATGAGTTTTGTAAATGGGGATTACTTTTAAAGGGCAATTCAGAAAAATTAAAGAAAAGTTTTGCAAATTGCACCATAGGACATATCTAATGCTGCTTGCTTGTTGTGGTGGACTCAAATACATTTTTTTTCATTTTACAATTTTTAAAATAAATAGATTTATTTTAAAAATGGATAAAAATTAACCATCCACCCTATTTCCAAAAGTACTGAGCCCCAAATTTTGACAAAATGCAGTAAATAGTTCTTTACTTGTAGATTACAGAAAAACCTATAAGATGTGTAGGGTCTTAAAATAAAATGGTAAATCTTTTAATAGTACATGTAGAAACTTCCATTTGCAATTGTTATAGTGATCACAAATAAATGTGGGTGAAATTTAAAAAAGTATGATAGATCACATATTTATTGTATGGAACTCTCTTCTAATGAATTAAACTCTCACTTATCTAATTTTTTTAAAGATTTATCAGTGGCATTATAATTCATATTGACTACCTAAACTTCATGCTATCGCAATTTACTTGAATAATTCAAATTATTCATACAGGAGGACTATCTACATATTACTTCATAGATGCTTAATAGTTCTTTAAAGTTATGGTCTTAAATCAACTTATTGCTACAATGCAATGACCAGCTTCCCCATTATACAATATGAGGTAATGTTGCAACTTATTAATATGTTCAGCATTTTAAGCCTCCCCTTCATCCTAAAATTAATTATTGTTAGATATGTAGTTCTATGGAGGTTAATAGGAAACACGTTTACTAAGTGTGGACTATAATTGTGTTTTTATGTCATTCACACTTATTAAATTACATGTTGAAAATGTATTCATAATAAAAATAAATCATTTCACCATTATTTCATAAGATTAATGACTATACCAAAAACATATATATTAAATAGGGTTCTATTTACTGTATATTTTATTTTAACTCACAACTCCTGATTGGATGAAGCATCAAGAAGTGAAGCACTAAAGTTTGACATATTTTCATTCATCTGATAAGGACCCAGTTGAATTAATGGTTTAAAATTACATCTGTACTGAATACTATAACTTTGTTTTAATGTTTTATCAATGTTTATAATTCTAAATAAATGCAAGTTATTTAGAAAATTTGCTTTGAGTTTTTAAGCATCAATAATTTACATTTTTTTTGTAAATTTTTATATTTGGATATTTTTCATGGTATTTATATGTATATTATGTACTAAGATAAAAAAATAGGTGTGGCACTCGGGGACTACCGCGGTAAAACTATTGCATAGCATTTTTTATCAACTTATGTAATTATAATTATTTATTTATTTAAGCAGTATTTGTTTTTCTTTGATATTAATTCAAGTTTTTCATAACTTTCTTTATTAATAAATGCAATTTGTTTATTCATATTTAAAACACTTTATACACAAATTTTAGGCATATAGCTATTCACCAGCAACTGTTATTCACTGTTGTACATAGGTACACCTATGTATACATATATACCTACATGTATACTTACGGGGCACTTGCGGTGAGTGTGGCATTATAAAGATATGATAGATAACTATACACCTATATACTTTCTCACAAACAGCTGCTTACGTATTCGTCCGATTTCGGAGCAGCTCGTCTCGATCCGTGCGAGCTTTGTACAGTCGTACCATATACATACACGTTAAGCGAACGCTCGGCCTAGCTACATGGTAGGCGGAGTGGGGGAATGTTAGGTTTTATTTTCGTTACGGAATTTCTTGATTTGGTCGCCGCGCTCAAAGCCCGCGATAAAAGCTATGCAATAGCTTAATAAAAGTAATACCATAGAAAATGGAAATACATATTCGTCTTCTATGACAATATAGAAGATAATTATTGCAACTTACATAAAAAGAACCAATTTAGATAAATTCATTAAAAAAATAAATTAAGTTTAAGCCTAATGAAAGTTAGTACATGCTTCGCGTTTTATTACGTTTCTCCTCCAGTTCCTTCTGTGCACGCGCATCTTTGTCCGCCTGGTCTTCAAAGAGCGGCTGCGTAGGCTGGTGCTGCCCGCTATCCTCGTTCAGCTCCGGCACCACGATCTCGTAGTCGTTGCGCGGTGTCGGCAACGACTCTAATGCACTACGTACTGTTGCTTTTATCTGCACAATATTCATGACATTTGCTAAATAGTAAGTTAGGCAATAATAAATTAAGCTTCACAATAGTTTTTAATATAGCTGTTTCAAATCATTTATTAATGACAAAAATATGATATTTATTATCATAATAAATATATATATATCATATGGAATCGATCATGCGTCTTTTAGTAAATATTCATAATCTCTTCTTTTTTAAAACAGCTTTGCCAAAGATACCATGTTCATTGAAGCAGCCGTTCCTGAGAAAAATAGGTCAAAACCTGCACGTGAAATCTGACGAGATACAACCTTAAGTGATGCGCGGACGACACGGGTCGACGCGCTGCGGATGTACGTGCGCGATCAACGACCATACGTACGCCTTTAAAGATTTACGTATTTTGTTACAAGTATTACGTTTACGATATTGGCATTTTTAGAACTAAAATTGTGTGTGATTAATATAACTGTTTAATAACAGTTACATTACTCACTATGCGCAAACATGATTTATTGTTAGGGAGTTTGCAGAGGTGAGGTGATTGCTGTCTGCGAGTACGTGAGTTGTATGAAGTATAATTTACGCGATAATTTGCTTTAGTTTGCATTGTTTGTTTAGAGGTGAGTGGAATACGTATGGAAAATCAGAAACTAATGTAATAATACTTTTGGCAATCTTTACATTATCCCACGCGGCGCGCGAGCGCCTATGCACCGAGCAGGATTTTCTCTTTGTTAATTTATGTTATTTATAAGTATATTTTCAGAGACATATTTTCGTTATAATTACTTTGACAAAGTTGTTCTATAAAAGGAGATTATAAATATTTATTGAAAGATGCATGATTGATTCCATCTTGTATAAAATTATTTAGAATCGTATAAAAAAAGATATCAAAACTACCCTGCATTGTCGTTATTTGAAGATATTTGATATACACAGATTGACAACTTTATTGTGAAGTTCTTAATAACATATGGCATAAAATATACAACTTATTTACTTGTTTCTGAAATTGGTGAACTTGCTGTGGTGTATCTCCAGCACTCAGCCTTTCTTCTGGGTTGATGCTTAATTTATCACGTAAACCTGGTGTCTACAGCACAATAAATTCAATCATTATTAAAATATTTATTTATTACATCAAAATTATACGCGAATACAAACAAATTTAACTCACTGTTAAAGCTTGTGACGGAGGTGCTTGACCAGGTGTATTGAAGCCACTTGGGGTCGATACTTCACTGTGTGCTGATCTGTAAAAAATGTATTTAAAAACAGTATATGAAAAAATAAATTTATTCGTTTTATCCATTGGACATTCAGTGCTGGTCACAGGCTTCCCTCTTAAAATTCTAGAATGTACAATCCTGAGCCACCAGGCTTGTGAAGGTTGTAAGCCTACACTGGGCTTGTAACTTTTACAAGGGCAACAGTAAACCTAGTGGGAGGCTTTCTATTTATGCATTATCCAGTCTGTAATCACCAATCAAAAATTTTTCTCCCTCAGTAATTATCAATTCTATGAATAATATAGAAAATTGTATATGCAGAAATCATAAATTTATAACACGAATAGTTCGCCAACAAGTAGAAAAGAAAAGTCCACCTTCTAAACCAAAATGAATTTTATACAAAATCAGTAAATGTTTGTTTTTAGGTTGGTAACTAATATCATCTATTAATTTAAAGAACCTTTTTGAGTGTGAGATATAATGTTGAACCAAAAAACTTTAAAAAAATATATTTTATCTTCATCTGCTTCAGGCACATATTCTCCATTCTTTTATAAACATGATATTTACATTTTTTTTTATTTTCGTTGACAACATTAACCATTATCTATTTGCATTTACAATATATGAAATAGAAGGTAATATTATATAAATTGTTTCATGTCTACATACCGAAAGGGTGTAGCAAGTACAGTGTTGGGTGTAGCAACGGCCTGAGCCTGCGGCAGTGCACCCGAGAAGTCGCTCTGGTGTAGTGGCGTGTTGAGTCCGCCCTTCAACGGTGTGTCGACGTGCGTTAATGCCATCGCGTTTTGAGCCTCCATCATAATTCTAACAGAAATGTATGCATATACCTTTAATTAAATATTGTTAAATCTATTGAAGATTTTTGAAAACAACAAGCAATGCAACATTTAAAACTTAATGAAAAGTCTTGTTCTTCCTGCGCTTTGTTCCATATTTGTTCAATATTGAAGAAACAAAGTATAAAACAGAGACTAAAAGATCTAGAAAATGAAATCAATAGGATAGTTTACATTTTTTTTTGATTCTTCTGTATTTAAAGATTTTTTATTTGAATAAAAGTGCACTGAAAGCGTTTTTTGGTAACAATAAGAATAGTTGAATACTAATGACTTTTTAAATTGTGAACCCAGAAAAGGCATTATTATCCAGTGACGTCAGTGTTAAACTCCATTTTGCAAAAAAGAGATAACATATTTTTGATTCATTTTAGTTAATTGTTTTTTTCACTCATTTTAATTTCGATTTCAGTCATCATGTCTAGTCAGCTTACATTATTCATAATCAAGTACAATATTATATATCAGTAAACTACCTTATTGGTATTATTTGTATGGCTTTTTAAAATGTAAATACAATCAAACATATCTTTAGTAATATGTAAATACCAATTTTGTTTTCTTTAAAAAGATTTTCTATGAATATTCTCCATAATAAATTAGAGATGAAAGCAAAGAATGTTTAAAATAAGTCACAAAGACTTCACTATTTGGTTTCACCCAATGAAATAAATTCAAATTAATTGGAATTTCTACTAATCAGTCACAAAACCTCAATAGATACGTAATAAACGAAACAAAAATACAATAATTCTCATTGTATAATGAACCTGTCTTGATGCTGGGTAGGAGTGCGTAGTGCAGTGGCGGGCTGTGGTGTAAGCGCGTAGTCGCTGAGTAGCGCATCCGTGGCGCCGCCCGCCTCGCCAGCCGTCTCGCGCGCCGCCTCCGATGCGCGTCCCAGCTTTACGACCTGTTGCAATTCCTGAACAAAGCACAATCATTAAATAATTTTATAAGATAACTTTAAATATTCATATTTATATAAATGAATTTTAAATTACACAAACTAATAAATCATTTACCAAATTAAAGGAATCAATTATGTCATTTTAATAAAACTCTGAGAACTCTATATTTGAAACCAATGAAAACTTAAATCATAATCCAATGAAATTATTTATAATTAAAATTGTTTACCTGATCCGAAACTTGAGGTTCTGGCAGCACTAACTTACTGCGTTTGCGTGCCGGCTGGTCGCCTTGTAACATTCCTTGTGGTACATCATTCTCCTTACGCTCTTTCAACTTATGTTTATCCTTGCGCCGCTCACGCTGAAATAGCAATTATATTCAAAATACACTACATTAGTAAAATTCTTTTTTAAAATAAACAATATCCTAATGCAATAACATAAATCGTATCATATTTATAAATATACTTTCAGAAATGTTCCAAACTGAAATACCAATTATTCATGTTTATAAAGACATACAATCACAATAGCAGTTTAGCTTTCTTAGTAGCATTTTCAGTTATTTATGTTATTATGAAATTATAAGTAAGTACCTCCTCTTTCTCGGAGTGCAATTCTCCATCAAGATGCTGTTGCCTCAACCTCGAGAAGTCTGGAGCCATTGGGTCCACTACTTCAGTAGATGTGTCATAGAACCCAGAAGCTGGCTTCTTTTCAAATGGAATTTCATAATTATAATCCACTCCCCGCTTCTTTTTTCTTCTGAATATTTAAAAATTATTTTCCATTTAGGAATTATGACATCATTTGGTAATGAAAAATCCTATTCTTTACATAAAATCAATTTTTAATTTACTTAGACAATATCTATTTTTTTCATAAAATAAATTGCATGGTTTAAAATTGATATTAACCTAATATGTAAGTATGTGAAGGTAACTTAAAGCGTTTCAAGAAAATTACATTTATCTTAATTCTTTGATATACCAACTGAAATATATTGGTAAATTAAAAAAGAAAGTTCAATATTCCTTCGATCAATAATGTACTGCCATATAACATATATTAATCCATATGTTTGACATACATCCCCACCAATATTATTAATTCAGAGTTCTTTATAATTTGTTTTATTTCACTTACAAAAAAGCACTTAGTGAAAAACAATTTTCTTCTCAACACAAACCTCCGAGCTTATTAGGTCTTAAAGTGATTGGATAGTAAAGGTGCTACTTAAAAAAAAAATTGAATTAGATTAACCTGGCAGGTACAGCGATGCCAGCAGCAGTGAGCTCCCTTCTCTTCTGCAATGCAGCTAAACGCCGAGCTTCTTCCAATTGCTTTTCACGTGCCTTTCTCTTGGCTTTTTTACCCTGAGTATTGGCCAGTCTAGCTCTAGCTTCTGAGAGCATTTCCAATTCTGAAATGAATAGTCATTACTTTAAAATGTATATGATTTAAAAAGTCACCTCATACATGTAAACAAATTTACAAATACTTTTTGTAATAGAAAACAAATAAGTTTTAAGTTACAATGGTCTTATGACATTACTGGGTGCTTTTGAGTAGAAGAGTAATATTATTGTAGTAAATTATAAAATAATTAGAAACAAAACAGTAAATGCACTGCATTCAAATTCAATTAATATTGCAGTTTAGATAATATATGATCTAATGCTAATTTAAGAAATATACCAGCATTATGTCAGGCATGAAAGAATCGTCATATTAGATAATTTTAGTTACTGGGTGGGTGTACAGCAAGATGGATATGAAAGTTTTAGATAAATTTAGAGATGAGAGTGAATGAGAATATTGATTGCCTTCTCCTACTATGCTAAGAGCTTAACTTGTAAACAACAAACACTCTGACTACAAAAAAATACACTCTTATACAAAGGCAAAGCAAGAAAGCAAAAAGTATGATAGACTATAATTGTGTGGATGATTGATTAAGAAGCAAAGTTGTGGATACAAAAGTGTACTATGACATTAAAATTGGCATGGACCACTTTTTAGTGGTCTGTCGAATTAAAGCTATAAAGCTAAATTATGCTAGCTTTAGTGACATCATGTAAAAATGGTCATTATGGAGATGGAACAGATAAAAAATAGTAAGCTTGAGGATCCAAATGAGAAAGATGAGTATTTGCATATTCATTATTCACTTCACACCCTCACACTCAAATAATTTCCAGGAAAACTAAAAACTTTTCTAGAATATGGTGAAAAAAATGCATAATAATTTGTAGATATCATATTAGGCTGAGAATAAAGTTTTTTCATATTTTATAAGAAAAAAGTTGCAGTAACATGTCTTTGGTTATGCTGTTCATATCTGACTTGTTTTTACTTTAAAAACGATGTCCCATCATTTTTCCATTGCTTTTCTATCCATCAAAATAAGTGAATCTAACGTAGAAATCAATACAGTTTGATGTTTTATTACAAAAAAGGAAAAACGCGACATAAGCCGCGAAAAAATGTTGTGATGTTTATGGACCAAGGCAGTGTCGGTAAGAATAGCACAAAACTAGTTAAAGTGTTTTCAGTAAGATGAATCACTTTCTGGTCGACCTGTTACACCGGCACACAAAAAAAAAAAAGTTGTCTGTACACCGAGCGCCACCTATCTACGGGCATGTTTTTCGACCCGCTGTACACGAATTTCAAGTCGGTTTAGGCTGTCCAGCCCTCAGTTTCGAGTAAATTGCAAAAAACCCCAAAAAATCGCGAAAATTCGATGTTTTAGTAAGAAAAAAAATGGGACCCAAACTGAATCCAAATTTGTAATCTGAATGCGAAAGCATTCTTCATAACTTTGTTTTAATCTATCTGTAAAAATTCTACGGTTTTTTGTCGGCTCAAACTCCCCACAAATGTAACAGAATAGATCAGGATTCTTATTGCACAGATGGGAATTGCTTCTTGTAATAGTACACTCTCCAGTAGCCAAGTTTCCCACTACTGAAGAGCTGCAGTCGCTGGATGACGACGCCTGCGGGCCTGCTTTCTCACCCTGACCAGACGCCGATACTGGGTTTCCGGATCCCTGCATCGTAAAGTACTTATCACTTGTACCTGCCATGATGGCACACACGCCGTTAACCCAGAGACTCTGCCAGATGGTTCTGTTGCCCACCGTCACCCCGAGGAGGTGCCCTGGTTGCAAGTACAAGCGATCATGCAATGAAATGAAATTTTCGTCAATCCGCGTCCACAAATTTTTTATACCGAGATAATTCCAATTTTTTGCGATTTTTGCAATTTTTTCCAATTTTTTTCGATTTAAAATAGCTTATAATTAAAGCACAATCAAAATTAGTATTTCACAGATCGAAATACATAAAAATCATGCTTTTCTTAGATCCTCAAATTTTTTTTCTTACTAAAACATCGAATTTTCGCGAATTTTTGGGGTTTTTTGCAATTTACTCGAAACTGAGGGCTGGACGGCCTAAACCGACTTGAAATTCGTGTTTAGCGGGTCGAAAAACATGCCCGTAGATAGGTGGCGCTCGGTGTACAGACAACTTTTTTTTTTTTGTGTGCCGGTGATTATTGATAAAGTAGATGCGATTTTAGACAAAATAAAGGGAAATCAGCATATTAGTTCCTACGACATAACTGAGGAACTGGGGATTAACTACAAAACAATTTCGATCCGTTTGAGAAATGCTGAATATACAAAAAAACTCGATACTTGGGTCCCACACAAGCTCACTGATAAAAATCTAACGAATTGTGTATTCATTTGTGATTCTCTATTGAATAGTAGAGTTCTGAAACATAATATATTTAATTTGCAGAATCATTACTACTTTTTCAAAAGGTGAACTGCCCATGTATTTGATACCCTTTTGAGTGGATTTTTATAAACAAACAAATTCTCATTTGTTTTTTTTTTATCATATAAATAAATGTTTACATGATATAAATGTATTATTTGTATTTAATTAAAATTTAAACTCATACTTCAATGAGTACACATGTGCACCTACAACATAAAAAGTTCCACAACAAATTTTTTTAATTATAATAAATACGTACTACAGTTGAAATGTTTAAAAATCAAATTATACCAACTCGTGTTGAATGATTAAATAAGTGACAGTGCTTCATTGAATATATTGATGGGCGTGGCTTATTTGTGATTGGTAAGTTTGAAATTTGGATGTGTCAAATAATACTGGATCAATTAAAGTTACCTGCAGATTTCTACATGTTTTTTTCGCAAAATCAAAATTTTATGAGTGTCATAAGTCAATCAGTCAAGATTAACTTTTGCATAATAAAAAATCTAATATGATCAACATAGTACGCTCTGATTAACAAGTGATATATTGGCCTTATAAGTACTCGCTGTATCACCCGCATGATCAACTAAGTCAAGCTAGATATATGTGTATATATATATTATAATTAAATATAAATAAAATATAATGAAAAATTACCTTGAATTTTATTCAAATTCAAGATAATTATATTGAATTTGTATATGAAATATGAAAACATTTCTTCCCCAACCTTATATGCAAATGTAATTAGAGATGATAATGGATATTTATTGAATGGAGGAAATCAGGTGAAACAGTATTTTGTTTTCTGCATGTGAAGATACAGTTACTGATGAGAATATTATATGCAATTGAATATATAAATGATGATTAAAATGTAATTGAAATTAGCATGAAAAAAATTATAAAAGCACTAAAATACATGAAAACCAGAAAATTTGCTGGATATGATAGGGTTTTGTGACAGATGCTGAAGGGTGGTCGAGGTACAGTAGGTAACCTACTCTACCAGCTCTAATAAATGCTGGAAGAGGTATAAGATACCTAATGCATGTTGCAAAGCCATCATTGTACTCCTCTATGAAGGGAAAGGCTCACAGCAGGTATGCATAAATTATCACCTTATAGGTTTCCTCAGTGCTATTAGCAAAATGTACATGAAAACCATTATTGAAACAGTTGTAAATGAGACTGAAAGTAACATTTGCTATTAAGATTAAAAAGGTAAGTCTAGTGAAAAAAAAAATTTAAAAGTGTCATCTAGAATATATTATTGCAACCATTCCAATCCATTTTTTTTTAAACAGACAATGAAGAGATAGATTTATTTTCTACTTGAAGTCACCACCAAAAATTACTATACCTCATTTGAATCTCTTTTTACGATTATATTTTCATTCATTACAATTTAACAATGCCTAATTAAGTAGTTATTTTTAATAGGAATCTACTTGTACTAATTGTATAATAACAATAAAAAGCTAAATTAATGTTTTTGTACAAGTGATTGTATTTCCAAGTAGTTTCACATTTGATTAATGGGAATGATTTCTAAGCTATTTCTTGTTTTTTTCTATCAAAAAATGATTTAACATATAATGAAATCATTTTTTGAATCTGACAGAATTAATTTTCATTAAGTTATTTGTACAATAATATGCTAATTTTTCTACTTTCGTGTGCTAATGAGAATAATGTGATAGAAATAGTTGCTGACAAGAGGCAAAAAAAAACACTGAAATTTTTCACATTATGAGGCATGCAAAAAAGTATAATATCAATGTAACACATTTATATAACGAGCTATCTAATTCCAAATTAAAGTACCATCTTCATCCATATCTTTAGGGTCTGGTCGTGCTGGTTTTGTCTCAGGATTGGGATCTATTTCACCAGGTTTTAGTTTCCTTGGATCATCACCCATATCTTCCCCCTCCTCCTTTTTTTGAGCTTGATCCCTATTCATAAAAAAAATAGCTATTACAGTTTTGAAATAAATTTTATTTAATATTACGAAATTCATGAAAAACCTCATAAAACTAAAAATAACTAGCTAATTAGGTGTCAATTAGCCTCATCCTACACTGAAATAAATAAAAATTCTGAATACATTAGAAGGATATAAATAAGAAAAACTCACAATAGATATTCATATCTCTCCAAACATTGTGCAGCAGTTCTACCAATAATTGGAGCTATAGTTCTCCATTGAGTAGGCATCAGTTTAGCCAGATGAAGAAGCTTTTCGTCTTCTTCTCTTGACCATTCTGTTTTCTTAATACTAGGATCCAACCATTCATACCACCGAGCTTTGCATTGCTTTGCCGATTTTCTATGCAAAAGGGATGCAATACGTGACCATTGATTTTTTCCATATTTCATTACAGCTGCTTTAAGAATTTCATCCTGCACAAACATGAAAAATACATATATGAGAACTTTTTTGTAAGATATGAGGTACCTTATGAAGTATTTTCATGAAGTACCTCAGCACAAAAGTCACTTCCTTCGATTTCAAATAGATGCTGGTTTACAATTTCCGTTTTTATTGATAATAAGATATAACAAACCAATATGAGACAATTAGAACTATCCAAACTTTTTTTTTTTGAAGTTTCAATTGTTTTATTTACTATAACTATAAAAACTGTAGTGGTTGCTTTGACACAACCTAGTTAAATTATATCCTAGGGTTCTGCCAAATGCTTGAAGTTTTGGATAAAACAAGCACAGTTAGCCTGAGTGAGCTCTACTTCACCCTTGCTGTACTACTTTTGCTCAGGAGCACCTGAGCTGACTGCATGCTCACGTGCACTAAGTTTATGTTAATGATTTTGAACAAATATGATTCAATTCACATCAAGCAATTCAGTCAGAAATTATAATGAAATGCAGAATTTTAAATAATCAAAGGTGGTTTCTTTTGCTGAAATATATATGTTTGTAAAAAATTTATGAAAAAAAAAGTTGAAATAATAATCTTATAATTAGAAAATTTATAGCAGTGATGATAATTAGCTATCCCTAACTAAAACAATTATGGGCAAATTGCTATTGTGTTCAAATTTTCTCTTTAAGTGCAACAGTGAGTTTTATACTATGCATATAATTTATAAATCTGTCTGTGGCCTGTGCATATGATTACATATTTATTAGGTCTAGAAGTGTGAAGCATTTGTTTAGTAATTTACTGCTTACATTTGTCTACTCCACAAACTTAATTATCATATTACTTCCTGGTGGGTGATGAATATTTCTTCACATTAAAGGAAAAAAGCGAAATAATACGCAAGTTATATTTTAGCTAAATCCATTCAGTTATTAATGTAATTGTAACAACCATCTACATTTTCATATTGAAATGCTAGGGGCATTTAAATTCAATCACAAATAAGTAAATTCTTAAAAACCTATACACAAATTTCAGTAAAAAATAAAAGTAATAAATAATAATGTGTCCGTTAAAGTTTCTATGGAAATTTAAGTTATTTGTTTTTTTGAAATTACGTTATTGAATTAACCAACCTCCGTATTGCGCCAAACGCCGCCTTTTATCATAATTCGGGGCATCTTGATATAATTTTCTTAAGTTAAATTTTAAGAATACAAATCACTAATTAAGTAAAGTTAAAAACGAATTTTAATTTCTAATCAAATTTTCAATATAATTACTGAATATTAAATTAACAATAAAAATCTAGAGCAACTCAAACACCATTTTCAGTGACAGCGACTGCACCACAGATTATATATAATTAATTCATTGACTAAACCACAGACCACGCAAAAACTAAAGACAATACACTATTGTACATTGCAGGTCCGTAACGTAACTTCACTTTGCTGTCAGTTTTACGACAGCCATGGTCATGATAAACGAAAAGTTGAGATTGAAGTCTGCAAGATCACAATCCCACCTTATCTAGAATTTCTTCGAGTATAACATACAGTGCATTTCATTATCACTATTTTTTGACTGTCGACCCCATTACTCTATCATAAAGCGAGTTTTATCAGGTTTTGAGTCAGTCTTTATTGAACTTAAACTTTTTCGTCATGTTAACAATATAATTCTTTATCTTCACCATTTTATTACTAAACATCACCAAATCCCATCGCTAATACACAACAATTAGTACAATTTATTTAATCAAAATTTATTACAGACACAATAACTGATTGAATAATGCAAATGTTCTTTAGAATATAAAGACATTTTACCTTGAATTTCCAATATTATCCATCCGCTAAGCTGTGCATAAACTATAATTTAGTAATTATTGTTTCTAAACTCATCAACCCCGCTCTCTATTTTTATTGTAACCTTTTCTATTCTAACGCCAATCCTAATGCCGTTCTTGATTCTCTCTTGGATATCGGATTTTTCTGAATCTACACTTTTTTGTGAATAAAAGTCTTTATTTTAACATATAATCTTTTTCTCTGAAAAAGTTGTTGCGAAAAATGAATGATGAAATGATGACAAGTTTTGCTAAGGAAGCAATACACATAGATCATATTATATAAAAACGTTCAGCTTATTTCATATGTTTAAAACGTAAAGAACACTTATGTTTTAGCGCACTGTTGTATTGAACTTAAATGAAATATATCGCTATAATAGCTGGAACTATTGAGTTAGTATTTGGTATAAACTTAAAATAAAAACAATGATGTCAATAAAGTGCAAACGAGAAACAAATATCTTTGATTATACTGTTCAAACAGTCACCATTAATTTTATAGCCTTTTTTCATTGTCCCAATGGAATACACTTATTATTTTAATAGTTCCCAATTTAATTCTTTATATACTGGTAGATACACATAAAATGAATAGTGACCGATTTGGTATGAAGCACATAATAATAATAAATACTTCTCACTTACAGTGGCGATAAAAGTTACACCATTTCATTTCTTTGCAGTGTCCTCAGATGTATTTTTTGATTTTTTTTGTCATGACTGCAGAAGAATCACCAATGCATTACTAACCTCGGATAGGAATTGATCATTTGAAGTCAAATAATTAGTTATGATAGAGGGAGGTGTATGGAAAGAGGATTGAAGTGACAGAAGAAAAGAGGTCTGTAGAGGGAAGTGGGCTACCGGAACTCTCTCTCACTGCACGAAAAGAACAGAAAAACTGTAATTTCACATCTGCATTCTGTGAGAGTGTGGTTTTTTACCGGCCGAGACGACTCATTTTGTGCCGCAGCCCAGTTACCCACTGTTTAATATTGCTTAGAGTTTAGTACACACAAACAATTATATGTACATATATTATTATAAATTATATATGTTTCCTTGCCTATTTCCTTTTCTTGTTGATGGGGCGATAGGTGTCGCTTTTTGCGACTACCGACCAGTAAAAAGTAACTTGCAACGAATGCGACATGTAAAACGCTTGTGAGCTAAAGATATTATAAAAAAACCTAATTGTGTGGTGCCGCGCGTGTGATCCCAGGACGCGACAAGGGATAAGCCTTTTACTTCTTAATTATTCCCTTTTCCCATAGTATTTATTTCGACAATATACATGTGCAAAGTTTGGAGGCAGACTGGCATAGTTTTTAAGTTTCGAGGAAATTGCGATACACTAATTTAAGATTTTGTATTGAGCAAGAACTTGAAATTAACGCCTACAGTATGGATGAACCACATCGATTACGAAATTACACTGGAATCATTTCTACATTTTCAAGACTTAGTAACTACATATATTTAATCCGGTGGTAAATAATGACAATTTTTAGGTATATCAACTTGTGAAAAAACTTAGAATAATACTTTAAAACTTGACTCTCATGCTTTAAATTTAAAAATATAATACCATGTTTTTTGTGTCAAATATCATTTTATAATTTAAAATGAGTATAACTAAGATTAATCGGATAAATAAGGGAACATTGTGGATGCGGAATAACGGGGAATACATACTTTACCGTTGAAATGATTGGACGTGTTGCAAATTTCTAAATTTGAAATAAATAATTTAATAAAACTTTGACAGTTAAAAGTAAATCTAAAATACGTAAAGCAGATAGCAATTAACTATAAAATGAGTAGATTATTATTGGCGCTTTACGCTACGGGAAACAAACTGACGACTGTAACGTAATTCATGGTGACGGTTCCTTACCCCCTCGCGTAAACGAGTTTTGTATAACGATACAAAAAACGAACGAACAAACGTGCGAACAGCTCGTAAACGTACGAGCTGTTCGCACACCGCACAGCTTGTCCGGGCGATACGTCATAATAAGGATGAGTCCATTATGTTCGCCAAATGGCAGGAGAATAAGCGAGAGAGGGTTGGTTCCAGATTTAAGAAATTTAAACCGTTTTGAAAGCATTATTACCCAAAGAAAAAGAAAACAACCACATTGTAAGTCTAAATTCATAAAAGTTTTCTCGAATTTTCACAAATAAATAATGAATTTCTTGAAAGATTTTAGCAGTTTCAATTAGAGAATTCTAAAAAAATATGTCAAGAAATAACTGAAATAAAGGTCGAAATTAAAAACATCAAACAATTCAACCAAAATCTCTCATTAGAGCATAGTCAAATCAAAGTAGAACAAATAAATGTACAAACCGAAAAGTTGTTGGTACAGAACAAACTTAAATCACTAGAAAATTACCTATCTCAGCTTAAATTTCAGACAAGCTTGCGTCTGATAGATATGATAAGTATGCTAGCATACAAAATACTTTCTCACTAACTCGCTAAGCGATATGTGTGTAAACATGGTTTTAGAATGCCAATATCGTATCCAAAAATTAAACAAAATTATTATAGTGGATACACCTGAAAAAAATTATAAGAAAAGAAGATTATGAAAAAATAAGGCAAATACGTTACTAAAAACTATCTACAAATGATGTCCAATGCCTAAAAAAACTATCAGATTCAACAGATACAGTCCCGATAAAAATCGACATTTGAACATTTATTTTGAACATTAGGATGCTGTGAAATTTATCTTACGTAATAAATCTAATATATTTATAAATTCTGTTCATATTTATTCCACCCAAACTTCATGTGCAAAGGAAACAAATGTATGAGTTTCGTAATGAATTACGAGAACGTATAAAAAACGAGGAAGACGATCTATTCATAAAATACACTAAGGGTACCCCACAGATAATCAAATTTAGGTCAAAAAACTTAATTTCTTAAGAAATTTAGATAATGCAACTAAGTAACACCAATATTTAATAGATAACCTATATATTAATTAACACTTATTCAAATCTACCTTTATGTACATCATCAAGAAAAATATTTTATGCGAACATCCGCACTTTACACAGGTCAGGAAAACTTGATAAATTAAAATAAATATTACAAGAAATTGAACAAGCTGTACACTTGATATTGCTAACCGAGACCTAGATTCAATCGCACAGAAAAGCACAACTATTGCAAATACCAAATTATATTTAAACATACCATTTAAGAATAGGTAAGGGGAGTGGAGGAATTTCTATATGCATTCATGCCAACCTGAAATGTAATGTAACTAACGAAAAATTTATACAAGACAATCATTTTTTGTGGACGTATATAGAAAATTATCTATAAATATAAAATTGATATATAAACCACTAAATTCAAATATGGCAGAGTTTCTTCAAATATATGCATCATTTTTAGAACACAAAAGAAAAACGATTATCTTTGGGGATTTTAATATCGACCTTATGAACAATGAAAACATAACCACTGAGTACTTCAAAATGTTATAAAAGACAGGGGTTCATATATAATACAGAATAGATAGCAAATTTTATAGAAGATAAACTCCATATACCAAAACAAATTTTGATCATGTACATACATACATTATCAACAATAAATTTGATTTGACAATAATAGAATCTTCAATATTTGACCACAAACAAATTTACCTAAAATTGGAAATGTGCAAACAACCATACGTATAAAGAAAAGAATGCCAAGCAATAAACTACACACAACTATACAATAAAGTATTAGATGTAAATATTACCAATGAACTAGACAATTATGAAATACTAAAAAAGTTTATCATTTACCAAGTCCACATTAGCAAAAAGAGTAAGTAAATACAAAGTACAGTATCCATCACGACAAGACTACATTAATGAACATGTAATGCAAGGGATCAACCAACGAAATAAATTATCAAAAAATCTAAAACGAACCCAAGCTACGATAAAATAAAAGATAGATTTAAGTAAAAAGGAAAAAAATAGACATAGTAATAAATACTATGTAAATAGTATTATTTCTATTTGTTTTCATAAGTGTGATAAGAATCCTACATAAAATGTGGAAATTAGTAAATTCAATTGCGACACATAAAACATTTGGTAGTTGAAACTTATATTTCAAAACAAAACAAATATATATAAATGTTTTAATGACTTGTTCACGTCAATTAGTTCTAGGTTAGCTAAAAATATAATACAAATAAGACACCCTTAAAATATACATACACCAATCCATGAACATGAAAATAGTTTGAATTGTGAGACTAGTGCAGGATTAGATAGAATATCAAGACAATATATAAAATGTATAAAAAATTCGTAATTGAAAATTTCACAGATCACATTAATAATTGTTTGGAAAAGGGAATATTCCTTGAACACTTAAATTTGCTATAATTATATCCATTTATACAAGTGGATCTAAAACAGACCCCAGCAATTATCGCCCTATATCTGTTTTACCCGTACTAACCCAAAATATTTGAGAAGATATTATATTGTCGACTATTTGATTATCTTAGAGACATAAATTTTCTATTTATAAATCAGTACAGATTTCGATTGAAATTAAATAAACTCTCGGTACCCATCGATTTTGTAACAAAAATAAACACTCGGGGACTGCCGCGGTAAAGCTATTGCATAGTATTTTTTATCAACTTATGCAATTATAATTATTTATTTATTTATGCAGTATTTTTTGAAGTTATACTTCTTTAGGCGCGTTATGAAAAAATGATGAGAGTGAAATTTTAAGATGCGCGCGCATCTGTGACACAAAATTAACAGTATGAAGCTGTCTGCTTAACCGCTCATTAAGTCTCGAAAAAAAAGCTACCAACAAAATAGAAATTGAACCTCGATATTAGTCGCGCATGTTGGTACGCTCGTCACCTCTGATCACTGTTTTCATATTTATAATATTTATTTTAAATTTAAATGAAATTTTGCATGCATGTACAAATATGATGATAATGCAATATTATTATGACGTAGAGCTGATCTGTTGATGGAGCTGGAAGGTGGCCATATGAACTCCGTAATTAAACTACGCAATCCCATCGAGTTTGGGCTCGTTTAATTCTTCTTGACGAGTACTTTGATACTATATGGTAACCAGGGTCTGTTGATGGAGCTGGAAGGTGGCCATAGGAACTCCGTAATTAAACGACGCAACCCCATCGAGTTTGGGCTCGTTTAATTCTTCTTGACGAGTACTTTGATACTATATGGTAACCAGGGTCTGTTGATGGAGCTGGAAGGTGGCCATAGGAACTCCGTAATTAAACGACGCAACCCCATCGAGTTTGGGCTCTTTAATTCTTCTTGACGAGTACTTTGATACTATATGGTAACCAGGGTCTGTTGATGGAGCTGGAAGGTGGCCATAGGAACTCCGTAATTAAACGACGCAACCCCATCGAGTTTGGGCTCGTTTAATTCTTCTTGACGAGTACTTTGATACTATATGGTAACCAGGGTCTGTTGATGGAGCTGGAAGGTGGCCATAGGAACTCCGTAATTAAACGACGCAACCCCATCGAGTTTGGGCTCGTTTAATTCTTCTTGACGAGTACTTTGATACTATATGGTAACCAGGGTCTGTTGATGGAGCTGGAAGGTGGCCATAGGAACTCCGTAATTAAACAACGCAACCCCATCGAGTTTGGGCTCGTTTAATTCGTCTTGACGAGTACTTTGATACTATATGGTAACCAGGGTCTGTTGATGGAGCTGGAAGGTGGCCATAGGAACTCCGTAATTAAACGACGCAACCCCATCGAGTTTGGGCTCGTTTAATTCGTCTTGACGAGTACTTTGATACTATATGGTAACCAGGGTCTGTTGATGGAGCTGGAAGGTGGCCATAGGAACTCCGTAATTAAACGACGCAACCCCATCGAGTTTGGGCTCGTTTAATTCTTCTTGACGAGTACTTTGATACTATATGGTAACCAGGGTCTGTTGATGGAGCTGGAAGGTGGCCATAGGAACTCCGTAATTAAACGACGCAACCCTATCGAGTTTGGGCTCGTTTAATTCGTCTTGACGAGTACTTTGGTACTATATGGTAACCAGAGTCTGATGATGGAGCTGGAAGGTGGCCATAGGAACTCCGTAATTAAACAACGCAACCCCATCGAGTTTGGGCTCGTTTGTATATCTTCCCGAACAAGTATAACTTCTCACGCGCGTACATAAGTACACGCACCCAATTTTTTTTCTTTTATATTAATTCAAGTTTTTCATCACTTTCTCCATTAATAAATGCACTTCGTTTTTCATATTTCAAACATTTTACACACGAATTTTACGCGCTATTCACCAGCAATTGCTATTCACTGTTGTACATAGGTACACCTATGTATACATATATACCTACATGTATACTTACGGGGCACTTGCGGTGAGTGTGGCATTATAAAGATATGATAGATAACTATACACCTATATACTTTCTCACAAACAGCTGCTTACGTATTCGTCCGATTTCGGAGCAGCTCGTCTCGATCCGTGCGAGATTCGTACAGTCGTATCATATACATAAACGTTAAGCGAACGCTCGGCCTAGTTACATGATAGGCGGAGTGGGGGGTGTTAGGTTTTATTTTCGTTACGAAATTTCTTGATTCCGTCACCGTGCTCAAAGCCCGCGATAAAAGCTATGCAATAGCTTAAAAGTAACATCTACAATAGACAAATAGTCGTATGTGTATTTAATGACCTAAAAAAGGCATTCGATACTGTTTGTCATTAGATGCTATTGGATAAGCTAAAATACATCGAAATAACAAAAAACGCATAAACATTTTTGAATTATATATTATGAACAAATATCGAATCTTAAAAATGGTTTCTTATAAGAATAAATTAAAATTGAGTGTGGGGTACCACAGGGATCAGTTTTGGGATCATTGCTTATATTAATCTAAGTAAATAATATAAGTAGTATTGGAATGAGTGGCCATATAACACTTTATGCAGATAATACCTGCGTTTTTTTTTTATTTTGAACACACAATATTTAATATAATGATGCACAAAAAGATCTAAATTCACTTAATATATGGTTAGTACAGAACTTACTCACTATCGACACATCAAGATACATACATACATACATACATAGTCTTATCAGCCAAAAATAAAAGAAATTCTTACCATTCACCACTTACTATAAATAAAGAATTTCTACGAAGCTCAAAAAGTGAAAAATGCTTAGGTTTAATACTGGATAAAAGACTTTAATGGAAAGAGCACATTGCATGTGTACAAACAAGAATTTCTCAATCTACTAGAGCATTACGGAATATTGCGAAGTATTTTCAACCCAAAATTAGACACACAATCTACAACACACTAGTCAAATAGCACTTGTAATATTTAATACAGGTATGGGGTTGTGCTGCAAAGTCAAATGTCGCTTAGTTACAAAGATCACAAAATAAAATTATAAAAATCTTAGATCACTTTGTCTATCTAACACCAACACTTAAATTACATATTAAAACCATATATTTTCATTTAAATCAACTATATATTGTAGTAGTGGATCTAGGTACAAGTAGCATGTGGGGCAGCCGGCCTCCGTGCTTAATCTCGCGAATGTAGATTCTCGTGGTAGTTCAAATTTGTTTGTCGAACATTTAAAGCCGAGCTGGCGAAAAACAAGTGCAGTAGATAAAAAATATGTGTATATGTGTATTCTTAGAGAAATAAATTTCTATAAGTCGCATACTATATATTATAATGAATAATAAATATAGATTTATTTCTATGAAATTTCAATGTTTTTATGAAACAGATATAATCATTGTTATAACCACATAAGTTTTATAGTCTTTTCTTCATAAATAGATCATCGGAAATGTTTGTTTCTTTAACTTAATTTTAGGGTATATTACATACATATTAATTTAGAAAACAAGTTTTCGTCACTTTTAGTGGTTAAGCGAATATTATAAGAAAGTACAACAATGTTTTTTGATCACAACGCATTCCGCCGTTTTGGAGATTAGCCTGAACAAGCACAGATATATAATTTACTTAAACTTTGTTAGTATTAATGTTGGATTGGATATAAAAATATTTCTTATATTTCGATCTATCATTTTTTCCCTGAAGACGTTTGCTTCCAAAGTTTTATTTTAGATAATTGACGGTAAATCTTTCCTCATCCCGTCAATCATTTAACATCATGACATGTCTACATCAATGTGTACCTTGAATCGCATATGGCTGCAGAACAGCACTGCTGCAAAAGTGCAGAATCTAAATTATTTTTTAATGTTCAATATATACAAAAAACACTCTCATCTATATGTATGCCCTGAAGATGAAAGTATTATTTTGTTTCTTTACGCAGCATAGTAATTAATTTAAATATTAATCGAATTGAAGAAATGGACTGTTTGATTTTCGAGGAATTGTCGTTGAATTGGTTCAAATGTCACGCATACACATCTGTAGCTAAAGGACAACTTGTTTTAGTTAATCAGAGATAATTAGATCATGACCTATTAACCAATACTAACAACATTTTTTATTTATTTATAGCAATACAATTATGCAATACATAGAGTCGACAATACAACAAGAACGCTGATTTGTTTGTGGTTTATGACAAGTTTCGGGAAGAGAACCGCCCATGTACTTCCTGTTTATTTTAATTTATAGTGACTAAAACTAATTAATGTACTTTTCAGCATCTAAATTCTAATTCAATGTAACAAAGTTGAAGTTTACAGTTCTGTAAAGGTATGAATAGTTCGTAACAATGATTGTGGAATCACGTTTTTTTTTTTAGATATAAGAAAAACAAATTGGTCAAAATGTTAAAATAACAAAGATAGTAGATATATTATACATTTTATTTAACACAGTCTATCGTAGCTTTTTTAGTCTGCATTAGGTATTAAAAGAAATTAATAAATTAAGTAAATAAAGGTAATGTTATTTGTATAGTTTTAATGTTTTTGTTTTACTAAATATGTATCATTAGTATTGTATGTTGCTAATCTAAAATATCATATTATATAGGAGTTGCTACGAAAATGCTAAAGATATTTTACAAATGAAATAAATTTTGGTACTCACTAGTGTATATTTTGTATCAATTTATTGAATATCAAGTCTACATTCGAAACTAAAGTTTATATTTTTCCCTTGGACATAATTGTTTGTAATACAATTATTGTTTCTATTTGTTTTAGGACATCAAATGTCTACAATGGCTAGATCTGTGCATATTAGCCAACAGAAGTTGGCTGAAAAGTTGATTATTTTAAATGATAGAGGAATAGGAATGTTGACACGAATATACAATATAAAAAAAGCTTGTGGAGATGCAAAATCTAAACCTGCTTTCCTTTCTGATAAAACTTTGGAATCATCTATCAAAAATATAGTGCGAAGATTTCCAAATATAGATGTGAAAGGTCTTCAGGCCATAACTAACATACGTAATGAAATAATAAAATCTCTTTCTTTGTACTATTATACGTTTGTGGATCTGTTGGATTTTAAGGATAATGTATGTGAACTCCTTAATATTATGGATTCATATCAAATGAATTTGGACCTCACATTAAATTTTGAACTTACCAAAAATTATCTTGACTTGGTTGCAACATATGTTGCCCTTATGATATTGTTGTCTCGTGTTGAGGACAGAAAGGCTGTATTAGGCCTTTTCAATGCTGCACATGAAATGGTTCACAGCCAAATTGATCCTAGTTTCCCTAGATTAGGGCAGATGATTGTTGATTATGATGCCCCTTTGAAAAAACTGTCAGAAGAGTTTATAGTTCACAATAAAGTTCTCTCTAGTGCTCTGAGTTCCTTATGGCATGTTTATCCAGCCAGAAATTTAACAGCTGAACATTGGAGGTCAGAACAAAAACTGAGCTTAGTGAGTAACCCTGCACAATTGCTAAAGCCATCAGAAACAAATACAATGTCTTGTGAATATGTATCGTTGGAGTCATTAGAGCGATGGGTAATTTTTGGATTTGCTTTGTGTCATCAGATGTTACAGCAGGAGCATGCAAATAAGATGTGGGTTAGTGCTTTGGAGTCTGGATGGGTTATTGCATTGTTTCGTGATGAAGTGATTCACATTCACTCATACATACAAGGATTTTTCGATGGCATTAAAGGCTACGGAAAAAGAATATCAGAAGTCAAAGATTGTTATCATCATGCTGTTCAAAAAGCAGGTTACAAACACAGAGAAAGAAGGAAATTTCTAAGAACAGCGCTTAAGGAACTTGGGCTCATTTTAACAGACCAGCCTGGCTTACTAGGTCCAAAGTCACTTTTGATTTTCATTGGTCTTTGTTATTCTCGTGATGAAATATTTTGGCTTTTGAGGCACAATGATAATCCTCCACAAAAGGTTAAGGGTAAAGCTACAGAAGATTTAGTCGATCGACAACTTCCAGAATTGCTATTTCATATGGAAGAACTGAGGGCTTTAGTACGCAAATACAGTCAAGTTATGCAAAGATATTATGTCCAATATTTGTCTGGATTTGATGCAGTAGCTTTAAATCTTATGATTCAAAATCTTCATGTATGTCCTGAAGATGAAAGTGTTATTTTGTCCTCTTTATGCAATACAGCAGCTAACTTAAATGTTAGACAAGTAGAAGAAAATGAACTGTTTGATTTTCGAGCATTCAGGCTGGATTGGGTCAGATTTCAAGCATACACATCTGTATCTAAAGCTCAGCTTGTTTTAGCTGATCAAAGAGAATTAGCACAATTCATTGATAAAATGGTTTTTCATACAAAAATGGTTGATAATTTGGATGAAATAATGGTTGAAACATCTGATCTTTCATTATTTTGTTTTTATAACAAAATATTTGAAAATCAATTTCATATGTGTTTGGAATTTCCTGCTCAAAATCGGTATATTATCGCATTCCCTCTTATTTGTAGTCATTTCCAAAATTGTACACATGAACTTTGCCCTGAAGAAAGGCATCATATTAAAGAAAGGAGTCTCTCAGTTGTGAATATTTTTCTAGATGAAATGGCTAAGGAAGCTAAAAACATTATTACAACTATTTGTGATGAACAATGCACTATGAGTGATAAGTTGCTCCCTAAACATTGCGCTCAAACTATTGCACATTTAGCTAATAGAAAGAAGAAAGACAAAAACAAGAAGAATACAATAGAGATAATTAAACCTGGTGCTGAAAGTTACAGAAAAACTAGAGAAGAACTTACAACAATGGATAAACTCCATATGGCTCTAACGGAATTGTGTTTTGCTATTAATTATTGTACCAATGTAAATGTGTGGGAATACACATTCGCGCCTCGAGAATACTTGCACCAACATTTAGAAACTAGATTTACTAAAGCTCTAGTTGGAATGGTTATGTTTAACCAAGACACTAGTGAAATAGCTAAACCATCAGAATTGTTAGTGAGTGTTAGAGCTTATATGAATGTCCTTCAAACTGTGGAAAACTATGTACATATTGATATTACCAGAGTGTTTAACAATTGTCTTCTCCAACAAACTCAAAATATGGACAGTCATGGAGAAAAGACTATTGCTTCTTTATATACTCAGTGGTATTCTGAAATTTTACTTAGAAGAGTTAGCGCTGGTAGTATTTGTTTCTCAATGAACCAGAAGGCTTTTGTAAGTCTTAATGCTGAAGGTGCTATTCCATTTAATGCAGAAGAATATTCAGATATCAATGAATTGAGGGCTTTAGCTGAACTTGTTGGGCCTTATGGGATGAAGTCATTAAGTGAGACATTGATGTGGCATATTGCTAGCCAAGTGCAAGAATTGAAGAAGTTAGTTGTTCAAAATAAAGAAATTTTACAAATGCTCAGGACAAATTTTGATAAACCTGACATTATGCGAGAACAATTCAAAAGATTACAGCATGTGGATAATGTCTTGCAGAGGATGACAATAATAGGTGTAATTTTGAGCTTTCGACAGATTGCACAAGAGTCATTACTGGATGTTCTGGAGCGACGTATTCCTTTTCTCATAAGTTCAATCAAAGATTTTCAACAACAACTGCCCAATGGAGATCCTATGAGAGTGATATCAGAAATGAGTTCAGCAGCAGGGCTTTCATGTAAAGTTGATCCTACATTAGCCACTGCATTACGTCAGCATAAGTCAGAGCTTGAAGATGAAGAACATCTTTTGGTGTGTCTCTTAATGGTTTCTGTTGCAGTTTCTATTCCAAGGTTGGCTAGAAGTGAATCATCTTTTTACCGTGCTTCTTTAGAGGGTCATTCTAACAACATACACTGTATGGCTTTAGCAGTAAATCATATTTTTGGTGCTCTATTTACCATTTGTGGCCAAGGAGATATTGAGGATAGGATGAAAGAATTTTTGGCACTTGCTTCATCATCTTTACTCCGACTGGGTGAGGAGACAGACAAAGAAGCCACTAAAAATCGAGAATCTGTATATCTGCTACTAGATCTCATAGTACAAGAGTCACCTTTTCTTACAATGGATTTACTAGAATCTTGTTTTCCTTATGTACTGATCCGTAACGCTTATCATGAAGTATACAAACAGGAACAATTGTTACTTCATGCATAAGTTTTTCATGCTGCAGACCATTAATATGGCATTACTGTAGTGCATTCATTCAGAATTGATTAAAGCTTATTGCAAAATCTTTTCAATGTTATTGGTTACTGTATACTGGAAATTTATATTCTAAATTATGTTAATTAGGAAGGAAGAATTAATATTTTATTAATTTGGATCTATATCTTTATATTCATACAGTAAGTAGTTATAGTAATATATTCCATAAAATATAAATTAACATAGGCGATGAACGGCATCGAGATGTAGAAGTATTCATAATGTCAATTTAATTTATGAAACTGTCAAGTTTGCTGCATATATCACCCACCTCTTAGTATTGTACCTATTAGAGTTGTATCAATGATTAGATACATTATTTGAATATATTTTGTAAATGCATTTAGTGATATTTAAATTGTCAGGATTGCAATTAATGGGCAATCAAATATTAAACTGAAACATCTTACTGGTAGTACAATATAATTATTGGTTTTTCAATGAATTTGATTTGGTTTTTAACATTAATGAAATTGTATTGTGCATTAATTTTTACAATTACAACATTACGTTTCTTTTCTCGGTATTTTAGTTTTATGAAAACACTTATGTTATCCTTTGAAGTCACATATTTACAATATTATGCACGTTTGTTCACAATTACTATACTTTTATCGTTTTTATGATATTTATGATTATTTAATCGAAGTAGTAAGTGTACTTTATAAACTAAGATATCCATGTAACACTTTAAGAGTTATCTGAGGAGATTTGTTTAAGAAGTAAATAAATTTTTATTTGGTATGTAATTAATTTTGCCTTATGTAATATCATAATTATATATTCCAATATTTCCAATAGAACATAAGAAAATTAATTATAGGTTTATATTAATTGTTCCATGATTCTAGTGGTTAGTACTTTTGTACCTACTTGTGTAAATTATATTATTAAAAACAGTAAATATTTATATTTTATTTGTATTCTATTACAATATACACCAACAATTCATATACGTAGTACCTGAAAAAGATTTTCTACAGATAAAATAATTTAAATTAAAAGAAGTTTATAGTTTTCAAGATAAAAAAGACATTTCACAAATAAATGAAGTCCCGACCTTCACATTGTACACTACTAACTTACAAACATCATTATTAATAAACTGAAGTGTTTAGACTATCATTTTGGCATATTTTTTTGTACAAAACCATTAACCACATCAGGCAATATTTAAACTAAAAAAGATGGCATCAATGACATAATTTAAACTCTTCTGCTTGCTATCATTTGTTAAAATTGTTACTCCTGTTATTTAAATATTTTATTGTTACAAAATATTTTGTTTCATCTGTTTTTCCTATAAATAAAATATTGTTTCATATAAAAAAAGTACAACTTGATTTTAATATTTTTATGTTAATTTTTTTTCATTTTTCATGATTTTATAAAATGTGCAAAATGCAGACTGGATCTGAAACATCTTTTCAAACTAATATATTAAAACAATATTGTACCTCATATATGTAGTTATGAGAACAATACTATTAAACACAACAAAATTGCAATTTACACTTTATTATTGCAATTATTAGAAATTACTTGTGCAGATTTTGCTGTGGCCTCTACAATTAAAATTTCAATAGTAGTGGTTATATTAAAGTAGACAATAACTTGTAACAGATTTAGAATAAATGATTTTATGAGAGGTATTGATATAAAATGAACTTTTATAAAGAAATCATTGAAATGTATCAAGTACCAACTTAGAGGAGTTAGTAGCTGTAGTTCAAGTTCATGGAGTCCATATTATCATCAGTTTTGTACACTTGGCTAAACGGAAAATAATTGTATTTTTAAATTTTTCTTCATAAATTACAATAGAAATAAATAATGTCTGTATTAGGGTGTGTATTATTTACTAAGTTGGATTTTTTTGTGGCATCATATGTTTAGTTTATGGCCTTAAAAATGTGTCAAACCAGAAAGCTTTTAATATTCATATTAAATTTTACCCTAAAGGTGATACATTTCCCGACTTTTTAGACTGGTCCAAAAGTTATTTACAATGAACATTAAGTTCAAAATTCTCTGGTTCTTCAAAAATTGTAAAAAATAAAATTAGGATTGGAAATGCCATTGCTTAAAATTTTTTCGACTTCATGTTTATCTGTTAAACAACTTTTACTTTAAATGATTAAAATTCCTCGAGTAATCAAATAGGTAACTGCAGAGCTTTATTTATTGGTAACTTTTCACATATAATTACATTTATTGCATTATTAATTAAAAATATATTTCATCATAGATTATATTATCACTCGTCTTAAAATTTTTATCCTTTCCAGATGGCCAAACCACCTGACAAGCAATTATAATAATATCAATGACTCCCATTTGGCGCGGCCAGAACTTTCGTACAACACATAATAGAAAAATATATTGAAATGATTATGTTCATAAATTTTCTAGAATAAAAAAGTACGAAATGTTCTAGAATGCGATACAATATTAAATCTTTTCAAAATAATGTTTTAGGTCCTACCGTTTTGAATATTGGATGCTAATTGGTTAGATCAGGGTTTCCCAAACTTATTTTACTGTGACGCCCTTGGAACTTTACCATTTTTTTACGACGCCTCTCAACTCAGCCCTCAATAATATTTACTAATTTTAGTACTAATTTAGGGATGTATGTCACAATGCGCACGGCGCTCCCTAAAGTACCCTGTGACTCACTCGACTTGGTCGCATCGACATGCGACGCCCCTGGGACAATGTCGCGACGCCTCAGGGCGTCGCGATACACAGTTTGGGAAGCCCTAGGTTAGATATTATTTTGATTATAATTATGATGTTTACTGATAATGGGTCAAATTTTACAATATTTTTATATTATTGGAAAAGGCAACTTTGATATAATAGCAAATTATGATTAAATTTCGATACAGGACAGTTTAGTATAAATACAAAAATTTGCGGTAACGGGCAACAGACCGCAAAAACATTTTATTTATTACTTCTATATATATTTCGATGATAATTATATTCTAAAAATTTTGTTGAAAAACATTCGATGTAATCTTTAAGTTAATCTTTTTTAGCGTCCATGTAAAATAAATCAGATTCGGTCATTCAGCACTGTGACTGTAAAATAGGACCTATATACATATTCCATATATTATTATTTTTTATATACAGAAATATTTATTTCACAGCACTTTCTTCTTTAATTTTTATAATTGCGTACCTAATAATTAAAATCAAACTAATAATAATTTTATACTTTGCTTTGTTAATATGCCTAGAATGCCACATACTTTAGCTTTAAAGACAACCATTTGCAAATAATAGCCATCGCCTCGAGCATTTTCCTATGTAACTATAAAACAAAACATCGTTCTTAATAACTGAGCTATTCTAGTGCCAATTTGACCAAAATGCTCAATTTCATAATCAAATTATGTGTCTAAGAATGCTAATTGGTTTGGGAATATCATTTTGAAGATTGACTCGATATCTGTAGCAATTGGCTGATAATGCTTCAGAGTTTCTTTCCATTTATAACAAAGACTGTTAATTATTATCGCCACAACATTTGCTTCTTCAATCTCACGTTTTATATAATGCTTGCAGTTTTTATGACGAATCTTTTATGACAATGTAATAGAAGTTTTTATAGAAATGCACTTGTGTTACATTTGATATTCAATTACAAAATCAAACTTTTGTGCCTATTGTTGATATCAGCCTTCCTTTCCATGTGAGATCGATTTCTGGTTACATTTCACTTTAGCCAACTAGACCGGAAGTATAGACTCTTTTTCCTAAGTATATTAGCAATTGGGGCTGTACTCTCGCAGAGGTGGGCGTGTACAAGTGTTGCTTCAATCTTCTTGCTCAAATGAGCTCAATAGTCTTGTTTAACTGTATAAATAGGCTAAGACATCCTTTTGATTTTTATGATAGCCGTCTACAGCAGCCGAGCTTTCTAAAACGCAGATCTGTCAATAAATACTTGCAGCGTGTTTTCATGAGCACAAATGCAAACTGCATACTTTCCAAACCAGCGCACCTCCAAGTTCTTGATCTACGACTTCTTACAAGTACTATGTTAAATATGATCTTTGAACAGAGTACAAAACACACGTGCGTGTTCAGGTATACATACCCTACAAGATTCTAATATCTTAAGCAGCTGTTCGTAGATTATTTTCATTTCGTACGTACATCCTTTTCGAAGGCTTCCGGTGCGACTAAGACCTGCTCTTAAGGACCCAATGTAAAAGTCATCGCTTGGGCTTTGATGCATACATTCGATTTCATAATGACCTAAAGTGGGAGCTTAACCTGTTGAAATAATCCTACAGTGCTTTTGTCGCTGCAAATCCATATCCATTCTCATAAAAACTTTCTAAGGAAAGAAATGGTAAGTTTAATGGAACTTATATGTCTACAGAGTTCTTATCTGGATTTGCATATAGAATACATAATTTTTTTCCGATTGTGGAATTGTAATTTAAAACATTTTCTATTTCGTATTCAGAAATCCACATTGGTTTTTATGTCCACGTGGACTTACGATAAGAACAGATACAAACTTGCAGGTAAAGTGCAGATAAGATCCATACAAATACAAATAACATTACAATCCCATTAAGTCTAATAAAGAAACGTAGCTATGATGGACGTAAGTTCATCCTAGCGTAAGTCTATATTGTAATCTATATGTAAATATAGATTCCAAATTTAACTCTATGTGGAAATTTTTTCTTCCAGATAGATTACGTATAAGCCATTATAGGTTCTATTGTTGTGTATGGGACTGTATTGGATGTTTTCAACAGGATCTATAACCGGTTACAGAAATGCTCGCATCAAATGATGCACTTTAAACTGAGGTACAGCCAACGTGATCTTATAGTTTTCAGGTCATCGAAATCATTAGTTACTCACGTATGCGATCAGGATTTCTGCTTCGAAGACAAGATTTTTACGCTTGTGGAACTGCTCCATCACTTGCGAACCTGGTATCGTTTCTAAGACAGGCTTACCTGCTCTTGAACGGCAAGCTCACTCTTCTTTGGTTCTCTGCAGGTGTTTTTCCAACTCTCTAAGACTGAATTAGTAGAATTTTTACTAATTGAAGTAGTAATAGTAGAAACTACATCAAAATTAGTAATTTTTAGTTGAATCTACTACAGATTTACTAAGTTTGTAGGCGTTACTTTTCAATTAGTAATTTTTCACTAATTGAAAAAGTAATATGACCCAACTTCACTACTGAATTAGTAGTCACTTGACAATTAGTAAAATAATCACTTTTATAATAGTAGAATTATACTTTTTAATTAGTAGAAAATTTACAATTTTAATTTGTAATCATTTCTACTAATTGAAAGAGTGGATAACCACTTATTGCTGGTCGTATACTTTGGACATCTTAAAATAGTAGCTATTGACTATTAATTAGTGGTTTTCCACTTATTCAGTTTTAGAGAGAACAGACTACAGAATATCCGAGACTAACATCTACCTATACTGTTTACAGCAAAGGTTCCCTCACATCATAATTATTGTAAGTTTTTGACATTTCAAAGAATACAGTGAAGTATTTATATGTTTACCTAAACTTACTTTTTACCAGTGAATTTTGAGGTGTGAAAATAAAAAAAATGTTTCTTTTTCTGAATAACTATGCTCATTAATATATATAAAAAAAAAACTGCATCAATTGCCGGGATTAAAATCGAGTTATTCTTTAGAGTAATGTCATTCACGAGAAATTTTCAATAGTATTTTTTTCGAAATAACAAATTTGTAGTTTGATCGTGATTTTAGACTTTCATTACGTTTTATGTACTAAAAAACTGCGTCGCACGTCGCAAACGATATTACAATCGGTTGATTCGTTGAAGATATCATTGACGAAAAATTATAGTGTCTATCAAAGCAATTTAAATTTATAGTCGAGTTTTTAGAGTTTTATTACATTTTTTGTATTTGAAAAACTGCGTCCAATGTCGCAAACAAAACTAAAATCGGTTGATTCATTCGAGAGTTATCGTTGACGATTTTTAGAACCATCCTTCTCATCGTATCGGCAGGTATTAAAAAAAAACATGCCATTAAAATATGTGCTTTGATAGTTTCACACTGCTAAATTTTAAAAGTAACAAAAATGATATTTATATTGTTGTGAAGATTCATTTGTCGACAAAAAAAAAATAATGTTCGATCTTAATATATTTTATCATTCATTCTACATCTCTCAAAATGGTGTCATAGGCCATGCAAGTGGGTACCAAAAATAAGGTGCTGAGCAATCATAGTTCAGTTTAAAGTGAAATAACGTTGAAACTACTCAATAGGTTCGGAATCAGAAAAATAACATTTCAGAGTATTTCATATTATCAAATTCTGTGTCGATCGAAAGTTACAATTGCAAGATGGAAATAAAGTAAGATAAAAAGAAAAAGTTTCATACCTTTAATTCTTACCTACGTCCAAGAATGATCAAAACAAGTTCGAAAGCTGAGAAGAACTGTCTCTATATTATAAGTGAGAAAAGACCGGTTCGCCAGGGCGGCCAGGGCACTGGGCGCCGACGGCAACCATAGACGTTTTCAACTTTGTAACAAGTTTCACATAGACCCAATCGCTTCAGATAATCTTAAATATGAGTCTATACATATGAGTGACTATAAATAGAACGATTATAAAAAAAAACTCTGAACTCAAAAATACACAAATATATTTTGAGCACTCCAAGCTAAAAATAGATGGTCTACAGGGTCAACCGTTTTTCAGATTTTCAAAATGATTTAATAGCAGCAGAACTCATATTTCTATAAAATTAAAACTGTGCTTGTTTTGTTTTATTATAGTATACATGGGTTGTATGGTTCTATACATCTAAAGTTATCAATAAAAGTTAAAACACATAATTGTAAAATTTATTATCTTTACTTTTGAAATCACATGTAACAGCGTTCTTGATGTAATTAAAATGTTCAAATTGTCATTTAAATATTCATATTATGGTAATCTAGCTTATTTAGAAGAAAATAATACCATTGTGAGTCTATATGAACTGCGGAAATTACAATGTTTCCACGAGATTGGTCAAGTTCATCTACATCAGGGTATTAGGCTTGATATTATACAAATATACAAGTTTATAATACACTCGAAAACATATTTATATAATGTATAACTGACAATTATTATTAAAAATGGCAACACTATGGTATACTTACAAGACTTAGTGGATCTTAATATCAATAATTAATAGGATGGAAATAAAATACATCATGCTCTTTGGCTTTGCACGACGGACGCTACTCTATGGTTAAACATATAGTAATAGAATTTTCATTACAAACTAAAACTGAAGAGATCATATTGAAATGAATGTTTGACATGAGTTATTAAAGTTGATTATTACATGATATGCAAATTCATGTCCACCAGGGTTCATAAATTTTCATTATTTTGCTTGAGGTAAAAAATAAACAATTTAGATACCAGACTATATAAAACATTATTGATAATAATAGTTTTTTTTTTGTACAATATGAAATTATAAATATTTCCATTGCTTTAAGGGCAAAAGGAATCAATATAAAATAAGTTTCAGTCTAATGTTTATTATTTGGCAATATGGTTCAATTGTCATTTTACACTACAAGTCATCCTTGGCAGGTTTGATTAAGAAATAAAATGTTTGAGCTAATCAATTCATTAATCCAAAAAAATAAAATGGATATACAATTTTTTAGTAAAGGATGAGAAAAAAGAAAATTACAGATTAAAAATAGATAAAATCGGTATCATGGCACCTCCACATTAGCAGATTTACTTATTTAATTAAATTAAAAAATAATAATAAGACAGAGATTCCTCTACACCATTCAGCAATAAAAAAATATTAAACATTTTAAGTGTACTTATGATGAATACACATGTAAATTTCAATATCATATTTCATATACACAATGGGTTTTGTATATAATTGTTTATATATACATATTTATACAAGGATTAGCATTTAAATGGGACATAAACATTTGTCATATTCATACAAATATTTCACCACATTTCCTCATAATCATTCACAACGTTTAAATTTAGTCACAGCTGTTGAGCTTGAATACTTAAAAATAATCTATACTGCTCTCTATAGACATTCATATTATTAAGATAACAAAATATTTCTCTTGTAATTCATTTGTGAAAATATGTGCTCTGGTGACATAACTAGAACTTTAAAATTTTATTATTTCACGAACGCACATTTTGAAGTTGAATCGAAAATATGAAATGAGCTAAATTACACTGAGCGGCCACAATTCAAATGCTAACATTTAATTGAGCAAACTCATGGTTTGAAGAAAGTGAGGATTCTCAGTTCTTTTTTTATGAAACACCATAGAAACGGATTTGATAAAATGACTTCGGTTGCGTTCCACCATTTCTCTAGAAAGTTCATATCAACGGTCGATATTCAATTTGTTACCACTGAATATGAATACTGTAACAATTGTAGAAATATTTTTTATAATCCTTAATCGTCACACTATTGAGTATTCAATTTTAGTTCTCGCAATTATATCGTCTCTGCACGTATATTTAATTTACGGCACTTCGTCGAATCGCCTCTCGGTTCCAAAGTTCGCATATCTGGTTTCAAAACGAACACTACGTTCTATGTCAGCACAAAAGTTTTGGGTGAAGCGAGAGGTTCATATGTTAGCGTGTGGTCTCTGCGGATTTGTGACAGTTAGGGACTCGGGGGAGTGCAAGGTGATGGTTGTCTGCGACGCGACCGTAACGGTCTTGTGGTCGGCGATGGGGCCCGGAGCGGCAGCGGGCGCGCGGTACACGTAGCCCAACAACAGTGGCACGCCCGGCGCAAGCGCCACTAGCTCGACTTCGCCGCCTCCACCGCCGCCCCCGGTGGGTGGACAGTAGTCGTACTGTCAAACCTTCTGCGCAGGCCGCATCTCGTACGATTGAGGGTACGCATTGGCGTACGGCTCCGAACGCCTACTAGGCCCGGCGGAAGGTGCTGAAGCTGTATGGAAAACAGAATTACTCAATTAATTATGAAATAAACTTGTAATTAATACACTTATTTAACTAATATATATTTGTATATTTATTATTAAAATGCCCTATTTGACGTCACTATTAAAAGGTAGGTATTATTGAATATATTTTTCCCTTTGGGCTTCTCATTCACTATGACGTCATCAAAACAGAATAAATGTGTTAGGACATTGCAATATACACAATTTCGCAATATACACATTGCAATATAATACACAATTTTAAACTTAAAGTGGCCTTTTAAATTAAATAATTTTTATGATGTAACAGTTATAAATAACATTATATTTTTACAAGAAATTTCGGGTTTCATTATTGCTTGTAGAATGTTCATATAACAACAGCTTGTATATTAACTTTTATAGCTCGCTACCCAGGTCTAGATGTTCAGACTTTAATAAAGTTCTGCTGGTGTACTATGATTCACAGCATAGGCAAAAAGTTGTAATTCAACACAAACAATCTTTTGTTGATGCAGAAAAATAAAAATAAAAGCTTAATAATAATGAGAAACAATAATAATTTTACAGGTGTGACATATGAGAATAAAGCTTTATTTGAGTATATCAAATTTGGATGATTTAGAAATTATTGTGTCACAAATACTGGGTTATCCAATCTTTTTATATAGACATTATAAATCTCAGAAATAAAAAGTGATATAAATAAAAAGTAAATTAAATTTGAATATATAAACAAAAGTCAAATAAAATAAGTGCGACTATGAGTAATCAAGATTTCAATGCCATCAACTAGATATTTACTAGCCAATAAACCTAAACTACATCTATTTTACACATATGTTACATCAAAGTCAAACATTGAACATTTCATGTCAGTATCATACTATAATAGACCTTGTTAATTATGACATGAACATAGTAAACATTTAAACAACAATATTTAGAGTAATTTGAGAAAGATTACGTTTGTATTGATGACGCGGTCGGCGGTAGCCGGGGCGCGGCGCGCGCGGGTCTCGCACAGCCTCCCGCGCGGGGTGCCGCATGCGTCGCAATGTGTTTATTGGTCGCCGTAAAGTCTCCGACAATCGTCTGGAATCATTTTTATTTTATTTTTTATTTAAAATCTCACGCCCATGTCCTAGAAGAATAGACAGAGACTACAGATCTCCACTTAGCATGAACTTTCATACCTTTCTTACTTCTTTGACATTCATCAATCATTTCATTAAAATTCATCAGCTCTAATTGTTAAAAATTTGGTCCTTTGTTAATAAATCACTAGTTTTATTTGTTTATTTTCGTATAGTACACATATTCGTGTTATGGATTTTTTTCTTCAATATACTTGCAAATTTCTCCTAACCAATTAAATCACCTTACATACTTTATTATTTATTTATATTTATACTTTATTATTAATATTATATTTATATATCTTTTTCTATTTTAGTCTAGTCACTATGTCTTCTTTCAAACTACACTTACGTCTCACATCACTATTTTTACATCTCTCTTTCAAAGTTACTACTTTTATTTTTTTTTGCCACATCCAACTTTTACTACTTACTGTACATAAGTCTACACCTAGTTCTGGTTTTCAACTGGTCTGGTTCCTACGAACCAGAATTCTAACATGGATAGTAAAATTGCCCGAGACACAGCGAACAAAGCCTATTTCATTTTATCGCACGCATTTAATAAAAGATGCAAACTTGTTTTTCCCCAAGCACATCTACATAAAATTCAGAACGCTTTATGGTATTGAGTAAGTGCAATTACATAATCAGATTCATTCGCGACAATCCGCTACTATACAATAAATTTGGCAAAATAAAGTCAATGGTCATTACTTTTGACATTCTCTAAAAAGTCATGTTATATTTAAGAACAAGTCAGCCAGCTATATATGTTAGTGTTGGCGAACCTGGCGGGCGGCCTCTTCGGGTTAGAAGAAGGTGTGTGAACAGTGCAGCACTTGACGAAAGCGCCCATGCACACGATGAGCGCAACACCGCCCAGCAGCACGGCCCACCACTGCTCCGTGACCCATGTCGCTACCGACTGTAGCGTGGCGCGGTTCAGCAGAAGATTCTTGAGCCGCGCCAGCGGACCCTCTGCGTCCACTGCGCGGCATTTCAGGAATACGTCGCAATATCCCTTAAAATATTTAAAACAATTAGTAATTCACGTCACTGATTGTATTTATGTATAACTAGCCGTTGGCCGATTCATTGGGTGAAAATTAAGGTTTAAGAATTATTATTTTATTTGTACGATTTAAGTGATCTACCGGTTTTCAATTAACATTTTTTTGGTATGTCAAAAAAATATTTACTTACTTATATATAAAACACCTTATATGTACAATCTACACTTGTTAAATATAACCTGATGTAGTACTTCTATATACAGTGTAATAATATTAATATCGCTCATAGTTAGCGCAGTACATTTTTTTGCGGCAGTTGAGAGGATTACTTCACTTGTATATGTTTGTGTTATTATATATGTGTGACTGTGTGTATGCATTTAATATATATTGTATCATCCTTTACTATGTCCTATTCTAGGACATAAATCTACAGATAAATTAGATAATGCCTCCGTGTAAACTTTAGCTAATGCAAAACGATATTACTGCTTCAATTGTATACAACAAAAGCATATGGACAATTAGATGTATGTCAAAAGTTAACCAAAAAACATAGGGTTTAAATTTTTGAGGTTATGTTTCACATTAAGGGGTTTTTTATTCATTTTTTCTCATAATGTTATTAGTTATATTTTACAATTAACTCTCAAGTAAATAAAGAATTGTTAGAAAATAATTACGTTTATTATTTTTTATTTCAAGGAATTTATATATATATATATATATATATATAAGTACTTAGTCATGAATGAGTCCAAATTTCATGAAAATAAACATTTTTCAAAAGCAAAATTCTAGAAGGTCCATGATTGTGTGGGTATATGGAGCTGGTAGGTATACATTAGTATAATAATTGATTTAAAATGGTAAGCAATAAGCAGATAATTGCGGACGCTGTGAGAAACAAATATGAAGTCAAATTGATATACAGGTGCATGATTAATAACATCAGATTGAAAAGATGCATTGAGAGAGTAATAATAAAATACTCTCTTGTTTATGACCTCTAAGATTAGAAACAGAAAGGTTTTGATATATTTATTTTTATTTGACATGAAATATAGATTTTATGGTGATGCGCCACATTTAGCTATGAAATATTTAATGACTTTATAATTTCGATCATTGACCTTATAATAATAATAATTATTAAAAAGTAAACTTCATTTTAAACAATGGCATGTATGTTTTTGTTATTAGAAACTAACCTTCGTTTGCCATAGTTGTTTTATTATAATCAGTTCAATGGTTTAAGCATAATTGAAAAAAAGCAAACATTGAGATGAATGTCCTTATTTATAATATGCATACAGATGACTTTTTATGAATAAGCCGCACTTCAAGAAAACTAAATACATCATTAGCGCGAAAAAAACCAACCCTTGAAAATCTCAAATATCTATGTTGAAATTAAACATTTCACAATAAACAGACAATTAAAACTTCTATGTCTGAGTTGTATCTGCAGATATTTTTGCTCACATGTTATCAGTAAAAAAATAATAAGTTCAAAGAACACTAAACAAGTGAATCCAGGTGTGTACTGCTTCTATAAATTAAATAGAACAAAAATAATAAAACAAATGTAAACAAATGTATCTACAAAAATAAATGAGGAATAAAATTCAAATGAAATCGAGTAGTGTCTGAGAATATAAAAATGATAATGAATAGTTTTGTAATAAAAACAATAATTTTAAGATCTTATATATCTTTAATTCTAAAGAATTTACTAGCCAAAATTTTAAAGAAAATAAAATGATTTCAATACATTAATATTACACAATTTTATGCTTTTTAGCGTTTCCTTGTCTTAGATGGTTTAAGTTAGAACAAAATTAGCTCTAAAAACTCAAGATCTTAAATATGTGCAATAAAAATGATGAGGGGTCTCTTAAAATTTAAGCTCTAGAATATCAGCATAAGTGTACATACTTGGAAGTTATCACAGGGCGAGCCTGGACGTAGACTGATGCCACCCGGAGGTAAGCCCACTTGGTGGGCAAAGTCGGCCGTGCTCTTACACGAATCCGGCGAGGATCCGGTCTGGCAGGCCAGCTGGCACAACGCGCGGCGGTCCACTACCGCTGTAACGCCGTCGCCCACTTGCGTTGGCGCTGACGACAGGAAGCACTCCTTCATCGACCACGCGAGGCACATCGAACCGCTGCATTTACCACTTATGCATAATTGTGTGCCTGTTGAAAGATATGTCATATTAGGTGAGATTATAAGGAAACTTACATTTTATACATTTATTTAGTTTTACAAGGCGTCCGTAAACTCAGCATTAAGATTATTTTTAATTACTTTTTACATATGAAACATATTTAGATTAATTAATATGATCACCAGAATTTGATCTTTTACATGTAAATTAAAATCACGCGTGCTCGCAAAAGACAAAATTATAATTAGTGCAATTTATTTAGGTGTAAAGTAGAAGGCATTTTTTACAGTAGTAAGTGCAATACAAATACAACAGATTTGTTCAGATATTTTATTAGTGTGTAAAATTTGATAAGTTTTTGTTTTCAATATAATATATTATTATATTGGAAACAGATACTTATAAATATTTTTTCTGATCTAATTGTCAATCTAGCTTGTAACATTATTAAAATTAGGTACCATTGTTGCATTTAGTGTGATTTGCCATGGGGCGTGGCTCAGGGCATTCAGCAGAACGGCCGGAGCAAAATGATGCATGAGAGCACTCCGTGGCCTCGCGGCACGTTTGGTTGCGCGACGCCAACACAAAGTGGCACGATGTCGGATGGCAGCATGGACCTTGTGACGGACTAAGAAACAACGCAAAGAAATCAATGACGCATTGCGGTAAAAAAAAATGTATTTGTAAAGTTCTGAGGTTTATTAATGGGAGCATGAACAATATAAATGTTTTACATACAGCTGGATTATTTAAAATCTGTTCCTCAGAAAACTATGATATTTAGCAAACATATCAGGTATAAGCAGCTTGTACATCTAAATGATACAATGTTTATAAATAATAAAAATAATGAGTTGTCAGTGAAATAAACTGAATTTGCAACACAGTTATTAGTTGCATTACTATTAAAAATATTAATGAACAACTATATAAAAACAAGTACAGGATTACAGTTCTGTTTAAATATAGTTTCCAAATGTACCTTAATTTGCATATAAATTTTGTTGTAATCTTATGAGTTTGACGGTATTATTTTGTTACCTACCTGCACTGTGTATCTATCCTCCTGGTGCATCCCTTGGCCGTGGCATTCTTCTCAAGATCGTAGGAGCTTAGTTGGCGTGGGTAGCAGCACTTATCTTTACACTCGTTCTCTTCATAGCCTGTTACCAATTTAACATACGTAAAACATCATGTAGATACAAATCTACTAATAGACGACAAGACTACATTTTATTTTCTGTTATATGTAGATATTCGAAAATGGCGAACTTACACTAAAATTATAATGAGAAATTATATTTACAATTTGATAGTAACAGTCGTCAGAGGGGAATTTATAAAAAAATTCATCTAAATTAATTTTTTTAAAGGGCAATGACAAAATATGGCCTGTACCTGATATAAAAGAACAAATATGCCATTGTTTAAATAGATTTTTTTATTATAAGAATAATTATTTCGAAGTCAAAAGCATTCATTAATTTCATTAAGTTTTGATGAAACTAAACAAAACATTCAGGATTTTGTGATTAAACATTAAACATCATTAAACCAGGATTTTAATATCAAATACAAATATTATCAAAAAAATTTATAGAAACGTCTCTGTTTTCAATTCGATAAAAAGTATACCTTAGATGTTATAAAAAAGTTAGTATTTTATTAATACAAATGTGTCTCGTAATCTTTATTATATCAATAAGTACTTTCAACCAGGCGTAATCACTCATTGCATATGTATCACTTTGACCATTGTTTATTTCTATATTCTTTGTTTCTGATATTCTTTGTTTATAGCTCTTTTAAAGTTGGGTACGATATGAAAATGATATACACCCCCTGTCTTAAGAGGATTTATTGATCATGATGATGACATGGACGAATTAAAAAAAATATGTGAATTGGATTTTCATTAAAGCCAATTCCAACATTTGATTTTAATAATTTAGGAAAAAAACCTTTTATTATTTTGTTTTAGGCGATTAGTTGATTATAATGACAAACAAAATAATAATTTCTTTTTTTATGATTCTTTATCACTGACTGTAGGTACCACAAGACTGTACAACAATGATACAACTGACTATATAACTTTATACCTATGAGATACAAGTACCTAAGCATTATAAAAGTGTGGACCTTCCAGTTTTTTTTTTTTGAGAAATGAGAAATTGGCCTACTCTTAAAAAATAGTTCATATAACATATTCTACATAAAAACCGTATAACACTATTCCATAATTATTTTTAAACAATCCTTGATTTACTTGATAATTAATTGTACAATAAATAATATTACGATACAAAAAGATGAACTAAAGTCACTTGAAGTAATATGACCTCAAAAACTTTAAACCCTATTTAATTTGTAAGGAGACTTGGCATTGTTCTTTTTCAATTACATGCTATACAAATTGTAAGGTATTTCAAACATCAATCAGCACAGTGACCATTCCACTACATAAGCCTATTGTTGAGAGCTATTAATGGGAGCAGAGAAAACATTGAAATAGACATTGGAAATTATTTATAAAATAGAAAAAAAAAGCTCTACTGTATAATTTAAGTAGAAAAATATTTGAATTAACGAGTGCAAAGAAATGTAAATTTATCGAAAGTATTGTCATTTTCAATTAACTCTTTTGTATTACACAAAATGGTGATAATTCAGTGATAATATTTCAATTCAATTCATAAAAGAATGCAATTTTTCACCAATGTTTTTTTATGACATTATCAGGTAAAATTATCGTCCGTAAACCAACTTTATTATTTTTGGTATTTCTAGACAAGCTTCAAATCTTTATGATACACTAAAAAATGAAATACTTCAAGTTTCCGATTGTTGATAAGTATTAGCAATAACATGACATATACCACAATCACACTCCTCGCCATCCTCCACAATCTTGTTCCCGCAAAAGGCACCCGCGCTGGCTGTCAGACAATTTTTCTTGCGGCCGTCGCGGAAGGCGTCTAAGACGGCACTGATGTTGCCCACGGAGCACGACGAGAATCGACTGTTGTTAGGACGGTCGCCCGATGTTGCGGACGCGAACATAATGTAGTTACCGAGTTGTCCGCCAGGACGGCATTCCGACGGGTAGTCGTGCTGGAGACGCAAACAGCAATGATTAATATTATTGAAATAGACAAGTAAAACCAGTACAAAAATCACTTGTAGTATTCGTATATACTTACATACATGGCATACACATTTTTATTCTGAATGTTTATTAATAATAAACTTATGTATTAAGGGCGTTTCATTCATACACCTGATTTAATTGAAACTATTGAATGCATTATATAACTTTTTATCGGCCATTTTAAAATGTTGTGATGAGTGGATTTACGCATGTTATTCAGTTTTCAATAAAATGTTATATTTATAATCATAACATTTTTAAGCTTATTTTAAAACTGTATCTCTTTATATAAATATAAAGAAAGACTTACCGGAGACCCAAAATTATGGCCGATTTCGTGGGCAAGCGTGAGTTGGCTGACTTTGGGCGGCACTCGGCTATTGTAGTTTACGAAGGTGATGATGCCGGTGTTGAGTGACCGCTTAGTGCTCTGGTACATACCGCCAATGGTCTCAGTGTAAGTTTTGTATTTCTCACATATTCCTCCTGACGCACCGCTCGCGCTTGCAACCCACGCAAGTCCTGAAAAAGATAATTTAAATTAAATTGATTTAAAAATAATGTGCGTGAATAGCCAATAGAACAAATAATATTTTATCAATAATTAAAATAAATAATTGTTATAAACTTTTTTTTGCATCAAAATTAAAAACAACTAAACCCTAATTCGGATTCCGTAGTCGACAAAGAACCCTTGTAGCTTCGTCATATTCATTCGTCCGCCTGTCTGGTCTGTTTATCTGTATATCCGTCCGCGGCTGAGCTCAGAGACTTTAAATACTAGAGTTGTAATTTGTTATGTACATTAATCACACCGACAAAGTTGTAGAATAAAATAAAATAAAAAATCTAAGAGTACCGCTCCTACACATGAAGTGCAGATGGATTTTTTCTCGTCTATACCATGATGTAGCGTATCATTGGTTAGCTTATCAAAAAAACGTTGCGGGTCTATGAAACACCATTTTTCGATCTAGGATTCCGTTTACGAAATATTAAGCTTAGAAGTAGTAATTTCCGTTAAATTTAAGTGTCCCCTCCTATCAGCAAAATGGTTATTCTAAAATATGTGAAAAATAAATTACCAGTATCATATAGAATAACGAAGTTAAAAGGACAACCATCATAGCTAAGTACTTTACAAGTAAACTAGTAATAGTAGACCAACTTATAAAATATAATTGGAGAAGTAAAGAGCGTACAATTTCATTGAAAATTATATAGATGATGTTTTTGGTTGTGTAAAATAGGTAGTAAATATAAGTTTACAAGCCATGTGAAATTATAAAAAATATAAAATCATAACATCCTTAACACTCATCCTATGTGGGCCCGTTCTAGACGTTGTTGGAACTGTGAACTCAATTAATAAGTTCATAAAAAATCATCAATCAAATATCACACAAAAAACTCTCATCTAAGTCCATATACGGTGATGGGGCAACTACGGAACTCTACACTGCGCGTGGCCCGACATGCAATTGACCGATTTTTTTTTCGTTATAATAAAAATAAATACAACATGTTATTATTATTTCACAATATAATGAAATAAATTTAAGTAAAACAAATAATTAAACAATTTATTTACTAACCTAAAGTGCCTCCGGTGAAGTCTCGATATGTGAAAACGTAAGCTAGGCAAAAGTCTTCGTGATTGCCAAGTGAATGCAGGTTTAGAAAATTGGACACATCGATATTTTCCAAACAGAACTGGTTAGTGTTGCTTCCGTAATGATACGAATTACATGATGCGTCATCGTCAATCTGATAAAGATAAATCGAATTAAAAATCAAAATAAAAATTCCATGAATAAAGGAAATTGAGAATCCGACATGACAAAATAAAAAGTTACATTTGAATAATTAATTAAATAATATGTGGCAAATAAATTACATTTAATGACTGATCCGTTTTCAAGTATTGGATATACCTTTATTCTTTGGACCTCAAATTTGATGTCTCTATGTTCCATTCGGCCGTCGAATTTTGTTTCTCTATAAATGTAGTTTACTGCGGTGACATGGTGTGCTATCAAAGACAAAATCTCCTCACGTGTTTTACCATCCACCTCTACTTTCTTGCTTGGATCACGATGCTAAAATTACGAATTAAATGTAAATATTTTACTTTATTTCAGGTAGTACAATTATATAGTAGTATTACATTAATTGAAAATTAATTTAGCACACTGAATTAAATTATAAATTAATTGTTTTGGACATTTTTTAATGCGAACTTAAGTGGTTCGTTATGCAGTATTAGTTGCACATAACTAAATAATTACAATTTTATTATATTAACGGGATCGTGTAACTGAAAGCGAAAAATGATTTTACTTACATCTGGAAAACCTTCCCGCACATGTCGCCATATAAGCGGGTCGGTCTGTATGTAGAGGGAGCAGGTTGTGTTCCGGTTTTCAGGCGCGGCGCGGCGTGCTCGTGTGTGATCACCCGTGTTCGCTGCGTGGGAGTACTTATTGTGGTGGTGGCTTTCCCAGTGCCTAAATAATATCAAAACGACCACTATTAGGAACAGACTTATACTTGTAGAACCCACAATAACGTCCCACCGATAGATACAATACTACTAGATAAAGGGTATCGGTCAATAACCTTCCATATTAAGCATCTGTTTACGGCTTTTTCCCCTTTTAATATCATAGTTTGTCTCTACTACACCATAAATAACTGACAGACTCAGGGCAGATGAGACAGTGCGCAGGATATATTATACAGACTTTTGCCGACTGTCATCGGATGTACTTTGCTCATGCGCGGACGAGTAAAGTAAAGAGAAAACGTGGATCGGAGCGGGATTAGTATACTTTATATACAAAAAATATGATTTTCGGGAATGAAAGCAATAAAAATAAACAGTATCATTAGACAATCGCGTGTCAAGGGCCTGGATACTTGGGACGACGCGTCAAAAGGGTGCGTCGCTGTACTGACATTCCTCAGACTGTCCGGGCGCGTAGTCTCAGAGCTCCATTATTAACCATTAGTTGAGGACAGAATTACGACTGAATTTCTAAGAGCAGTTGGAAAATCGGTATTTATAAGCCTGCGGAAGTTATTAAATTCTGTCATACTCAAAAGTACATTTATAACAGCAGTTGGGAAACCGGTACTTATAAGCCTGCGAAAGTTATTAAATTCTGTCATACTCAAAGCTACATATCTTGAGAGTTTCGCAGGAGTACGGAACTATCCATTAATCCCTTTTGATAGTTTTTCTTATTATAAATCTAATCCCACACTCATCGTCTCGTCGCGTGTCATAGTTTTAATTTTGCGTAACAGTGAGTGGCCCAAAAGAATGGTTTAAAACACGATTACATAAAAAATTTTTTGAAACCATTACTTTTGAAACTATTTTAAAATATTAATTTTTATAAGACCTGTTTTTTGGTTTTTGAATAAGTTTCGACGATTTTAATGGAAAGACGCAAAAGATTATTTTTCAATAACTCTTCGTATTAAACGTATTTGACTTATTGTGCATTGTATTGTCACAACAATACTTGTGGCACACTGTTGGACATGATTGTCTAAGCTTTCCCGAGGATGTGTTGCATTAGTACGAAACATACGTAGAAATTATATACTAATAATTGGCAGTTAAGATAAAACAATAGAATACCTAGTTCTTAATTTATACACAAAAAAATGACATTAACAAAAAGTATTTTGCTTCCACATAGATAAGATTTTATACAAAATGTAACCCACTTTAAAATTAGTTTAATAGGATCCAATCGCATGTCAACAAACATGCAGATTAACAGATTCAGCTCTTAAGAAAAGTCACTTTCTATGCACACATACTAACTACACTTTATATACGTATTTTTATTATTATCGTAAAAATAATTGTCACCTAGGCAGATCGTCTCTTAAGCTGTTGGGATGCGGCGATGGCGATGACCCATGTAAGGATGTGGATTGAGAGGTAGTGGACATGGGCGCAGGCGAGGACGGCGGGTCATCGTCTACACCCGAGTTTTGGATGCGTTCCATCCACTGCACGACTTCATCCGTAATGCCGCAACCGCCCACATGACCTGAAATCAATCGTTACATGTACGTTATACCTTTATAATACGAATATCTCGAGTAAATGTACTAAAAACGTTTGATAAAATTTATTAATACAAGGCGAATTTAGATCGCGGCGCCTGGGCCAAGGGTGCCAAAATTTAAAAGGCACTTCATTCCAGCTATTGAAAAGTCGAAATTGGTTGCAGTTTTCCGTCAACTGTGAACATTGATTTGACTACATTCTTCTCTCTCTAGCATTATCATTGAGGCACAATTACTACAAAATATTGAGTATGGTCATATCGATGTTTTTGCAGAAGAAAAGAAAAGAAAATAATTTTGCGATTCATTACATAAATATTTTTTCCTTAATTATTATTTCTTCTGTAAATACAAGTTATATTAAAGTGCTTCATAAATAATATTGGTTTTAATGTTCACTTTGTTTATTCAGACAAAAAGAAAACCCTAATATTCAAATTATAGCAAATTGTATTCTATAATCTTAAAGTTCAAAGCTCTCTGAGACCTTGGTAAAAGCATTCCTTGGGCTTAGATGTAAATAATTGCCACACTGCATTTTCAACATCTCCTTTGGACTCAATTTTTTTTTCACAAAAGAATTTTGCTATAGATCTGAATAAATGATAGTCTAACGGTGCAAGGTTTGAACTAAATGCTGGATGCGGTAGTTCAATACTACCAAATTCTTCGATCTTATTCCCGTGTAATTTGCACAGTATGTGGTTCTAAGAGGATCCGTTTTCGGTTTACTAAACCTGGATATTTCTGCAATAAAACCTTATACTTTCTCGTCAACTGTTCACTATATAACACGGCAGTGATAGTTCGACCATCAAAAATTATTTCAAAGTATACCAAAACCTTCACAATTTCACTAGACACAAGATTTCCCTCTCTTCACTACAGGTTCGAGTAAATGTCCTTTAGTGAGTAGACAAAGTGTCCTTTGTCTACTCACTGATTTTCCATGTATGGACTGTTTAGATAAACCCACTTTTTATTGCAAGTAACAATGCATTTAATAAAATGAGCGGAAATGATCTACCAGCGACAAATTTGCACTATCAAAACAATTAAACCGATGCTTCGCTGTTCGCTTGTTAACTGTATCTTCTTCTAAAATTGCACATATTTTCTACACAGAATCTGGTACAAATATTGCTGTGCTGGAACAAAATAGAACTGGCTACATATACTAGATCAGTTTATTTTAGCTACTTACATATACTATGCTATAGAGAATCGCTTTGAAAGATATGTGCAGAAAAACCATATACTTACAAACTAAAAGCTAGAGATATTATACCTACAGTCCAGTATTAAAGTAAAACATATGTTCACAGTTTCCAGATTTAAGTTGTCAAGGATTAATAATTCTTTCGTTAGCGAGTGTTTAATAATTCCTTCCTTAACCATTTTTTTTCTTAAAAGAATTGCCGACGGCGCAAGGATTACTTGGTCATCGGCATACAGGAGGCATTTGACAGACAGCTCATCCATCCTTAGCCTTCACTCATTCTCTTTCAAATCATGCAGACAGCTATCCATGAATAGGTTAAATAGCCACGGTAAGGCTACACATCCCTGTCTGACACCCTTGCAGATATCAAACCAGTCAGTGTATGCCCCATTTATTCTGACGCAAGCACTGGAGCCCATGTATAGGGATTGCCTATATCAATCCGCTACTCACACCATGCATGGATAGGGTTCTCTACAGATCATTTTCTTTCACTCTATCATAAGCTTTGTACAGAGATCTACGAAAATACAGAAAACTTTTTGGCTGGCCAAAAACTTTTCTGCAATGTTTCGCAAAGAAAAAAATTGGTCCATAGACCCTATCGCTATTCGAAATACCGCTTGTACGTCTCAAATCTTGTTTTCAGTCTCATTTACAACTCTTTCGATAATGATTTTCGCATCCAGTTTGCCAACGACGCTGAGAAGGTTTATAAGGCGCTAATTTGTGCAAACCTGCCGTGAGCTTTTCTCTTTATAGAGGGGTACAATGACTACTTTTCACCAGTCATTAGGTTGCTTTGATTTGTCAGCATTTGTTAAAGAGCTGATACAGCGGGCTTGCTATTATAACCCCACCGTCCCTCAGCATTTCTGACGAAACTATCATATCTGGCAGCTTTTCCAACTTTCATACATTTTAGTGCTTTCATCATTTCATCCATCGTAATTTGATTTTCATTTCTATCGTAAATCATATACTCAGTTGCAGTAACATTGTCATCTGCAAGTCTATCCTCACATGTAAAAACGCTTTCGTAATAATTCTTCCAACGCCCCTTTCACATTATTTTCCTCATTCAGTAAATATCCATCATCGTCTCTAATCACATGTGTACATGATGCGTCGGAATTATTCCGAGCCTTTTTCATCATATGACAAAAAGGTTTTTGGTTTGCCCGGAAATTTTCCGAGAATCTCCTATCATAGCATTCTTTAATTTCATTTTTTCTTCATTCCACCCATTATTTAGCTCTCATTTTTGCACTTTTATACGTACTTTCAACATATTTTAGTTTATCTTTCAAGATGTCCTTTCTTTGCACTCTGTAGTTGGCCTTTGCAGACAGCAAATCTAGCCATGCTTTCTTCTTTTTACTGACTACTTTTCTCACTTTTATCTATATATACTATTTTGTGCAACAATTTATTGCCATTTAGTAGTAAGTGATACAATCCCACTGTTTAAAAAATTTTGGGACTTCTGTTGAAAAAACTGCGACAAGTAGTTTTGACCGTCCTCTCTTGACGCTAACCTAACACCACCTAAAAATTCTGAAGGGACTGAAACAGGTGAAAATCTGAGGGTGCAAAGTCAGGGCTATATAGTGGATGCTCTAACATTTTCCAACCAAACTCTCTCGATATTTGCTGAGTGGCTAAAGATGCGTGTGGTCTGGCGTTATCATGGTGTAAAACTATACGCTTTCTGTTGATCGATTCCGGCCGCTTTTTCTCTACTTCTTGCTTGAATCTCATCAACTGTCGACAGTAGAGATCCGAATTGATGGTTTTGTCTGGCGTTAAAACTCATAATGAACAATGCCCTTCCAATCCCACCATACACTTAACATCAACTTATTGTGAGCTAATCCGGGTTTCGCTATAGTCTGTGAGGCTTATTTGCTTTTTGACCATAATCTGTTCGCACGTTCTTGTCGTGGATAAGCCAACTTTCATCACCAGTGATCAATATTTTAAAACACGTTCGCTTTCATTACGTTTCAATAGAGATTTGCAAATGAAGTATACATTTCAATAGATTTACTTCAATAACCTCATGTGGGACCCAAATATCGAGCTTTTTTGTATACACAGTTTTTTCAAATTGATGAAAACTATTTTGTGGTCAATCCCCAGCTTTTCAGTTATGTCGTAAGAACTAATATGCCGATCTTGCTCTACTTTTTCCAAAATGGCATCAACTTTATCTGTAAGGTCGACTAGCGCGAAGTTCATCTTTGATATCAAAATTACCGGACTGAAAACGCTTGAACCAGTTTTATGCTACTCTTAACGACACATTAGGTCAATAAACATCATAAATTTTTTTCGCGGTATATATCGAATTTTTCCCTTTTTTGTAATAAAACTTAAAAATGTATCGAATTTCCACATTAGATTCACTAATTTTGGTGGACAAAAAACAGTAGAAAAGTGGCGGGACATCGTTTTTATTTAATGGTATCAAAACTAGCCAGATAAAAACAGCACAACCAAAGAGATTTACTGCAATTTTTTATTTATAAAATACGAAAAAAACTTTTGCCCCGACCTAATGTACAACTTGTACACTGATATAAAACTTGGAGAAATTCATTGTATGCTCCCGCAAGCGAAGCAGTGGCTGAAAGCAAGTTGTATAATATATTACTACATTTGTTTTAATTTTCATATTTGAGAAATATGAAATTATTCATGAAAATTCTCAACTTTTCTCTGAAAGTTCAGTAGATTGCTATGAAAGAAAAATAAAAGCTACGAGTGGTGGCGCAACCCGACCTCGGATAAATAAATAACGAATCGTTGACACGGAGGGGCGCGGCGCTGTGGAGAGGGGGCAGGGCGGACGGTCGCGACGTCCTTTGGCAAATACTTGCTGATTCAAAAATGTGGTGTTTGATTCGATGTAATTAATTACCAAGTTTGTTTAAAATAAAACTAAATATAATAAATACCTTAACGTTTTCGAGACTGCGTGTAAAGCGTAATCGTAGAGTTAGTGTTCCATTTTAATTTTTTATAGTTAAAATTATATGTTTTTATTACGACTGAACGTAGAAATAGAAATCATTAAAGAAAACTTCGATGTATAAAGTAATTCAGTAAATATCTGTGTGTGAATAAGTACTTGTATATATTTGTTTGATATGTAATAAAAAAAAATTTCCATAAAAATGGTAAATATCAATTTAAATGAAAGTAAAAAATAATATTTTCAAGACTTAAATGTGGAAAGAATTTAAAAATGAGTTTTGTTTTCAATTTTATCAAGCTGGATGCGGAATGGAAGCTTGTATTAGCATACAGTTAAAGAAACATTATATAATTTATGCGATGTTAGACCTGCGCCTCTTTTTATATCATTCGAAAATTTACACTTCCGTAATTTGTCCATCGATTTCTAGCTGTGTGCCGAATTTTAACTTTTTATGTTAAATTCTTTCGAAAGAAATAATGCTGCGACAGAAACACGGCGAAATTAGTCCACAAGTGATCGGATTTGGTACAGAATACTAAAAAAAAAAGGCGGCCAAATGGCAACCACGAGCCTATTTATAATCCACGATTTCACAACATCAGTTTAATATTATATAAGTTTAAGAATATTTACATATATTACTAGCTCGATGTCCACACACTCTATGCCACTTAGTTTATTGACAATGAATTTGTTACCAGTTTTGTTATCAGCAGCGACATCATATTACAATACGATGTCGCTTCTGATAACAAAATTCAACAGTGCAATGATAATTGTGCGTATTATAACATAGAATTCAAGGAGAACGAGGAAGGAAAAAATATAATTTTAGCAGTCATAACCCAGCACCAACGGTGTTTCCTGTTAACTCTATGGTCACGTACTCGAATAAATCTTTTATTATCGAATAATAAATGCGAATGGCAAGTAAATATCGGTCATTATAATGGCCCCATATACTTAGTTTTTGATGAAAAATCAGTTTTCATTTCTATATTATTACATGTTAACGATTTTAATAACTGAAACTGGAATAATTGGAAAAAAAAAATAAAATACACCTATCATATTATAAATGGTAGGTATGATTTAATTTTTTCTCTGGGCGGCTAGGCACATATCGCACGGTGCATCCGGTGAATGCATCGTAATGCAGCCAGTCACTCGAGCCCCCTGATGGTGGAAATCACCGCTGTTACATAAAACCCGCTTAAGTTTTACGTTCGCACTATTCCTGGCTTTCGACGCAATTAGAATATGGTTTTATAAATAGTATTTAAATGTACAAAATAAACTTGATCGAAACTGGTTTATTTATACTTAAGAGACACTTATATATGTCAGAAAATATCCATTTCGGGTGGCAGGACTGCAGCAGGAAACTTAAAAATAAAATATAGAAAGGAGACTGCCGAAAGCGAAAGTTTTTACGCACCTTTTCAATGGTCGTGTTTAAAAACATTTTTATAAAATTAAGCAACAATCATGTGATTTTGAGATTTTTAAATAATAAAGCATCGTTCAATAGAAACACATACAAAAGAAAAGTTTTTAGGTTTGAATCATATTTTTAAGATCTATTCCTTCTAATGCCATAAACGCGAAAGATGTGAGGATACATTAATGTTTGTTAATCTTTCATACATAAACATCAGAATAACATCCATATAGGCTAAAATCATAACTCTTTTTTTTGGCGTCGCTGTAGTTAATAAATGATACCGATATATACTTAAAAGTCCACGCGGACGAAATAGCAGTAATAGTTAATAGAAGAATGCGAGATTCTTAAATAGACTCAAAGTTGAATAAGCTTTGACGCGAAAAAAAAAACTGAGAGCGTGTTAGACTATGCAAAGATTAGGGTTCCGTATTAACTACTAGACGTGTCAAAGTTTAGACAACAAAAACATACCAAAAGAGCAGTTGGAGAAGTAGTCGCTTCATACAATTGGTATGGAGCGTTTTTATTCCAATAACAAAATAAATGCTTATGTTCTTTTTGATTGTAATATACAAAGTACCACAAATAAATAGATTGCTGCAATCGTAATAATAACCCTTCTTTTCAGTTTTTCCGTAATCGGGTAATCAAACGAGCCCCAACTCGATAAAGCTATGTCGTTTCAATACAGAGTTTCTTTGGCCGTAGTTTGGTACAAAAAAGCCAAATTTTAAGCACCCGAGAATACAGAGCTCGCATGAAAAGATTGATGGATATCAAGTGGAACAAAATAGATATGCAAAGATCGATGTGGCAATCTGTGGTATTTATCAACTCTTTTGGGAAAAAAAGGGCGAGTTTATAACCAATAATGACGATAATAAAATTATAAGAAGTGTTCAATATTTAGCGGTCTTATTTGAAATGCAAAACTTTCATTTAAATGTGCATGCGTCAATACAAAGCTTTCTCTGAATGGCATTTTAAAAAACCTTGAAGTCGCGTCAATAGTGTTATTTAATAAACACGCCTACAAAATATATTTTCTTTCGAATATCTTTTTGTAATTATATTTTACTATTAATTACACTGCTATGTTTACTTTGGATCTCAAATAGTTGTTTCGGCCAAACATGAAGTTTTGACAACTTGAGATGATTACATTGTAATAGTAAACTTAAATAATAATTAATGTGTTCCGAATGAAAAAAAAAACCAATATAAAGAAAATACACGTAGGCCGAAACAGTCGATTTATATTAAGAGTTGAACTATTTTAGTAGAGGTGTAATATTTGGAATTATTACGACAATGAAGTTAAAATAAATCAATGAACGAAAAAAGTACTTATATTACAATGAAAATAATGGATATGCATGTGTAATAGGCCATACTCGTTAAGACACATGCCATACTGGCGATAAACAGAAATTGCATATTGCACAAACGTGAAACGAACGCGATAAAAACTCGCGACATTCGCTTTTTACGAGCGGAAACATCAATAAACTTTTCATGCGGAAGCTATTAAACTAGCCACAGGCCCGTGCGCACTGAAAATTTGCACAACGCATGAGCCGTGGTTGTGATAAAGCAATCGAGGAGGGCAGGTGAGAGCGGCGCGGGCGGCGCGGCAACTTTTAACGAGTCCCCTCTGAAATATTGCCCTAATTATAACTTGCCGCGTCTCACAGGCGCCCGCGGAGGAAGCTCGTTCTATTATCGGGGGTTTGATCATAACCTAAAGGGGCTATGTGCTATTCTGACAATGGAATAAACAAAGTCAGATTTTTGTGTGTCGCACTGGCAAGTCGTAACGATAAAGTTCGATGGAAATATAATGACTAGTAGTAGTTTCTTCGACAATGCGACATAAGAAGCTATGTATATGGATTGGATGGTTTTCTAAAAATGAGTATCTCAATGGATTCTCCGTCTCTAATCGGACGTCGGTGTAACTACGATATCTATGTATGTCCGGAAATCGGATGTCAACCTATTTTGTTTAATGACTTTATAAGGTTTGAATTATTTGAAGGCTTTATTACAGTCCTAATAGATAGAGTGGTCAACCGGCGTCCGGCGCGTGATTTCTCGCTTCATTGACCGAGATAACCTTTAAGTTATCAGAATATTGTAGCATGACCGAAAAAAAATCTTTGAGACGCGTTGTATTCAGTTTCGAAAAATAATAATAAGTTCTTAGCGAGTAATTGTCCTTTGGTGGATATTCGAGTGACATCGACGTGTACGTGAATGTATTTTGCCTTCCATAAGAGAGCGAGGCGGTTCATCTAATAAATACAACGAAAAGATCACGAGCGTTAGCGATATAATTTAGCTTTCACTGTCGACCCACGGCGTGTGCCCGCCCGGTCCGCGCCTGAAGGCGCCCACGTGCGACGCCGGGCGCCGCCTGCGGCGGAGAAGACGCGCGCTCGTTTTATCGACGATGCGACCTCCCAAAATATAGATTCAATTTCCGATCCTTTACTGTTAGAAGAATGCAATTTTTTCTAAACTTTTCAGGATCGATCACATTCACGTCGTAAGATATCTTATAGCCGTACGGTTTAATACGAAAAAAGGTAACCGTTCATGGTACCGAGAATGCTGTAGTTAAACAATATGTTCATCATTATTTATTCCTATGCGCAGTTTCTTCGAAGGATTTAACGATCGCAACGTTCGTTATGTGCGTCGGCGACGCGCCGCGCCGGCCCGGAGGCTGCCACACGGCCTCGTTTCCTGGAGAGCCGCCGACGGCACTCGACTCACATTACACGAGTATCGTCTTACGGTTTATGCCATTTTTATAGCTTAAAGGAATATCGGTCTGTGAATGTGCATCCTTGCAGATGAGTGATACACCAAGTAAAGTACGTTAAATATTATGTTTTCAATGTTAAAAATTATCTGTTCATTTAAACTAAAAATCATTAAAAAGCGAGTCACATGAAAATATTAAGTATGTATATTTCCTATAACCACAGGCATTTAATAATAATCTAATACGGACATAGCGATGTGTATTATTTACGATCGACTGACGAAAGTATGGCAATTTGTTGTGTTTAGGAGTTTGAGATAAAATTTTTGTTGAACAATATGTACTGCGAATAAAGTCGCAGCCGGCCGCTATTCGACATATATCTGTGACATTTGGTTTCCACTCTAATTTTCCAATGTATTTCCAGTGTATTCCATAACTAAATTAATTTCATTATCTGATAAAATTATTTTATTTATGTAAAATGTGAAGGAATTGAATTAAATTGCCTACATTAAAACTTTAATTTGAAATATCATTATTCAAGATATTCTTTTATTTTGCTCACTTCAGAAGCAGATCTTGAAAAAAAAGCAATTTACAATTATCAGCTTGACTTACTTGTCGAGTTATACTAATTAAATAAATACTTATAAAAAAAGATATGAATATTAAGTTTTGGACGCATCTCTTTCTGTGCACATTTAAAATAAACACTTGTTTCCATTTTTTATTACAATGCAAATCGCATTTCCAATCATTTTGGATCTAAATCTTCATCCTGTCGTCGCGTTAATTCTACGGAGCAAGCCAACAATAGCACCCCCTCCCTTGCTGTCTGTGGACTTTAGCAATAATAAGAGGGTTCATTCATATTAAAACACCATTCACCACCACACTGAGACGACAAAACCGGCTTTGTTCTTTTTAACAACATCACACACAGACATCCGGCTGATCTATCATACCTAAGATTACTCTGGTTATAATAATTTGATACACTCGTGTCTCGTGCAGGTGTATATCTGTACCTCCGGGGAAGACGTCTGCTGCCGACGCCTCAGCAGTCTTGAAATTCGGATTCCGTTCTTTGGGTACGTGTAAATTATGATGATGCTATAATATGATGCTTTGCAGCTTCGCCTGCATTTACAGATTCAATAGCGGTTATACCGAAATAGACCGACTCATTGAGAGCTTTCAAACGACGATTGATTCTGTGCTTTAACAGATCCCCTATGCAGATATTGTACTTTTAAGAGCCTTCTATACCCACTTCGTAAAGTCGCTCAGATCACGCACTACTGATCATGCGGGGAGATCTTTGCCTTGGCTTATTGTCTGACACAATCGGTAATGTTATCCAAGCGAATGCCGAATGTGGCGAGACATACTCTATTCTTATCGCATTATAAGATCTCCGTTGATGCCCCACTCGGATAGTCAGACTATGATCTGATTCGGGGTAAGGTGTCTCGCACGGTCACTGCGATCAATTCAAGCGGGCAAACGCCGTGTTTAGCATTATAAGTCAGCAGACTGAAATTGGATGGATGTTTCTTTACGTCCATGGGGTCGAGTTTGCTTCAAGTCGGACTATCCTAACGCCTGCGCAGACTCCATACCAAAGTGGTGCTACAAGGCATGGATCTATATATTCCAAAGTGTGTGCTGCCTGTAGGTGGTAAATGTCAACCCTGGTTTGGTAAGCTTTTCAGAACGGTATTTCGCCGTAAAGAGGAATGATACCACACCTGGACGATTTCCATTGTAAATGGTCGATAAAATGTCAACTCACTCAAGAAGAGGTACAGTTGTGCCTTCATAATCTATAAAAAGGCATTAGGCTTGTCTGCATATTGGTAAAATTGACGAGAGACTGACGTGCTACTTCTTCGTGACCTCATGCATTTTGGCCTCTTGCCTTAGCTGTCTAAGGTAATTTTTGTTAATCCGTTTCCACCTTTATGCAGGGAAAAAGGATCGCGGACTAACACTCCAAAAATAAAAGTTAGGCACGCTTTATGTGTGAAACTCGAGGCAGGATGATGGCCGCATAGTGCCACTGCCCATTATCTGATATGAGAGCTTTACAGTGGAATATCCTTTTACACAAATATCCGTACGTAGAACACTTTTTTCCCTTGACATTCATAACTAAACAGGGTACCTCTCCATTCCTAGCGTTACATGTCAATTTTACTCTATATACTCTATGTACTCTTGGTACCTAATGCCCCCTAAACCAATATAGAGTGTACCAGATCAAAACCAACTGTGCTTCCGTCCCGAGGCTTTATTCGTTTACGAAGTCGATCTTCACTCACATGGAACTGTCGTATCGATTTGAAACTTTACAATATGTACTATCCTGATGACTTCACAATAATTACAGCATCGGCGAGCTATATATTAATTGCATTTGTGTGAGGAAATTAAAGAGGCCGTATGGCCGAATGGTATAAAAGTGGTTAAAAATGACGTTTTGTAAGGGCGACGGTTGTAATTTTATGATATAATATAGCCTTAGCACGCTAAAAACCAAAAAAATAATAGATTTTTTTTTTAAATACATATTTTCCATTAATAAGGTTACAAGTCTTACAGTTCCGTAATTTAATTTCAACACAAAGTGCCATTTTGCACCGAGTGCGTATTTACTTTCAGCTATCTAAAAATACAATAAATAATTGTCCATTTTTTTTCATATATCCATTTCATCTAAATTACAATATTTTTGTGTGCATCAATAAAATTTAATCACTATAAGATTTATCCCATATTATAATTTATTTTTAATTAAATGATATGAAATGCTTTTATAACAATATCCATTGACCCAGATTTCTAATAACCGAAAAAAAAAATGGAATTAATTTTAAACCGGCATTACGTTTTTTAACAAGCCACGGCGGTGAGCGCGTTGAGTAACTCGCTGCGCGCAGTGAAACCGTCGGTGTGACCGAGACGGCGTTCTTAGTTCTTTTTTTTTATCATCACTTCGGAAGCAAACAGAAGCCTTGAAATATCCAGACCATAACATTACTAAATAAACGATTTCGATGCGTTACACTTGTTATGGCATTTTACAAGATTAGATATTTGTTTAAATTCTATAGCACCATATAGATATACCTAGACTAAAACTGATTTGTATCATTAAAAACGCGTTTGATCGTTGCTATGCATATTAAAATATAAGCGAGGGCTCGTTTGATTCGGGATAGCTTCTAGAAAATTGTGCGAAAAAAATGAAAACCAAGCAGACAATTATAAAAGTTATAAAGATATTAAACTAAAAAAGAGGAGCCTAATTATTTTCACCAATGCAAAAGGCATGAACGTAAGTAAGAGAGAGAAGGAGAACAATTGTAAAAAAAATAAATCGACATTAAAGTTCCTTCTTTTTTGTCAAGTCGTTAAATTACAATAAGTAGGACTATTAACGAAAAAGAATGGTTAACAGTTTTGTTTTTCTCTGAATGGAGAAATATTCTTTGTTTACATTTTTGAATTATTTAAAAGATTGTCATAAACTGTTGCCCGGTTCAAATTACCCCACCGCAGGGGCATAACCATCTTCAGTTTATTACGATTTTGATCTAACAAAAATGCATTTAATTTTTATATTCATACATTACAATAAATTATATTCATATATTATTAATTAGATAAATTTTCCAGGTGGTTCCTACGCGACACGCATTTGGATATGATATCCAAATATCCGATTTCCCGCAATACCATAAAAAGATATTTTATTATAATATATGATTATAATTACCAAAAAACAATTAGCAGTTCAATGAATTCAGAAAGAGGTTTTTAAAAGTTTTACAAACCCCATCGCTAACGTCGTCGTGGTCTTGAGCCATTTGCGTCTATTCTGGACATACCCCTGCACACTTGGGATATGATTTCGGTTAAAGCGGGTCAGTGACGACAACTTCCTAGGCCTACTCTTTTAAAAATATACTATAACGGGTAGGTGTCGAAGTGTTTTTAAAGATTTCCGAACTCCTAGGCGCAACTGCGTCACTCCTCCATCGAGCGGATCTTGTATGTATGGTATATGCTCGTACGTGATTCCTATAGCGTGTTTCAGGTCTTCATACATTTTCCTGCTACAGTATAAATGTCACGAAACAGCGCCATTTATTATGTAGAAGTGGCGTTTTATTACGGAGAACGATGTCTGGAGCACTTATAGGCAATGCTACAATGCTAATAACGCTATAACGTTGCTATCTGTTGTCCAAAGTCTGGGTTAATCACCCCTTAAGATAGATAGCCTTCTCGATTTACACGGTGGATTAGTATTTTTGTCTGTTTACGCAGGAAGTTTCCTCGTCTTCACCGACGTGACCTGGATTTACCAGGGGATATATACTCGTACACACACTTGTTCCCTTGTGCATCCAGGTAACGGTGCTTAACGTCACTAGACGACTTATATCGGGCCTTGATCTGATAGGCCTGATATAAGTCGTCTAGTGATATATAAATTTTTGTGTGTATACGCAAAGTGTCACCAATTCTACGGCCTTTGCTCAGGGAAGCCACAAAATGGCGCTATATGTCCGACAGCTGTTGAACAAATGGGATTAAACTTTGTTAAACGACTTCGCGTTGCAATCCATTTGCAGTGCGACATGTTGTTGCGAAAGTTCTCCGTCCCGCCCCGACCCTCGCCGTCCGTCCCTCTACCCGAACGGCGTTAATTGCGTTACATATTAGATTAAAAAGTATATACCACATAAATAAGCCAAAACATAAGTTTATTCTAGAATTTTAGTCTCTTGCGTATCTATTTTTAGTTTTCGAGTGAGCGGTATATAAAGTAATGGCAAAATGAGAATTTGATTCTTGAACACCGATTTTGCTTCCATAGAAGAAAAGAGGGTATGTTTCAAATCCTATTATATTTTACTCTTTGCATGCATTATAAGAAACTCTGAAACTATCACGTAAAACTGACATTTTGTATTCCATACCAAGTTTATTGTAATATTTTAGTAGAAGTGCAATACAAAAATATGTATGGTAAAAAATCCAATGACCTTTGCTATGAAATTCGTCTGTATGCATATTTCTATAGTATGTGAGGTATAATTTGAATCATATTTGTACCATCTGCCGTCACGAGGAAATGGTTCACAATTCACAATCTAGCTTCGTTCTCTTATCAAGGCAAATTTTCTTTTTTTTTCTGAAAACCTGTACTTTCTTCAATAGTTGTTCTCTTACGGAATATATACAATCTAATCACTGAAATTATTATGGAACTCCCTAATTATAGAGCATTTTAATATGCGTAAGTTGTCTGTATGGAAGATTCCTCTATGTTTTTGCGTAAGGTATTATTTATTATTCCACTCTGTGGTATGTCCTCTCACGATCTCATTATTTTAGGTCGACAGACTTCTCTACCTATGCTACGCTATGCCTACGGGCTGGAGTCACTAGCGATCGGTTTATCATTGCTGCGGAGTCTAAAATTGATGACAATATATTTTTAGAAGCACGGGCCATATGATGTAAGTTAAAAGTCATTGACCAATTTGCGTGCCGTAGTCGGGATTTGAACAACCCTGTACCTTCAGAGTCGAAGGGACCGGTCTTGATTACTTGGCAACCACCGTTCCTATATTTAGAACTATGTATTTACTGCGTTTTCCTTATAATGGCAGTATTTTCATACTAGCACTCATTTTTAGGATTCCGTGCATCAGATAACAAATGGAACCTTCGTAGACTCGTATTCGAGTCTGTTCGTCTATTTGTCACAGCCTATTTTTTTTCGAATCTACTGGATGCAAAAAAATTTAATTTGGTCCATATACATAGTTAAACGACTCAATTACGAATATCTGGTATAAATAGTTTAAGGCAGATTTTGGGGACAAAATAAGACAATAAAAACATTTATCGAGTACATCACTTACGTGTGAAATACAATGGCTCATTAAGAAAAATAGAAACATATTTTATTTTATAACTTAATAATAGTAATAGTATCGAAGATATTAAGGAAACCATATGAAAAACGACCATTTTGTCTCATTTCTGAAATTATAAAGCCTAGTGCTTTAAAATATAGAATATATCATTTCACACATAAGAGTAAGCCTAAAAACAAGGTGCGCCCTTGAGTTTATAATTAGTCACACATGGGTTTTAACTATTGTACCGCCGCACATGTCCTCTCGGTACGATACATTTTACCTTGGCTGGATTTACAGGAATATATAATAGGATCATTGAAGAGCTGAAATCCAAACTTTATGATTAGGATGTACAATCACAATTCAATATTAGAAGATGTATAAGTCTTTATGGTTTACATGAAAAGCAAACTTGCAGCAATCACGAATTGCTAGCTTGAATTTATTCAATATTCTATTATCGCGAGAAAAAAATTGCGTAAAATTTGATGAGAATGTACAGTTGTCGCAAAATTCGTTGCAAGAATCGACATTAACAAACAAATATTTACTAAGCGACATTCAATACAACAGTTTAATAAAATACTGCCATTCCATGCTTTCATCTGTAACCCTGGTTCCGTAGATGGCGCTCTCATCGCCTCGCGTTACGTTAATTTGCTTACATTATTACGTTATTCATTTTAACTTGTTAAACTTTAGGACAGGAACGTATTTCTCTGAAAACAGAAAATACTACGAAACATTACATCGTCACGAGCGACGTGACTATGAGTTTCCGAAACTGGCGATGTAGACGATTTTCATATGTTAATTACGCGATATTATACAAGCAATATAATATTCTACGACCACGTACACCACGTTAATAGTGCGCAATTTTACAAAACAACGATTTTACTCTACGTATTGAGATACGCTGTCTTCGATACATAACATTGTTTATATACACTACTATATATATTAGAAGACGCCGGTGACATTTCTGTCACTGAAAAATGATACATCAACATTATGAAAATAAATCAAAGTCACACGAACATCGTCTGCAATAAAGTAATCGGCGAAATTAAAAACAACAATACAACGTCCAAAGTAATTTAGGCCATTGTCGCAACGCTGACCTCACTCGTAGCACACACTGAGTGTTCGGCCCGGGCCGGGTTGTAGACAATTACGCTTTCAATGCGTTGCATCCAATTTTGTAGTTGCTCATCCTTAAAAAATTAAAGAGGAAACGCCTTGACACAATATATACCCTATCACTAATGTAATTAATGCGATGACTTCACGCAATCGGAAGTGCCAGCCGTACTTTTCCTTTGTGACGAGCTTTCTATTAATGTGAGATTAATAAGTAACAGTGATAATCTATACCGAGCAGTCATTAATCACTTGTCCATGTAAGTTTACGTGCTACCCATTTTCCATGTATTGTTTTTTGAACTCGGTAATATACGAGTTTGACAAATCTCTCGTACTTTGAAGGATAAATATATTTTAAACTCTACACAATGAATGAAATCAACAAAGTTGTTTCTCTATGCTGGTCGATAAATATCAGAGCATGATAGGCAACATGGCGTTTAAATTGTATGTTTTTTTTTTTGTATTTGAATTGTGTGTATGGAAAAAGCGATTCATCATAAATAATTTACATTATAAATATTTTGCAGTTTTAAGGGTTGTAAGGTGCGCCATTGGGAAAGTGTATCAGATGCGGCACAGACGAAAGAATCAGTTCTAGAGTAGTGTTTCTGAATCAGTAATCTGTGGACCAATGGTGATCCTCGGCGGCACTAGAAGTTGTCCGTGAAGTTTTATATAAATTATCCGGTCACATTCACCTACATGCTAGTGAACAACATTTTTAAGGGATCCCAATTTGTATATTTGATATACTTTAATACAACAGTGACAAACACTCAGTGGTCCATGGCGAGACAAAAATATTTTATAGGTCCATTGAAATGGCAAGGTCAAAACCCATCGTCCTAGAAATCAATCGACGCAAAAAATAAATTCTTGACACAACAAACTTATTAAAATACCACTATTCATAGACACTGAAAAAAAGGACTGTTTAGCATCCCTCTACCGTTCCGATTTTACTGTCAGGAGATAAATGACAACAGTGACCAGACGGCGTCACTCACCGTGCCTGCGGTGCGCGTAGGGGTCCGTGACGTCGCTCTCGCGGTAGATGACGGAGTGCACGCGGGTGCGCGTGCCGTTGGGCGGGAAGTAGCGGCGGGCGTGCTCCACGTAGAACGCGCCCTGGCCCGACACGATCTTGCCCTCGAAAACGCCATCCGTCACCGAGCCGAATACGGTCGACTGTGGATCGTCTGCGGCCGAACACAAATTATTACATTCTCTTAAAATAAAAAATTATATATATATATAAACACACACAATAAGTTCATTTGTGATAATGATCTGGGTAAGAACAGTTCACAATTTGTATTTATTTTTTATTTGGTTTATAAAATTAAGTTCTTCTCGTACAAGTGATTTGTTGAACAGACTAATGATATTTTGTTCAACAAATCACTTGCTATTGCAATTTAATTTTTATTGCTATTGCAATAAAAATTAAAGAATCGGTTGACAATGTGACAAAAGTGAGATTATCGAAAATTTTATATGTATCAACAATTTTTTTATAGCACTTTCGAGGAACAAATGAGCTTGCGAGCCACCAGGGAGTAGGTGGTTATCGCCGCCCATGGACACTCGGATACCAGAGAAGTCGCTAATGCGTTGCCAGTTTCTCGGATAGGTATAGTATTTCTAACATCCAACATACAAAAAGTCTGATAAACGACAAGTTACACAATGAAAACACAGGTACTTATGTTAAATATTATACAGAAACTTGAAATAGTGATCGAACAAGAATGAAAAAATTAATTATCAAGATAATAAAAATGGGGTTATATTTAAAATGCTCAACTAACAAACTCATACGCGCTGGCTTATATATAGTTACTATCTGGCGTGTAGTTGTTGATACTGAGCATCCGGGAGAACAATAGAGATTATTTAGAGGTTATGAATTAAAAGAAGCAGTAACAGTTTCGGCTAGTATAAAAATATAAATTGTATGTTCAACAAAAAATTGGATAATAAAATGAAAAACATTGAAAAAATTGTGGACGTAAATAAGTAATCGAATGAGTGAAAATACGATTGCACCGTAAAACTCTATTTCAACATAATTCACATTTACTGTGTCCCATTTTATTTTAACAGGTATGTATTAAAAAGTGAACATTAGTACAATTCGTACTCTAAAATTTTCCTTTTTATACACAAAAAATTATTTAATTAAAATCAAGACTGAACTTAGATGTCGCTCGGAATGTGAATCGCGACTACAAGTTGAAATTTCAAATGTAAAATTATCATCAGAATTAGATTCAAGATTTAAATCGGAGTTAAATCAAAATCCATATCGGAGCAGATATTTGATTAGAAGAAGGACATAGAACTTTAGTGTATATCCACGGGGGCGAAACCATTAATCAGCTACTAACTGGCAGACGACTACATGGATAGCACAAAATAAGTAGGACCAGAAGGTACACTCCATTCAAAGCGCGCCAAATCATGACGCACGCGCGCCGTCGCCCGAACAAAGAATTCCCGAACCATCCTAAACGTGTCAGTTGCGACCGGCGCACGCGAGAGCTAGTAGTAGTAATACTACTTTTTTTTAATCAACAACAAAATGCAATTAAACAGCGATATTATGATTACTGCGTATTGGGATACCTAAATACCGCTATAAGTAGTGTATTTACTTTTTTTCTTTACCTGTTGATATAGAAAGGTTATAATAATAAAAAACACTAGTTGAATTTTTTTTATTATATAGATATTTAAACTACCGTTGAACCCAAATTGAACGTATGACTTTATTTGTATAGAATAGGTAATGTAATAATAATACAATCTACGCTATACTATCTATATTGACAAAATTAATTAAAAAACTTACTTCGGATGTAAGAGATACCTAATCTTGAAAAATAGTGGTCCGAGTTTGATATCTTTTTATGAAGCATCTCTCATTAATATAATATATTCCTGAAGCAATTTTTGACGTGACAACGTCTTAAATTAGGTTGCGGCTGGGAGTCACTTTGAAAAAGTGTAACGCTCGGTAACGTAACGATGAGTCACCGAACGAGAGAGAGGCCCGCCGAATGCCTTGCGTCTCTCTCCCACTCAACTATGATCGGTCTGCCGCGCGCAGCACTAGAGAATTAGTGCATAGCTTGCAAATGTATTGCAAGTTATTGTATGTATATTTGTATATAAATACGTATGTATGTGTAAAGGTAAAAATAAAATTTTGTTAATATGAAATTCAGTGCGAGATTCTTTGTATAAATTAATGTTTTAAATATAATTCTTTGTATAAATAAATGTTTTAAATTGTTACTATTATTTCATCCTTCTTCCTACTATACGAATGAATATTCACATTAAAATGATTTTACCATTCAAAGTCGTTGTCACGTAAAACTTTCGCCCGTATACCGACTTTACAGGCAACCAAATTTTTTTATGTAAAATACTCTTTTCGGGGTCGAAAGTGCTTATTTTATGAATTTTCACTAACTTCACCCGCATATTAGCAAGTAATTAAATAAATATTAATTAATATTTTGATTTTTCAGACGAACACTTAAATGATAAGCCCTCGCTCCATTGTCGTGTATGCAAATATGATTTTAATACTAACTCTATTTTAATATTGATAGGTCGAAAACAGCAAAAAATAGTGTTACAAAACTCCTATTACCAACGTACAATACTAAAGTGATCGTAGGAGTTCTGGGACAGTATTTTCATGGTAATTACTTTAATTTAATTTTAATTTAAATGAAAATTCGTTCCAAACTTCGTACGATTTGTTCCATTAATAGAGGATTAATTCTGCAGTTCTTTAAAGTAAATTATGTAAATTCTCAAATTTTAAAAGATCTCTTAATATAAAACCCGTCCTTTTCTACGCCTTGTACCAGGTACAATGTACCTGTTCTCCACCTCCAGTGGTCCATTGTAAGAAACTTCATTTAAGAATGAGAATTTATTATTCCCTAAAATATAATAAACCGATAACAATATAAAATAAGATATAATAATCGCTACAATCATCAGTAGTTCTTTTCTATCATGAATATGTATTGTAAAGTAATTAAAACTGCCTACTTAATCCATATTGATTTATTTTCTTGGCAAAAATAATTTTATCTTCCTGAAAATATCTTAGAACCTTTATTTTTTTTATCAATAAAGTTATTTATTCTCTAATAATGTAATGTTATGTATTACGTTAATAGACAAAAAAAAACACGTGTTCAAATACAATTCTACAAAAGTCGGAATCGCCAGCCCTAAGCGCTCGGCCGAGAGTAGGTAATTAAAATCGAGTACATTCAGGAGCGGATCTTCTGCATATATTTATTTTGTGTGGATAGCTACTACGGTGTTGATTAAATTATGTAATAGGATTTTTTTTTAATAGAAACTAATCAATAGTTCAATCATGACGAAATCAATACTGTAATATATTTTTGCAAATCTGTTATGTAGACGATAGTGTAACAATAAGTTATGCAATATTTATCTGTCTGTTTGTATGAACACGATAAATACAAAAACCGATTGAGATTAAACTTCTTGTGATACATTCGTTGCAATCTGAGTTCTAATTTAAGATATAATTTATCGTGCCGAGTTACCTATGAAGTAGATGGCGAACGATTTTTTTCAAACGAGAGATGCCGCGGACAACTGTTCAAAGGAGTAAGAAATGTATGCATTTTGATGAAATTTGCCAGGGAAATAGTTTAAATCCTAAATATAGGAATAAATTATTTTAATTGCAGGAAATGATATCCAAAATAATACTTAGGTATTCAATAAAAACAAAATAAAAGAAAAGAAGTCTACACCTATGCAATTAATCAGAATAAGCAAAAAGCTTAGTCCATGGGGGCGGCGGCGCTGTGGGCGACAGCTAATTATTTTATAAATTCCATGTTTTACATAACGCAGAAGTTATGTACTTCTAACAAAATGGACTTTCGGACGGAAAAATAAATAAGATTTTAGCACATAGTCAAAAATCATTAGGTGCGTAAATGACATTAATTTGGCAATTGTATATGAATAGTATATATAGTATAGTAGTGCAATAGTATACCTACCCATATTATCATGAGTCTAATTTGACAAGAAAAAACGTGAAGGATAGTCGAAGATCTTTGGCCTTTAATTTTAATAAAAACCTAAATCATTAACGGATTTCTATTCTTAAATCATTTATTATTTATTAACCTAAACCGTTTTTCTTCCAACAGTGTAAATAGCGTTTATTTGAAAAAAATCAATTGACATTGAATAGTTTGCCAGGTTTGCTTTTCAAAACGCATAAAGGTTAGCATAACGAATAAGTAAATGCAATGAACACAAGATTCAGGGACTTTGATTATAGTTATTATGGTCTCAAACATATCATATATCAATTTATATGTCTCTGTAGGTTCAGGTAAATAATAGATTTATAATGGCATACTGTCCGCCACTCGACAAATGTCGACGCAGAAAGGATATACGAAGAATCAGAACAATGGGTCAGATCAAAGGGCAAGTTTCACAAAAACATTTATTTCTATACAATTTAGTATATTAACCGTCCTTTAGGAAGATTTCTCATAGAAATCAATATCAAACATTCGATTCATTCGTTATTTTTTTTCATAAGATAAATTTCGTTTTTTCAGCGGTATGTTCGACGCTCCTCTTATCAGAAAACAGAATACCCACAGACATTTGCATTAAAAAAAAATTTTAGATGCGATGATGATAGATGACAAGTCAATCTCGTGTAGGATTAAACGACGTTACAGAGGTTCAAAACAGATAGATGCTTCTATATTTCTCTCTTTTTACGATCTACATACACATCAAATCGAGTCATAAATGAAGGAACAGCGAGTTAGTTTTAATAAAAACGAATTATGGATATGAAACGAATCATGTCTCGTCCAAAGACTGTCATTAAATTACTAATTTACGAAGGAAATTTAAATTACTTAATAAACAAAATTTTAGAGTTGAGATGTTACAAGATCTCGTCTAATGCTATCGATAATTTAAAGTATTATTCAATGCAAAGGCTGTCACAGTATAATACAGACGGGATTCATTACACACTGGCCGAAAAGTTCCTTTAAAAAAAAGTTGTTATGGAACTACGAAATTACAAATCTGTGAAATAAAACTATTTTTTCGAAGACTGCAAGTAACCGAACAAGATAATTCGATAAAAAAAGACGAAAACGACGATATTTCAGACGCCCGTATTTAAAAAAATTCTAAGTACTCACAGATTTCACTTAAAGCGTGCATATAAAAGTGAATATTATTGTTGGGAAGATGCTTTGTTATGAATCGATAAGACTATACACTTGTCACTCTATGCAACTTAACTTATCCAATAATGTTTACACACTTCAAACGAAAATTTACACATAAATGCAATAATATTCCAAATGTTCCCCAAAATAGAGATATCACAGGATTCTTACAGGATTTTACACAAAAAAGAATATAAGATTATCAAATTCTTACTGGTTTGCTTAAAAGAGCAGTAATGTGATCTGGCAGAGTATGCTGAACAGTGCAGAAATTAATTTAGAAAAGAAAAAGTTAATGATTAAAGATAAAGTGTCGGTAGGGAAAATTTAATTTAAATTATACAATTACATTATTTTGCTTTATCTATTGCTTAAAAACTCCTTGCTGATTTTTATTTTAATTCTGTGATTACTTTTCTCTTTATTTTTAGGACGCCCCAATACTTTTGTCGATGTCCAAAAAATTTTAAAATCTAAAAAATATTGTTCATGTACTCGTCTTAAATTGGTAAATAATTAAAAAAATATAACCGGTAAACGTATAATAAAATTCACCTAATTTTTGATACTAAATAGGAGAAATAAAACTCATTACGTAATTACACTGTATAACATCGCCTGTTACATTACAAATGTAGTAAATAATATTTATACAAAAAGCGGCAGTAACACAAAGCGGTTTATAATATTCAAATACACGAAATATCAACGTCGCACAAGAACAGTATTTACGACGACGGACTTTATCGTAAATTTTCGTTACAATTTCATAACAGTAAGTGTCGTGTGCGTCGCAAAACAAACATGCAACGCGGCAACACATCTAGTTACAAAATATGCCCGGCGTTTGCAGCCTCGCCGCATTTGGAGATTGGGATGCCGGCGTCGGCGGGCCGCGGCAGTCGTGATCGACTTTTATCACTGGAATATTCTCAGTGAATATTGCAAATGTCGTCGTCACCGACACCCATGATGGTCGTATTTTAGTTCCGTTTCAAATATTGTTTTCTAAATCGAAAGAATCATTTGTAGTCAATTTTCTAAATTGATACTACAAATTCGCAGTAGAGGTAATCACAATGGGTAAATGATCATATACATATATATGTTGGGTTTAGTGTAAATAAAAACATCGATAACGTTCTTTTATGATAAATTCTGTATAAGGGACACATTCCAATTATTGGTCACCAATTACACTAGCCGTGTGCATCGCGCATGGACAGTGCGTGCATATACCGCGGTCACAACTGGAGGGTTAAATGCATCAGAATACTAGGCACAAGTAGGGCGACGAACTGCGATCGATTGCGCGCTGCCGCCCGCGCCTCGCATCGGCGAGCCGCGTTGCAAGCCCGCCCGCCCAAGCCTACGTCCACGAACTTTGCGTGAGATGCAAATTATGCTCGTATAGTATTGCATTATGACGGATGAGGGTAACATGCATTATTTGCGAAACAGCAAGATTAAAACTTTTGTATATCTTAAGTTATTAAAAAACCGGCCAAGTGCGAGTCGGACTCGCGCATCGAGGGTTCCGTACAAACCTGTAGATATATGAGTAAAAGTTCACCCATCACGACAATCGAGTCATAGTTATGGTATTTTTATTGTAAAATGAAATCCATAACATTACAATGTTGAAAGCTAGAGGAGTGTAAATTTAAAACAAAGGTCTCTTTATCGTTTCAGTAATCCTTTATTTTATATTACCACATATCATTTATTATATAATATAATTGAAATACCTATACTAGCCTTGCAGTAGTCTTGCAAAAGTTCTTTTATCAAAGTTATTTATTACAAAGTTTTTTTAATCACTATTTAGAAATCTGGTTCTAAAACACTAATTAAGTATTCAATTGGAACCATATCTATAAAGGGTGACTGAACTAGCGTCTAGCTGTTGCTGTTATCAATATCGAGCCAAAACGAGCAAAAAAAAAATCACGTTTGTTGTATGGGAGCCCTCTTAAATATTTTTTTTATTCTGTTTTTTAATATTTGTTGTTGTAGCGGCAACAGGAATACATCAACTGTGAAAATTTCAACTATCTGACTATCACGGTTCATGAGATACAGCCTGGTGACAGACGGACGGAGGGACGGATAGCGGAGTCTTAGTGATAGTCCCGTTTTTTGCCCTTTGGGGGCGGAACCCTAAAAACGTCCAAGTAAAACTTTATGTTCGATTCTGAGCAAATAGACCCAGCGTGTGCTTTAAACTATTTGAAATAGTTAATTGTTAGCTAAAACACTTGAAATAGGTAATTGCTAACTGTTAAAGTTAAAAATTAAACACGTTAAAATACGTTAATTTCACAAATGACAGTTGTTTAGGTTAGTCGTAAGGATATTGACATTAATTTAATGTCACAAATCCCAATATCTATATTTTGACATGTTTAGTTTCTAACTTTAACAGTTAGTAGTTAACTGTTACAAATGAGAGTTTGAAGCGCACCGCTGTTAATAACTAAAAAATATACCGAAAAACATACCGAATTAAACCATATGAGTAAGAGTGAGAACTTACAACAGAGGACGTGACTACGATCGTCCAATTAAATTATATCGGCAGCCCGTTCTACGTGTACGCGGCGGGTGGGTGCCCGCCGAAAGCCTCCCAATTAGTCGGAGCTCAGACGCTATCGCGTTGTGATTGCGGAAAGAATTATTACGTTTTATATAGTGTTCGCTGTCCGAGCGAGCAATTTACGAGGAAATAGGGCAGGATAGGGCAGGCATCGCCCGGCGTACGGCCCTCGGCCGGCTCGTGCTTGATTAAAGGGAAACAGAATCGACATGAGCTCCACGGAGACTTATTAAATTTTCTCCCCGGGCGCGAGGCAAACAATGGAATCTTTATCTTCGGTTAGATAACGGCGTTTGAGCTCGCGGCGCACGGCTGGGTACGGCGAGCTGCAGGTGAAGGCAGCTAAGATTTCACCTGTTCTCGATCTCCTTCCTGCATTATTTCCGCAGATTATTAGCAGATTCACAATCACCAAGAGAGGTTTTAAATGTGATGAAACGGAACTCGCATCAAATGAACGGCATAGACGAAAACACAAATAAAACGAAGACGGAGGAATGAAGAAAATCTCCACTTTTTGGTTGAACGCCTTAATTGTGTCACCTATAATATTTTAACGATGATTAATATGAAGAACATACCGATTATTTCTCCGTGGTAGATGTGTGACGTATCTACGTCGTGCAGCTCGCCATTGGAACCCTCCACCTGAAGAAAAAACAGAGTTTTACTCAACTCGTTATATTGTTTTTTAAACGTTTTGTGAATTATTATACGTGACGCCCTTCACTGCCAAATTTGTCATAATTGTGGTAACCGTAGCGGTCATTATTTGTTCTATAAAATGAGAGCGTAGACGACGATTAAAAGATTTCATAAAATCGAAAGCAATAAATCATTTTACAATGATGGAAAACGATTATCTGCACGCAAGTAACCACCTTCGATAACTTAATAATGTCATAAGCTCGTTACCTTAATTACTAGTAATTTAAGCCGACGCCTTGTATCTATCCGTTACTGGATATCTTTCGGAACTCGATCAAAGTTCGCGGATCTTATGGCTTTACAGGTTAATCCGGGTCCGGAAATACTTACAGGTTAAGGATGGACTTCAATTAATTATCTTAAACTTGTATCATGATTAAGTTACAAATAGTTGATTGGTTCGTTAAAAATAACGAAGACATCAAATAACGTAATGCATAATCTAAAACACAAACAGAAAGTGCTGCTCAAATAAATAAAACAGCTTAATACAAAAATTTATAAGTCACATCGAGGTTTTCATAATATACGTTTGTCTTAATATTAAGCAGATATCTGAAATTATATGTTTAATTTAACACATGAAAAAAATCGACAGACGAATAGAAGGACGCGAGGGGGTTCTTAAAAATCCCGTATTTGTTCCGTTGGAGATGCTGAATCCTAAAACGCAAACATTAAAATGGAAACATTTAAATTAGAAACAGGAAAAAATGTTGTTTACTGTGCTTACAAGTTACTAATGCATTGGTAATAAAAGGTGGGACAAGCGTAATTTACAAAAAAAAAAAACAACGAAAAAGCATAAACTGACTTTTGGTAATACACGTAGGTATCAATATTGTAAGCGACGTTTCGTTCATAAGTAATGAGATAAAGTATGAGAAGAACGTCGCTCTCGATTAGGACACTCGAAGAATGTGGAATGTCACAATCAACGAAGGTCTTCCATAACATCAGAGGACATTCGCCGAAATAGATATGTCAAAACGAATAGCCCGCTGGCTAACGATACCACTAATACAAATACCGAAATTGATACTAAACCCCGAGTACAATTGGTAGCGCACCTTGAAATCACGTCCGAAAGCGGAAAGGTCTCGCCGCAGCCTCAGCTTGAAGTGTCTGCCGTGTGCGCGAAAGTCGATGCGCAAGTCGGGCGGGTGCGGGTCCGTCGAGCGGCGCAGGCGCGCGTGCTGGCCGTGCACGGCCGCACAGTCGTACTCCAGCGGGTCGTAATGATCGATGTACTCGTTCAGACGCCGCCGTCTCGATGCTGCAACAAAACGTAAAGTTACAAATTAAGAATGAACAGATTGAAGTACTAAGCAAAAATAATGTGAAACAGGGGTTATTATTTACATTTCTTTTTTCTGCGTTTTGTACATAATATTTACACCTCATAAAAAATATACTTTTCTTGGAATTACTATAGTAAAAGTAGTTTATTTAACTATTAATTAATCTTAATGACATGGTGGTCTAATTATGTTCTAAACACGAACTCTTACATATAATATGTGTAATGAGATATTACCCACAAAGTTACAACGATGTAAAAGTAGAGGGTTGAAAAATAAATAAATGTTGCCTAAAAATACATATAAAAATCGCGTCTATGATCTGTCTGTTCGTAACGCACGTATAGTTCGAAAACCACTAATATGATCAACACGATCCTTTTTTTTATGAAAATACATTATATATGGTCAGGTTTTGAATACGTTTGATTAAGAGTAGCTTAGAGGCGTAGTGTGGAGCGGCACGGGGCAGCGGTGGCAATGCCACTCACCATACATATATTACATTGAATAAACAAAAATTTAAAAAAACCGACTTATATTTTAGAGTTCTTCTAAGTAAAATGAAATGAAAAATGTTACACTACTTAAGGCCAAGTACAATGCCAAACGCAACGCGTCACGCCCCACACTGTTTCGTGAAAAGGAGAATCGACTTAAAGCGGCAGAGTAAGGAAGATGGATTGTCATTTAGTTACGCAGAACTTTTGTCGTAAGCGACATTTTAGTTTTATTTATAATGAGAAAACTATTTATTATAAACAAAAATGCTTAAGGCCAACCCTGTATAATTATATTTTACTAATAATGTTTAAATTTTGTTTTTTATCGTTTGTCCTGTTAGAAATTTATTGGTATTAGTGTTTTAAGTGAACGTACTTTTAGTATTTTTATCATAAAGAACGTGCTGTGTATTTAAGCTTTCCTACGGTAGAACTCAGAACATATTTTGTATACTTAGAATTTTTTGAGTTTGCTAGGTATAACAGTTTTCTAGAAATATTCGTTTAAAGGTACCCATAATCAAAGCATACTTGTTTTAAAACATCAATTATTACGATAATATATGTACTTACAATTACTGTTATTTTTGGAGTCGGTGTTAGCCAAGAAAACACTAAAATATATCTAGCAATAGACACCGACTTCAAAAATAACAATAATTGTAACTACATTATATTATCGTAATAATTTGATTGACTTTTTAAGTAGTCTAATATTTTTCATTTCATTTTACTTAGGAGAACTCTAAAAAATATTTTGATCATTGTTTCTTTTTCATAGGTACGTGTTGCGTTAAATTCGAAGTGGGTAGGTACCTACTTACTTTCTTGCGTGGTAAACACATAGATCGTACCTACATATTTATGAGTAAAAAAGTAAGTGGATTATTAAGTTGTAGAAGAATACGCGATTACTTTTTTAGTTTTTAGTGCATATTAATTTGTTTTGGAATAGTTTATTTTTCGAAGTCATTTTTTTATTGTTAAAATTTTTAATTTTTAGTGAATCTGAAGTACACTAACTAATTTATCGGAATATGGGTAGACCTACTAAATGTGCTGCTCATAGACCGCACCCTTACTGTAAGCCGTTAAGGAGTTCCATTGATTATCATATTCGACTAAGACAATTGCTTGACCATAACGACCTTACGGTAGGTGACTCAAATATTCGTATAGCCTGTAAAAGATTCGGCCGAGTATCGTTAATTTGCTCTTAAGAATTGAAGAGTTCTGTTACTATATCATGAATCCCTCAATCAGAACCTAATCAAACTCTCAGCAAACTACCCTTGAAGTACATCCTTTTCAATAAAAAGAATCATCGAAATCGATTGGTGTGATATTGAGTTATTCGTCCATTTGTCGCGCACATACTTAATGCAAATTTAAGACTTATATGGTTTTCTCACGGACGCCATTAAAATGGGACCATATGAGAAACACCAGCTTTCAAATAAAAAAATTCACCAAAACCGATTAACTCAGTCGAAAGTTCTGAGATAGTAAACATAAAAAAATACAGTCGAATTGAGAACCTCCTCCTTTTTCGAAGTCGGTTAAAAATGTATAATAATCAAGACAGACGCGCCCACTAAGCTCCGCAATACTCCCGCAAAAAATTTTAGGAATCCTTACACTCGGTCGCCGTGTGATTTACTCGTCCGCTTACCACATTGTTTTTGTCACAATTATTCTTCAATAGCGGTCGTTGGGTAAACAGATCGGTTTACGATCGATTCATTTAATTTTACCTTGTTAATTTTAAATATTATATTAATACAATATTAATATAATATTTATTATATTGCATTATTGTATTATATTGCTGTATCGTACTACATATTGTATGTGATACTACAAACTAGCTTATACACAAAAAAAAAACATAACGTTCTATATTTGCTGAATACATTATATGTACTTGTATTTATACAGGAAGAAAAATTTATTTGTTTGGTTTGCTTGTCACGGTACAGGGGTGGAGAAAGCGATAAGAATTGAGTGCCTCAAAGAGAATGGGGTGGGGGGAGAAAAGAGAGAGACAGAGACATGAAGTGAGGTGGAGAGAGAAAGTGGAAGTGACGAGACGGAAAGGGAGAAGAATTAAGATTGGAATTTTTAATGAAATTAGGACCAGAAGATTTAGTTAACATAGATGCTTCAATAAGGATCCATATCTCGTTAAGTTTATTTATCCACGCGGGCAGAGCCACGGGCAATATAGCTAGTACTATTTGTATGTAACGTATCATCTCATTGCAAAATTGTTGACACAATTTTTAATATTGTTTCACTTCAATACTATGAATTTCAAAAAGTTGTAAACGATTAAACATAAAAATATCTGTTTGTAGCAGGTATTATCTAACTTAATAATAAGCTACATTATTACAAAATTTGCGGAACAAAATTTAAATTTAACCAATAAAATTCGGAATCGAACTGGAAAGTTAAAGCATTTTTTATTCAAGTGGGGCAATTCGAGTGGCACTAAATCTCCATTCGACTCCGCCCGGGCCGCGTCGGCGTCCGAACGCCGATGGCGGCGAGGACGAGCTAACACTAAGCACGAAACGAATTAAGGCCAATGATGCTGACTATGACTCAGTGAATGAGTTGGGACTTCCCGGCTAATACAAAAAAAAAAACTATGACTATAAAAAAAAATCACTCATAATAGGCTCAAGTAGTCTATCTCTATACTTGGTTGAAATACATAAACATATATATTTGTATATCTATTTGATATACAAATTTTAAAAGCACGACGTGTCAAACATCATAACTATTATAAACACTATTTACTTCAAAATTTATAGAAAGAAGCATCGAGCTTTTAATAATCACATTTCAATTCATATTACTTTTTAAATTCTGAAATACATTTTACTTTTAATACTTTTTAAATAAAGCATTGTTCATTGAAATGAAATCTCTTTTAGGAGCGTTGGGTATTTTTGAAATGGGAAAAAACCATTGAACTTGCGTCACTATTACCGTTACCGTAACCGACACCTCTGTATATAAGTAAGTACATGTATTGTGTATATACGTACATATATACACATGCATGTTGGCATTTTTTGAGATGGGGAAAAACCATTGATCTCGCGACACTGTTACCGTTACGTAACCGACACCTCTGTATATAAGTATCTACTTATATTGGCCCCGATTACACGACATTTACACGAGAATTGAGTTTGGGTTGAAATACATTGATAATATAACTATATATAATATAACCATATATTGTGTATATACGTACAACATAGATATTAGTTCATGTAGGAACTTTTCGTATTGTATTTGGAAATTTACGTTTTAGGCAATACATTGCAATTTTTGAATGTAAAATAATATGCATTATTTTTCATGTATGGATAGCACATTAAATGAAAATGGTAATATAATTTTTGTAGTAATAGTTTATGATAATGAATAAAAACACTTCATTTAAAACTATTTCTGCACAGTAAAATATTTCCTGACGATTCAAAAAATACACATGTAATTGTTCAATTTTTCACTTCTATCGGCAATCCCGGAGTGTTTTTGACGTGACAACGTCTTAAATTAGGTTGCGGCTGGGAGTCACTTATGAAAAAGGTGTAACGCTCGGTAACGTAACGATGAGTCACCGAACGAGAGAGAGGCCCGCCGAATGCCTTGCGTCTCTCTCCCACTCAACTATGATCGGTCTGCCGCGCGCGCAGCAGAGAATGTATTGCAAGTTATTGTATGTATATTTGTATATAAATACGTATGTATGTGTAAAGGTAAAAAATAAATTTTGTTAATATGAAATTCAGTGCGAGATTCTTTGTATAAATTAATGTTTTAAATATAATTCTTTGTATAAATAAATGTTTTAAATTGTTACTATTATTTCATCCTTCTTCCTACTATACGAATGAATATTCACATTAAAATGATTTTACCATTCAAAGTCGTTGTCACGTAAAACTTTCGCCCGTATACCGACTTTACAGGCAACCAAATTTTTATGTTCAATTCATTCTGTACTTTTTGCGTTGGAAAATGTTTATTTATTCGTTTTAATACAGAAATCACATAGACAAACTTGAACGTGCTAGCCTTACGCCATTAGGAAGTTTCAGTGCTCTTCACACTTCTGTCATCAGATTCTTGTTGTCTGATGTAATGAAAAATGTTCATTGTAACAAAACAAATGACGACAAATTCGACTCTCCTACCATATGATATTAGGCAGTTCTAGTTTTTTTTTGTGACCTTTAATAAAAGCTTGTAATTACGTTTTATATTTTACATTTATTTACACCTTTTTAGCTAAAAATCATTCATTATCTACTAATTTCAAGTAATGCATAACTGATGCAAGGTATCCTGCTTACCAGTTAATTTTGTGCAATTCAGTTCATCAATCTGAGACTTGACCGTTAGAGACTTGACCCTACTCAGAACTATAGACGCTTGTATGTATAACATTTCATGTCCATGTTACATATTTACAATTGATCAATGCCCTCATGCGTCCTGCCTAAATTCTGATCAGCAACATCATTTCATGGTAAAATGATTTTTATAGTTTTTATGGTTTTTTATGGTTATTATAGTTTTTATATTTTTTGGTGTCGATCTTCAGTATATCGCGATCCAGATGCACTCTTGCCGGCCCTTCTATAATATATTTACCTGGAGTGGACCACTAGAAGATGGATAACAAAAAAATACCAAGTTCCTGTGGTCAAGTTCCGACTCCTCAGTTAGACCCGAAAAACCACCTAGGATGAGAATACTTGTCAAAACGAGTGAATCAGACGAATCTCGATGGGGTTGCATCGTTTTATTACAGAATTCCTATGGTGATTTTACGCCTTCATCTTCAGAATAGCTGCATATTACCATAATATTGCATTGTTATCCGAGTTACACATATATAGAACAGTTCAGCTCAATCGAATATCTGGAAATAGCTCAATTCGAACTTCCAAGATTTACAGACAGACTTAGGGACCCGTGAAGCATAGTAAATATAAAAGCTTGTAAAATTGAGAGAATGACATCAAACTATATGCAGATCCTAACATTGACAACTCCACACGTTCTTTGTTCTAAATACGCCATCTTATCTCAACGGGGTATCTATAAAGAATCCATGGAAGTGGTCCAGCTCCATTAATTCTCTGGACATAGCTATAATCAATGCCTATCGATACCAAACGAAGCACCGAGGCATCACAGTGACCTAGAATACACGAAAACGTAAAATATTTTTAAAGCGTCCCTCTCTAATCGTGTCCCCCGATGTACTTTTCCCTGTACCACCGCACACAAACGGAAAGTAAAAGGCGAAACGGCAGGGTATAGCACTGCGAGTTAAAAAGAGTTATAAAAAGTCCGCGGATGCGCCTCCGCGGGCGTCCCGAGTCCGCGCCGCCGCGGGCGCTCCGACATTCGGACCGGGATTTGGACTTTTCGCGATGCGAGATTTCCCCGAGACTAATTATTATCATCACGAACTCCCGAAGCGGTCTCGGCCGAGGCTTTCGATCCCGGAGACAACGGGTCGTCCGTAACTCCCTGCCGGAAATACGAATTTAATGAGCGTAAAAATCAGATCGTATATTCTTCGCGAGCGAGAGTTATGGTTTGAAACTTAGTCGGGAGTTTTCGTTCTGTGAATGTTAAAATCTGTTGAATATGGAGGTGAATTCTCTTTTCCAGATTGCCTTTCCTTTTTTTTTTTGATAAATGAGGTTAGTTAAAAAATCTGCATAATGGAATGATTTTAATATAACATTCTGACATTAAATATATTTATGTATCTATAAAATATTAATCTGTGTACATTTTTCAGGAAGATCAATAATAATGGTTTTTTTTTTTTAATAAATAATACTCTTCATAAATTATTAACTCGCTATTAGTTTGCAGTTGTATATGTCTAATATAGATTGTTCACAGTTGGAAATCTTATTGTATTTAATGGATTACACACTAATTGCATTAACAACTATAAATTTTCGCCCATATAACAGGCAAAGGAAAAACTCTGCTCCCAGGATATCAATGAAGTAATCATCCATAGTATGAGCACAAACGCATAACTGTTAGGTTAAAATTTATTCTAAATTAAGGCTACACGATATAGGTATATCAAATCAGGAATTTCCTACCTACTTCTAACATACGCATTAGATCAACAGAGTGCAAACTCAATAACGACTCATTAATGTAAAATACAATAAAATTTTAATACAATACAGTCGTAAGATTTGAAGTTCATTTTCAAACAAAATTTATAGTGCAGTCAAACAAAATAGATATAAAAGAAACACAAGCAAATTAATGATTAATTTTTTTTATTTTAAATTAATTATTAGAGCTGAGTCAACTTTCTGACGATCGGTATAATATATAATATTAGGTCGGGGAAAAAAGTTTTTCGTATTTTATATGTAAAAAATTGCAGTAAATCTCTTTGGTTGTGCTGTTAGTATCTGGCTAGTTTTGATACCATTAAATAGAAACGATGTCCCGCCATTTTTCAATTGTTTTTCTGTCCACCAAAATTAGTGAATCTAACGTAGAAATTCGATACGTTTTGAAGTTTTATTACAAAAAAGGGAAAAATATACCATAAGTCGCAAAAAATATTTATGACTTTTATTGACCTAATGAATCGTTAGGAGTAGCACAAAACTGGTTAAAGCGTTTTGATATCAAAGACGAATCTCGCTCCGGTCGACCTGTTACGGATAAAGTAGATGCGATTTTGGAAAAAGTAGAGCGAGATCGGCGTATTAGTTCTAAGGAGGTAGCTGAGGAGCTGGGGATTGACCACAAAACAATTTCGATCCATTTGAGAAAAGCTGGATACACAAAAAAACTCGATACTTTGGTCCCATACGAGCGCACTGAAAAAAATCTAATGGATCGTGTACTCATTTGCCATTCTCTATATTGACACGTAATGCAACCGTACTGTTTTTGAAAATATTAATCACTGGTTGTGAAAATGGATTACCTACGAAAAGAACATGCGAAAAAGATCATGATCAAAGGGCAAGCGAGCTCCACAGACTATAGCGAAACCCGGAAAAGATTGGAAAGGTATTATTCATTATGACCTTTTAACGCCGGGAAAAACCATCTATTCGGATTTCTACTGCCAACAGCTGATAAGATTCAAGAAAGAAGTAGAGAAAAAACGTCCAGAGTTTATTAACAGAAAGGATGTGGTTTTTTTACCATGATAACGTTATTACCATACACCTTTTAGTCACTCACAAATATTGAGAGTTTGGTTGGGAAGTGATAATGCGTTCACCTTATAACCCCGACCTTGCATCCTCAGATTTTCACTTGTTTCCGTTTCTTCAGAATTCTTCAGGCAGTGTGAGGTTAACAACAAGGGAGGTCTGTGAAAACTACTTGTCACTGTTTTTTATCTGAAGTTCCAGAATTTCTACAGCAATGGGATTATGTCACTGCCTACAAATTGGTAAGAAGTTATTGATAAAAATATAAATATATTATAATTAAATTTAAATAAAATATGATAGAAATGATCATGAATTCGTATATAAAATACGAAAAAACCTATTCCCCGACTTTGTACCTTAAATTGTGAATAAACAATTATTATTCTTCTCGAGAGTAATCAATCTTTACAATCCCTTAAAGTTCACAGAGAAAACCTCTCAAAAGTTATATTAGAACGTCGTCATTCATTCGGTCCGCGTGAACTTTAAGAAACTGTAAGACTGAGTATGCAAAGGAAACGTCACGCGAGCAGCTCACCGCAGAAACGGCGAGGGCGAGGGCGAGGGCGGTGCTGGGACGGCCGGGACGCGAGCGCGCGTGCATGTAATATTGAATAGGTGGGCTGTCTGCGAGCCCATTTACATGTAGATGTATCGGGCGGCGCGGGGCCTCGCCGACGAACGACTCGGACTACCGACGAATAAGAATATTTCCGGTTCGCCGTGGCGACGCGGGAGGAGCGCCGGCCGGGGGCGCGGGCCGGGGGTCGGGGTGCGCCTCGGCCCGTGCTTTATCGCTCTATCCTATCTCAATTTACTGCTCAATGAGAATACATTGGCCGCCGTCGACGCGACGCGGTCCGGCAGCGCACGACGACGTCCGGGTAGCGAGTTCTACGACGAGTATTTGTCGAACGTAAGCTGCGAAGAAATACGTCGCAAGTTTCTCGTATTTCATAATCATGAATTGAATCAGCGATTCCATATGCAGGTAGAGGTTGAGCTCATGGAAACCCCCAGCGCGCGCGCCGCCGCCGTCGCGCTCTGCGGCGGGACGCGGCTGTGGATGGGGGATGCGACGATTCACGGATTACACGCTCGTCCCTCTGCGGATACGGAACTTTGTTGTGTGTACAAGCTTATAACTTTTTACGTTGTTTTACTTACATCCTCATTCGGCCAAACAGAAAGCTTATTTGTCGAGCTAATTATATGTGTAATATAATATACTCACCTATATATAGTACCTAAATAACCGTGAAAGAAAGAAATTTTGTTTAATACAAATATAATTAACGTTCATCGGTCTCGATTTGTAGCGGTCGATCAGTATTAACAAAACAAAAATAAAACTATTCGCTAGTTAATACACGCAACGTGTGCATTTCGACGAACAATGTAAGCACAAAAAAAAAAATAAAGCAATTACGTGAACTTGAAACGTAATCGTAGTATAAGCGGTGCGCGTGACACGAACGCGTTACGGCACGACAAATGGTTCATTGAAAAAGTCTTCGGAGAGCAATATCTGGCGCACGACACGGCATACGATCTCGGTCCCACACCGCGCTGTGGGGCGCTATAAATAGTTTATTGTATTTAATTGCCCGCTGCTAGTGAGGGATTCGTCGCCGACGCTGTGGAGAGGCGCTCCCTCCATTGTAATTATAATTTTATATACACGCCATTCCTAATTATTTCGCGTATGGAGCATAAAATGAGCATGTTACAACACCTTGCCTCGCATTATAGTACATACTTTTTAGGATTCCATGGTCAATAGGGAACCCTTATAATTTCGCCATTTCCGTCCATTCGTTCGTTCGTCCGTCTGTCTCTTTGTCTGTCCGCGTCTTAGCTCTCGGAGACTTTTAATACTAGAAGGTATGTAATTAATCACGTTGATAAAGTGGTAGAATTAAATCTTGAAAAAAGTTCTTTAAGGTACCTCCCTCACATGTAAAGTAGGGATGAATTCTTTTCCTTTGATGTGGGGTGTCGTTGGATAGCCCATTAAAAAATATTAACGGTCTGCGAAAACCATTTTTCGAACAAACACGTATAGTATCAGTTACCTGTTTTAAACTTTCATTATAGGATACTATTCTCAATGAGAAGCAAAGAAAGAAAAAAACGCAAGAAACTATAAATCGAATGACTGACATATTTTTAAATAACATTCTGTGTCATCAATATGAATCTGAATCAATATTCCGATCTATGCTGAAAGATTTATAAAGCATTTGATATTAGATTACATTATTATTTGCATTAAAAAAAAAAAAAAACAAAACGTTTGTCTACGCCCGCCGTGGATAAATGTATTGACGAATACTTTTATGTCTTTTAGTCATGGCGTTTGCCATGTGCATGGCGTTTGCCTTACCTAGTGCCTAATTTTCATATTGCATAATTTCGATCGACGAGTGATTAGCACTTATTAGTATACACTAGTTAAAATTCTGAAAGTCACGGTCGCTTATTAACAAACTGAATCCTAAATTAGCTACGATTTCACCTGTACTTGACATATATTATCTATTTCTGGACAAAACGATATCGAAATTTCTCAAATTATTAAACACACTTACCTGGTGTGGTGCATCGAATTGAACTGATCACATCTTGTAGCAAAACGTACGCATTAATTGCGGAATTTACAAGCATGCGTAAAATGTATAAAAGAGGCTTTTAAATGATAGCTTGAGCAGCCTGATGATATATGGATGTTAAGTGTGCAACTTACATTTTACAAAGAACAACTTAAGAGAAACAATGCCATTTTACTAACACCTAACTTTTTGAATTGTGGGGGGAGACATCGTCACGTCAAAACGTATCATCGCCATGTTGCCAATTTGGCACTTTCAATTGTTACACATTACGAGTTACCTATGCACCACATGTAATGTCAAGCATGCATACCGTATTTTGATCGTGATGAACGTTTAGATGCCAAAAGTGTATAACAAAAATTCTTCGAAATAGAAACGAAGAACCTAAGATAATAAAATAATCGCATCGTCAAATATATATTTTTTCTATGTCGATGTCTCCTCTCCCCTGTCGATTTTAAACATTAATTGAAACATTAAAAAGATGTATACTGTATATAATCCATAAAAGTTTCATTTCGTGCACACGTCACGTTTTTTCATTTTGTAATAAGTGCTTTTGTTGTGGCTTTCTTCACTAAACGCAATATAATTTAGCATGAGAAATGTACAAATAATTTTTAATGAAAATATTTTCATTATGAACACGAGAATTCGTTCATAACTTTTTATAATCACAATATCAAGCAATTTTGAAAGTCTATTTCATAAGTGAAGTCGTCGAATAAAATAAAAATGAAGACAGCAAAAGAGAAAAATATTACTTTGAGTTGCCTATAGAATATTATCAAACCGAACAAGTACAAAATCACCATTTTGACCTTTTAAGTTAATAAATATCTACTATGTAATAGTTACTGTCTTACTACGTAGTTTACAGGCTCTGTGAAAACGAGTCAAGTTATATAAATTAGAATCTCACAGATAATAGGGTGCAAAGGAACTTATCTGCAAAACCTTACGATGTCTAAACCCTTTGTCAGGAATAATTAATTGTTCGAGACACCAATTTTCTGCACAGGCGTGCGATAAAAAGGAAGCAAGAGCGCAAATATACATAAGACATTAGTAAATAATTAAAGGAAAAACATACAGAATTAATCAGTAACGCAAACTATTTTCACACGAATACGGTTATACACACTTTTCAAATTATTCGTCAGTAAAACATATTGTACTGTGGTAAGTCAAATTTTGATCACCCCACTACTGAGGCTCACCCACCCACAGTTTTTTATTTCAGATCGAGAGGCTTGGGACTCGAGCCCCGTGCGGTGGTCCAGGGCGGGTCGTGGGCCGCTAACGGCCGTCGTCACCAATGTGATGACAACGCTTGCCTGAGATTGACAACTTAACGCGCTATCCACAACTAAGAGCGAGTGCATGAGTACGACTTAAAGGACTCATTGGTCGATTCGCTCATGGCCAGGATTGAACCCGGATCCTTCTGATTCGAAGGTGACGCTCTCAACAGCTGAGCTGTTATAGTTCCTTCGTGTGATATAACACATTTTTTCGGCGAGGTTTTATTCTTTACCAATTCGGTGGAACAAGAGACCGTTGTGAACAAATACTATGATAGCCGAATAATACCGTGAGGTCTTTTTCCTTACGTGTGACGATATCGAAAATTTATGAAAGCTTTCGACGCATAACGCGATCCCTTAAAAAAATGAAAACAATAATTTAAAATTAATGTTGACTTTTAAGAATAAGTCGAAGAAGCCTACTAGATAAACAAAATTAGATAAACAACATTAGAAAACTTTCAACAAAATTGATAACTGCTACAAAACTTGCGTATATTGTGTACCCGCATAGAAATTTGATTTGGGGTTAAATATGTGGTTAATTTAGTAACTTTATTAGTTAAGAATCATTCCAAATGAATTAGCTCTCAATGAAAAAAATCGCAAATGACTCGCTAGATCCGTTCGGAAGTTAAGAAGCCAGACAGACGCACATAGGCGTTGCACTTGTAACACACCTTTTTTTTTCGACGTCGGAGATTAAAAATTACCCCGACCGAAGTCGAACGCGAATTACAGGTCCATGTATTCGAACGATTCAAGAGTCACGAACGTAAGGAGAGTGTATACTTTCACTGGCAACACGGAACGAGCTATTAATTAGGCGGTCGCCGACGAGCGGCCGCGGAGAGCCGGCGAAGGTCGCAATTAAGCGTCGCCGGCCGAGCGACTGGTCGCGTCGCCTCGTGCGCTTTCTCCCGTGGATCGGCGCGGGTGAGGAACACGCAGTCCCGGGTTCCGTGCGCTGTGTGAAGGAACGTTTGTTCTTTTTTGTGGGACAAATTAAATTTACTTTCCACATCGCCCGTGCGGTTTAATCCCATTATTGACGGATGGGCGTCGTGCGAACGAGATACGCCGAAGGAACGCGAGTTCTTGTAAACGAAAAGAAACGGCGGCGGCATTACATACACTTTGTTTGCCGAACGAAAGAGAAATATCACCTCGAAACGGGGGTCGCGGAACGAAAGTTCTATGTTATTTATACATATGTGTATATAGATAGAACATTACGAACTGAATTAAGTTGGCTAATTGAAGTAACTTGCATAAATATACAAAAAAATATATAAAGAAATTTTACTTTATTTTAGAAACTATAGAAGAGGGCATGCAAATTGATCTTCAGAAAGTTCTTCTTGGTATTTTACAAAAAGAACAACCTAATCTTATTAACTTTTGATAAATGATTAAATATGTCATTTTTTTCAATTAGATGTCCGTCCACGATGACAATTTTAAAAGGTTCATAATGGATAAATAATGACCGAATCTACGTGAAAATTTTTATACTACTTTTGGAAGTTTGTAAGACATTTCACCATGATAGATGATGAACACAAGTAAGTGATAGACGTCACGGTGAATTCATTAATAAACTATTATGAGGAATAAATCATATAATATACATTCAACTTTCTAACGTTGTACAAAAGCATTAATTTCACAAAAAAAAAAAATACTGGACCACGCGGCCAATGATAATATAATGCATAGGTGTGTTTGCCGGTAGTACAGGTTTTCACCGAGTAACCGCAATCCACTCGATACGTTCAACAAGAAATCGAATTAACATGTTGTATTTATGTGAATTAAAAAACGCATAGTTTATAAATATGATATAAACTCGTTCTCCGAATAAAAAAAAGTATTAATATAAGATAGGTTACTTAATTTCATATAAACTTGACAAACTTCATTAACTTCACTTATGAAGGTTTAACATTCTTAACATAAAAGGTAAACAACCGAATTATAAATTCATGTATTATTGAATGTCTATTGTAGTAGAGTTACCAAACAGAAAGCATAAATGTACGCCAAAGCCAAGAACTTCCTCGCAAAGAATAAGTCACGCGCGTACACAAATTAATGTGTGCATGCATGTAATATTCTCGCGTGTACGTAAACACGCATAAATTTAGTTACATAAAAACATCAACTCATTCCTTCTACTAATTTTGAACTATAGATGGAGGTTGTATTTGAATTATTTTTTAAGAAAAGTACCTAACATTATTGATGTCAACAAAAGATTCCCTACTATGAAATTATTTGCAAATGGCGTCGGAGCACCTACGAGTGCACCGTTTACATTAATAACTATGCGTAGTTGCTTTACGCCACAAGTAACAATGTGAGCAAACCACAGATCATGTATTTCGCAGACTTCATAAGTGATCACGTAAAACATTGCGACAAACAGTTTTTAATAAAAAGGAACTGGTTGTATTTTACTGAGTTATCAAATTCGATTATTTAAGAAAAAAAAATATGCGTTCCGAATTCAAATTTCGTTCTATATTACTCTTTATGAGCAAAACTAGAATATTCTGTATCACTGAAAAATAAATCTACAACGAGAACATTTTTGCACAATTATTTTGTACCATATCATTTGAAGATTAAAACTAAAAGAAATCATTCGAAGGACTCCGAAAGGCGTTCAGACAAAACCTTTCTAAAGGGACTATTTGCCGCTGGTTCAACGATTTTAAGTGCGATGGAATAACTTTGGCATATGTAGAAAGGAGTAGCCGCACTTTGACGGCTGTCACAGAAGGAAACTTGCCGGCGGTAATAAAAATAATTCAATTGGCGAAACACATACGAAGAGATATACAGCAGACAAACGGAAAGCGTGCGTGAAATTCTATATGAGCATATTCGAGTTAGAACGATTCCGTTATTGCGTTAAGTTGTGTGAAAGCAGATTCGAGTAGAATGATGGCGTGACATTACAGCAAAATTTAAAGGAGGTTCCTCTCGGCGCGTTCCCGATATCGTACCGGGCGACGGGTCATGGATTCATCAGTATGATCCACAGAGTGTCAGTCAAGCGTGTGGCTGTTTCAAAGTGAATTAACGCCTACCGAAGTGAAGCGAGCGAGAAGTACATGGAAAATTTTGATCACATTTTTTTTATATTTCACAGATTATCTGGTGTCGTTATTGTTATGAGATCGAAGGTGTGATGCCTGCTGTTTGCCAGAAGTGTTTAGCGCTGTGAGCAGCAAGCGAGAGTACACCTGCCTTCGTGAGCTACTCCTTCGCCACAACCCGTCCATGCACTCGGCGCCCGAAACAAGGGATTTTCTGGAGAGATCACCAGTCAAACTTATAGATCACCTTTTCTTACAGTCTCGATTTGGTACTATGAAACTTGTATAAACACCGATGAAAGTTACACACTGCGTGTTGCCCGTACGTGAAAACTTAGAGCAAGAACTCGATTTGAATGAGGTGACCGATATGGAGCGTTGTGTCGTGTTTGTGTAGTCTTACTTTAAGCCAAACCTATACAGGTGATGTGGTGATTATGTTCTCGCAATAAAGTATATACGCATGCACGCAAAAAGCATGGTGAGCAAATGAAGTTTCCTATTTCAAATGTGCAGACGTCAATAATGGCCGTAAGCATACCACTTGTGTTGATAGTCAATTCAGTCGTACGTTATATAGATGGCTTGAACAAAATAAGTATTACTACAAAAATTTACAAAAAATATGTACATGTATGGCATTTTAAAAGATAAGTTCAAGTCTAAAATTCGTCGCACCTTTTTTGTTGGGGTTAATTTGACAATTTAAAAATATTGACAAATTTTGAAAAACTTACCAATTTAAAAACAAGATGGAACCCAAGTTTGAGTTATAAAGGTTTTTATATTGAAATGAAACATGACATAAAAAGGTTGTGGGGGGTACGCCGCAGTAGTGGGATGATTAAAAACCTGATACAACACAACTAAGGCAAATAGGCGTACATATTAACATAAAAAATCTTCATTTTTGTCATTTGTAATCCTATTAATATTGTAAATGTGAACGTTTGTACGTTTGTTACTCAATTGCGTTTTAACGGCAGAAGAGAATTATCTGAAATTGTACAGTAATATATTACTGTACCTATAATTTATTTCTTGTGCCGAATGATTAATGGTAACAACAAAGTATAAGAGAGATTCAAGTTTAATATCGTTACAACATAGGAAACGCGAGGAGGCTGGGATCAGGAACAAAAGTATAAATGGGATCGTTTCATAACAAAAGTATTTAGGACATTACTAGGTTACAGGCCCATAGCAAAAATTACCCTGTGAGATGACCGATCGCGAATTACGTTTAGAAGGCTGCTACTATACCAGGAAATGACTCTCAGCCTTATGACATCACTTTTGAACAATACAAGGGAGTACATGGGAAAATCTAATTGTCCAGGTGCTAATAAGAAATTACGATTAATTATTTTTGTATGGCTTTCTGCTAGTTGATAGGTAATTAAAAAAAATGACGAAAAACCAAGTGCCGTACAAAAGTACTGATACCGGCAGTCAGTATGAAGTAAATCGCCGATAATTGTAAAATCAGTATAGGTAATTTATTATTATACGGTATTCGTACAATCACTTTTCTATACTTATACAGTCACATTACCCATTATCGCCGTACATATTTATAGTGCAGGGGTGAAAAACCGGAAGTCGCAATCCTTTTCCGAAAACACGAAACTAAGAACAGTGCGCTTTAGATTCTAATTTGGACCAGAATTAGAATAAAACGCAGAACTAGAACTGCAATCGAAAACAAGGATAATATCGGAATTATAGTTAACAGTCATTGATCGATATAAATTATGAAAGATTTAATGTCCATGCGGGCGGAGCAGCGGATCAAAAATATAGTAGTATTTATATTTAATAAAACTGGTCTAAAAAATTGCCGACATAGATCACAATACAAAAACATCTATTACGAATTTAAATTGTATACATAAAATTAATAAAAACGCGATCAACATGTAGCTTGTACGTCTCTCATTTCTAAAAAGAGTGACTTGAAGTTTTACATAAACAAATTACGATACACAGGTTACGAGAAACCGAAAATAATTTATTTAAATGGTTGAGATACACACGGTCAAGTTCCGTTGGCTATTACATATTTAATCAACCATTTTTTTTTTTAATAAATTCAATGATTCATATTATTTTTTTTGCATATGTGTCAACAATTAGTATAATTTAATGTTTCAAAGAGAACAACTATACATGAGAATACTTCAGAATTATATTTATCATTCCTAAAAAACGCTCACAAGTGCTTCCCATTATGAGTCTTGCAATAAGCACTGTTAGCAAAACCGGCATTACCACAAAAAACGAAATGATAACATTATCATTTACTGAAAATATCATTGTTTGCTATCATTTAAATGCAGACATTTTTTTTGTGGTCGGGATAATTTGATTAAGAACACCAAAACAAATATATGAACACTTAACAACAACAAATTTTATTTTTGTGGGAACACCAAAATTCAATTAATCCTAGGCTAAACTAATAATGTTTTCCTCAATCTAAATTGAGTAAAACAATAAATTCTCATATTTGGTTCACTTGCAATCGGAAGATAGTGTAGTATGTAAACCTGAGCATATATATGCTAGGACCTATGAAAAACAACTGGAAATAAATACCTAGATTTTGCTTATTAAATTAGAGAAATACTTAAACTAATTCGCACTAAAATGAGGCTTGTTCAACGGGGAATCGTCTGACGTGTTATACTTTCTAAATAATATATAAAAGGATATCATAATAGATACACTATTTACTCAGACATAAGAAATTACTACCTTTATGGTAACTTACGAGTAACGTATTTTTAAGATTGCTGTGTGTGTAAAATGTGACGTTTAAAACGTGCTTGAGAATTCAAAGTGAATATAATCGCGCTTTGTATACCAATCACTTACCTATACGTTATAAATTTTAATTAGAATCCTGTTGACTTTTGAGCTTACTAAGTAACTTAGGATCCTCTTTTAGGGCTTCGCCCTTTGCATGTTTTTCTGTATAATTGTGAAAATGACGCGAACGCAGCTTTAGTTCAAGGACGAAAGATCATAAACACGAGCAACTGCTTGTAAGGGAGTTGCACTAAAAGATAAAAAAGAGTTAATTTTAAATTAAACCTAAGATTTGATAAATGATGTACAAACAATGTGTTAAATCGTACGGTTAACGTTCGCTATTTGCGTTTTTTTTTCGTGATTGCTCAAAAAAAAAACGAATTTTCATTATTGGCGTATTGTCTTAAAATACCGTTGGAGTTCATATTACGGAGCATAAATGATTAAAATGGAAATCATAAGGGATAGAACGAGTTATAACATTAGGGGTCTTCCATAAATTACACGTCACATTTTAAGGAGGGCCGGGGGGAATCAAAAGCTTTGTGACGTCACATACCAAAATACGAAAACGCGAAATTTATATGTAAACGATAAATTAAAAAAATATTATTAACTCGATCTACATTCATAAGCTTTATGTAGGTTTAAGTCGTCGGCGAGTGCACGCTCGCCGTCACGCACGCTCGTACGTTTCGCCATTGATCTATGAAAAAGGGAAGATGCAGCCCCGCGCTCAAAAACGGCCGCAGTAAATGAGTACCAAAACAGACAGTTTAGCACTCACTCTATTCGGTATAGTTTCGTTGTACCATTCGTTACGACATCGAAGTGTTCTGATAAAAAAATTGCAAAAATAATTAATTCATGTAAAAAAAAAATGGAAAAACTATTGTTTTTATTTATTTACTTCTAAATATAAAATTGAAAAATATGTGACGTCAGACCAGGGTGAGGGAGGGTTTTCACAAGTGTGAACATCCATTCGCAGACGCCGCGTGCACGACGGCGTCGGGGCGGTGCACGGCGACCGTAAAAGCGAAGACGAGCGCCGGCCCGACAGAACGGTTCTTTGAGCCGGCGTCGCGCGTGCGCCGCACATGGCGTTAATAGCCACCGGGCACAAATGAGGGGCGCGCGCCGCGGCTCGTCCCCGCTTCTCTTGCGCGTTACGCCGTTTATAATAATATTATTATTATGAAGATGTACAGACTACGGACCCGTGTCGTGTCCCAGGTGTACAGACCGGTTTATTTGCACGAGCCCCTTATTATGGTGATGATATCGCAAGGCTTCAATCTAATACAGTATCCTTGCTAATATTTCAAACAACGAAAGTGACTCTTTGTCTATTACGTGTTCTCGCCTAAATCGCCATATCGATTTTGATGAATTTGATATGGAGATACTTTCATACCAGAGAACGGTCATAGATTACTACTCATTGCTTTTTGACTCCTTGTAACCAGAACAATTATGAGTCATGAATTTCATTTTATTTCAATGTTTCCTTTATTAAAATAGGAGCGGTGTCAGAGTGGGCGATCAGGATTGAGAGAGAGGGGAGGAGAAGATATGGGTAATTATTTGAAATTTGGTTAACTTGGTGTTAGCGTCAATTTTCACATATTTATATTAATTTTATCCAATATTTGAAACTACTTAGCGATGTTATAAAGTCCATTAAATTCGGTCAGTCATTTTGATATACATCATAATATTATTTATTTCCAAAAATTGCCACTTCTTACTCCAAACATCAGGCCCTAGCCATGTAAGATCTCCCGAATTTAATATTCATTTCAGTGTAATTTTAATTCCATAAGAATAATTTGATTGAACTCTACTTTATACTCGTTTATTGTACATTACTAACATTGTTCTTACAATTTAATTTATAATAACATTTTATTTCATCACATTGTTTCAAGTTAAAAAGTGTAAGTGATAAAAAATATCAGGCCCTAGCCATTTACGAAATTCATAAATACTCGCCATCCCGGCATATGACGTTGACATAACTCATTCAATACGATAGCATCGGTGTGAAGTTAGTTGTAAACACGACACAAGCCGCGGCAGCCATCTTGTTATTAGAGAGCGCCGACTTTGCTTCGCAAACACGTGCTGTGCCAGTCAAGCTCTCAGGCCCTAGGTAAGTAGTTTTAAATATAGTTAATTACTAATTGATTTCATTACTTATTGTTAATATAGTTTGGCATGCCTTGTTATTTTGACCGCCTATTGGTTTTGATGTTGATTTTAAATAATAGGTTTCATTTGATTTTGTTTCGTTTCGTCGGGCCCTAGTCCGTCAGCCCCTAGTCATAATAAGGACTAGGGCCTGACGCCACATCTAGGGACTGATGGTTTAACGTGTGATGCATGGTTTTAACATAATACCACAATATATTTGTTGTAGAATATGGCGCCTAGAAAGAAAACAACATTGTCAAAAGAGGAAATTGCAAAAAAAAAGTCTGAACAGGCAAAAAGACGGTTGGAAAAAATAAAAAATGACCCTGTTTTGCTGGCAGAGTACAAAGAAAAGGAACGACTTAAATATCTAAAGAAAAAAGAAAAGGGACAACGGAAATGTGTAAAAGACATGACGCCCCGTGAACATAGAAAGGCAAGAAAAAACTGGGTCGCTTATTCATCAGATTATAGAAAAAAACAAAAGATTCAAGAAAATACTGATAAGTACGCGAACCAAAATACGCCGCCATCATCGGAAGATGAAATTATTCCTGAGGTTCCTTTATTAAATAAGGAAAGAGAAGCTGAAGCAAGAAGGAGTATAGTTCAACGGAAAAAAAGAAATAGTATACTGAAGAGAAAGGATTTACTAATCGAAAATTTGAAGAAAAAACTTGCCAGCGAACAGCAAAAAAACAGAAGACTAAAACAAAGAATGATAAAGAAGAAGAAAGCAGTTACACCAAAAAGTAAAATTTTAGAAATGGCCGAAGACCCTAATCAAAAAGCTGAATTAATAAAAAAAGCGTTATTTGGCGAAGTTATTCAGAAGCAAATTTTAGATACAAAGATTGAAACACAACAAAATAAAACCTGTTTAAAAACGATTTTGTCCAGTCCGCTGACACATAAGTATAAGATATGGAGACTTGGAAATAATGCAATTACATATAAGAAGATGGGATTTAATCGTACAAAATATGAAGCTAAGCAAAATAAAAAGAGAGTTGAAGAGATCATACACCAGTTTTATGAAGATGACAATAATAGTCGTTGTGCGGCAGGAAAAAAAGAATGCATCACTCGCTATGGCAGTGGAGATTATGTCCTAGTTAAGTTAATAATGGGGAGAAAAGAATACCGATACGCCGCAATTTGCTCAAAATATGATGATGATGAAGGAGAGCTGACAGTTACATTCCTAAAAGTTTGCAATGAAGATGGCACAGAATTTAAAATAAATGATAATGATATCGCTGACGTGCCTTACGAAGACGTCATAGAAAAACTGCCAATACCTAATCTAATTGTCAAGAGAGGAACAGTATTTTACAAATTTAAAACACCAGTTAGTGTTTACGAGAAGTGATAAAAAAATTAATACGAGGTACTAGATAGATAGGTTAAGTTAATAATATTTGTGATCTCATGATAATTAATGAAAGTCTGAATATAGTGTTCAAATTAAAATTTAGTTACTCAGAAATTTAAAAGGCTGATTATTTAAAATATTTGTTAATTACTTAAAGTATTAAACTTAAAGTGCAATTTGATTGCTAAGAAATATTAATAAGTACATTATTTTCATGTGTAATACCTAATGAATAAGAAAAATGTTGTGATTATAAGTTCATAGAATTTTGTGAACTCAAGAGAAAATTTGTTATTACAGTTGATTTTCAATAAAAATGTGATTTGATATAATAACAATGTTTTTTGTCAGTCCCTATACAGTCCCATCAGTCCCTAGAGCACTGATTTTGAAAAATCGTATATTTCTCTTAAAATATCAAGTAAAGTGACTGGCCCTTTTAGATGCAGCAAAGTAGATGTTATATACACAGCATAGAATATAAACTGTATCGATTTGTAACTAAAAACACCACTTTCAAAATTAGGTCAGAAGTTAACCAAATTTCAAATAATTACCCATATAGTTTGAGAGAGTGGAGAATTGCGAACGTGAAAGTAAGAGAGAAGTGAAAAATCCGATTCTAACTTTATGGTTAATATTAATGGTTTAGTAATAAAAAACCCATATAGTAAATTTAAAAAAAGAATAGGGTTTTTAAACTGCGTCTTTCGTCAGTATATATCCTGTTGTTATAATATTACATACGTGATATTTTGTGACGATGTATGTTTGTTTGTAACTCAATTAAGGATAAACGGCTAAATGGACTTACATGAAATTTAACGCAAAGAGAGAAGATTTTCTGGATTATAAGAATTTTATTTTACACCTATAGTTAGCTATAGTTTATGTAGATCACCCATACTTACGAAGGTAAAGTAAAATCACACTTTATTTTAAATCTATTAATTACATTACCCTTCACCATTGCAAACCAATCCAATATAAGTCTGTATTTATGGAAAACATATTCAAAACCGAACAGAGCATTACAAATAGACTTACATTTAAAAAAGACTTAAAATAGCGTCGTCATCGTTGCTGTACAAAGGGATTTAATGAATGGAATCACTTGATCGAAAGAACGAGCTCAATTGCCTCATGCCTCACGCCGAGTTAATTTTCGACTCGAATTGAGCCGTTGTTGAGTAATTGTTCGCAACTAGCAATTAAACACTTTTATTCTTATTGAATACGCTTTCGATTTGTAACGAAAACAAACGGCCCAAGGTTGGCCGGTTCCGGAAAGATCTCCTAGAGGGGGTTTTTCGCTTTCGGGATAGGGCGTCGAGTGCCCTCGGAAAGCTCGAGGAAAAAAAAGGGGTTCACGTGAAACTGCACCACTGACCTAATTACGACCATCCCTTTTGTAGACGTACAGCCCTATCTATCTATTAGGAGATTTATGCTTAAAGTAATTTAGTCAGTACCAAAATAAACAAAGCAATGCCAAACTTTTGCCATAAAGCTCGACTTGTTTATTATGACTCACCGAGGGGATTTCCCGTTACGCTATTTTATCCTTTGTTTGATTTCCCTTTTCCTTTATGTGTTTTTCTTGTTTGCCTGGTAACAAGCATAAACAGGAGCGAAGCTGACTAGAATGCAATAACACTAAATAAGGCACAGTTTACTAGGCTAGGTACATTGCCTATCTATTTAAAGTAATAAAAACCGAAAAAAAAACTGTCTATTAAATATAATTCGTTAATATAATCACAAACATGACAAAGTACGTGTACTTTCGATATATCCAGACTAAAAAAAAAAAACAAACGAGTTTATGTTGAAAACATGTTTCATAAAATGGAAAGTTAAAATAATAGTGTTTATTTTGAGTTTTGTTCTATGATAATAATGAAGAAACATTAATTAATGTTAAAATAGTGCAATAAGTTCAAAATTAGAGGCCTGTCCATTGGCAATAGACGGCGGCCTGCGGCGCGGCGCTAGACGTTGTTGCGTCATCAAAGGATTTACGGGGGCGTTCCAAATAAATGAGCCGAACGGAATAAATTGGGCGATTTAATAAAAAAAAAATTCAATTAAACATGCACATTATTAACGACGAGTACGAGACAACGGTACGCCATTACCTTACAATAAATACCGGTCGGTTTAACATTACGTACACCGCCATAGGGGAAGCGACCGCATGCCGTTCGACGAGAAATACAAATCTCTCTCGGCGAGTATGGTATGAAATCGAGACGACGCGGGGCGTTGCGGGCGTATTTCTCCTAGTGAAGAATTGAGGAGGCATATTGTATATGTGGTTTTATTACAGGCATAGATGCTGGCAACATTCCATGCTCGTGTTGCATTCACACAACTCTAAACGCTGACGTATACACGTAAACACCCCACGGCCCGTAGTACCGCGGTAGCGCAAGGGTGGAGTTTGGCAACCGATGTCAATAAAATCACAGCGTTGTTATGTGGTTTTTTACATTGGAGCTGAACTATATCAATGCACAGTTTGTATCGGTGTGAAACTACAAAAATTGAAAATAAATTAATTTAAATTATATTTATAGAACGATATTGATATCCATTTTCATTCGTGGGTATCATACTTTAAACTAAGCAAGTTGAATGACATCTCTTTTTTTTATAAACAAAAAAACACCACTTGTTACAAATACCTACCACAAATAGTGGACTCGAACGACAATGGCGATTATTTTAAAATATATTTTATTCCAATTAAAATACATAATAATTTCTAGCTCAGTTGTCTTTTGTATCAAAATATTAACTGTTCAAGGTTATAACTAATTTGATATTGCTGTAAATTTAGTAATATCAAAATAAAGATCTAATACGTTTTTCCATTCACGTTGAAGGTCTTAATTTCTTATAAATTGAGAACGTAAATCGTAAAAGTATTCAAATTCAACAACGTGAACACGGGGATCACGGGAACACCCAAGAAGCCTAAAAAAGAAGAAGTCAAATGACACGAAATAAGTAAGTAAAACTGCCCAGTAATTACCGGAACGAGTAACAAATGGCTGGAGTCGTTTGACAAACAGCACAGCATACTATCATATAAAAATAATGATACAAACGTAAAGAACATTAAATTATTACGACTTTTTCATTTATTTTTGTTCGAGTGATAAATAAGTATTGTGATTAAAACTGCAAAATTGGATAGTTATTGTTTATTTTAACTACCAGTGTCAATTATTTCTACATTATCTACAATAAACATTTCGATGATTCAACGCCTCACTGCATATTAAATGGCGCTTAAAATAATCACGTACGTAATTCTTTAGGGTATCGTAGTCAAAGCAAAAAAAAAGTAACCCTTAAAGTTTCATCATCGTATAAGAAATTGCAGAGGCAATAAAATGGAGTGTCTACAATTTTCTTTAGCACACAATAGTGTGAGCTGTCGTTAGATGGGCCTATAAAAACATTGAGGATCTTTAAGTCAATTTTTCTTTCGAGTACATATTGTACGGTTTATTAACAAAGTAAGTTTTCGATCTTGTATCTTTAAAATCTGAGAAAATCATAATAATAAAGCTTCATCAATACATTCAACGAAAACGATATTTAAAAATATATATATACTTAAGTTTTTTAAAATCTACATTTTTCTGTTTTCATTAGTAACAACGCGATTGCCTGCCATAGGCAAGCATGTGAATTTTAATACAATAGGGACAATTCAAATAGGTTTATTTATACTGATATTATTTGACATTGAATTCTAATATTTTATAAGGAGAAATGTTGTATCCGTTTTATTTAACCTTAACGCTATTGTAAATTTCGATTTGTTCCGTTTGTTGACATGTAACTCTGGATGCGGGAGTCCGACTTCCACATTGACCAGTTTATATTTTTATTTTGATAAAACAAATTACGTGTAGAACATTTGATATTTGTAGAGCTTTTTAAAACTCGATTTTATAATATTCCTAAAATATTAAACTATTCGTGAAACACCACTTTACCGAGTGTAATAGGTACAAAATAAATAATTGTTCATTTTAATAATTATAGCGGACACGGCTTTAGTCATAACAGTGAAAAATCACGAAGTGTCACAGGATACTAAAGATTACGGTCTACTGTAACGATCGAACAACCATAATTACCAAGGATGCCGTGTCTATGACTTTTCAATCACGGAAATCTAAGAACCTAGATGGTGTGATAAGTTCACATTATGTGGTACTGAGCCGTGACGGTTGTCGTAATATATCGCCTTCAATAATTGGGTGGCATGAAGATCAACATTTATAGCGAATATGTCTTTAGGACAAACGCATATCCTTGTTTATTATATAATTGCACTTTGGCCTTGTTTTATGCACGAAACCAAAATGTGTGCATTAAAAATCTCCAATTTCCAATTCGCACTGAATAGAATATAGAATGTAGTTTGACAGCGTTTCCTTCTAGTACCGGACGACGTCGACTAGAGATTGGGGACGTACCAACAGATTTTTATCTTTTGTACAAAGTATGGCATTAACATAATTTTAAAGAAAACCATAAAAAATATTGGTGTATTTTATTTTAGAAAAGATTATTTTTAAATTACAATATGTTTACATATATATATTAAACATATTGTAGTTACAACCCATGCGGAAAAAATTAACGTTCTTGTTGCGATAGCAAATGGGGAAACTAAAACCGTTATTGTCGGGATATACAATGGTTTAATTATTTCATCATCATCAATCCAAGCTTAAAATTTACTTTAATTTTATTGTTGTAGTTAATTTTTGTACTAGTCAACCTCTACATTTAGTAAAGAATTATATTATAATTTCGATATCAAATAAACTATTCGAGTTTTTTTTTTTAATTATTAAATTATAACAAATGCAAATTTGCATATTTGTTAAGTATTTTAATATTGTATGTTTGCATATGTGCAAGGCCGTCTTAGGCTATGCAGGAGTCCCCGGGCACACAAAGGTAGTATGGTCCTTGGACACACCTAACTTCGGCCTCTGAATACACCGAATTTGGGACATTTGTAAAATACCAAATAATACGTCAATGGAGATAGACTTATTTTATGTGCAAATTAAACAACAATGACGGCACAGACCCCCGACGAACCGAAGGCCCTAGGCCTGTGCCCCTGGTGCCCCTATGAACGAGACAGACAGAACTACATATGTTCGCTCTTTCATTACACTATTTTATACGTGGGGCGCACCATAAGTTTCTATAACTGGCCACTTACATAAACAATATTTAAAAAGTAATTACTACGTTTGAAAATAGAACTATTTGGCTGTAGAATAGTTTGTTTCGTCTAACTCTCAATTATTTATTTTACATTTTGGAGTCATTTTAAAAATTACGTGTCTTCATCACTATGTATTTAAGTCGTGAATTTTTTTGTAATTTGCATTCAAATATATAACATGAAAATACTTCACCTATTACCAATTTAAATATCGCACGTATATGAATGTACAAATGCACAAAGATACGACACGCCGCCCGCCCACTTCGCAACGAGCGCCCAAGGGACGTTCGCGCTTGGACGGGTCGACGACCCTCTCCGTATACAATATACTCCTCTGCGTAAAAATATACTACGGATACTCGCAATAGATATAGTAATAGAGATGAAACGTAAGAGAATAGAACATAAAACATAGAGTTTATAATACACGAGTCTTTGAAAATTAAATACATGTATAGTACAATTTGCATCATTGTATTGTCTCACGATAAATTATTTCCAATGCTTTTCTTCGCGTACGCAAAGTACTTTGTGCATTACTATTTCATGTTTAAGGATTCCACGGCATTGTTTTCAGTGTAGGGTAAATATAGATAGCACACTTGACGCTCATCCATGAATAGAGGAGATTGAACTGAATATGACAGGCTGCCAGTTCATCACCGTGTACAGCTTTCAAATGGGGCATTAGGCAAATTCTGTGAATTTAAAACCACCACTCAGTCGATATCGTCATGACGTTAAAATCGCGCCAGGGCGGAAGATTAGCCCGCCGCGCGCCCGCAGTTTACGTTAATTTGATGATGAGTGGTTTAAAGTTTACAGAATTGACCGGTAGTTGTAAGTTTTCGCCTACCCACGAAGTAAGGATCTCCTTACGAAATTTCTCTTTTCCGAACTAGTGGCATTGCTGAATTAACAAATTTACCAGTCAGCATGGAAGGCTAAGATAATAAGACTAAGAAGTCCCTCATTCGGTATAAAGATTGTGGGAAGATACTCTACAACAAGTACGGTTATTAGAACTTGACACAACACCGTGATTAAACCCTCATACAACAACAACAACAACAACAATGTAAGTGTTGTACATTTCGTAGGTACCTGCTTAAGATCGAACTCCTACCGTTGTGGTTGAGAGCCGAGTGTCGCACCACAGTGCCATCGTAACTTTTTTTTCTGCGTTATACTTATAAATCGTTTTCATATTTCAATATGGATTGTGAACTATCTTAAACGGTTTTATTTAGCTACACTACATTGTTATGTCCAATCTTGCGATGCATTTTTCACGGAAATAAAATATTAAGTATGACTTGAACTTTCAACTCCTCAATCCTGATGCTGCCTGGGTACTGTTAGCCTACACCATTAAAACTTAGGATCGACTGATATATGATTAATATTGAAATTTTGAAACTCGAGTTTCAACTCTTCAATTATGGTGTAGAAGACGCACTGTTTATTTAAGCCATGTTACTTGGACGAACAAATTAATTTCAAAATCATTTTCAATGATTTGATTTGATCCTTGAAATGCATTCAAATTATACTTTCGCCAACCTTGTGGCGTTCGTATAGCTAAGTAAATATATCAGTAGCGATAAGATAATCGTCCAAGCTTGGGCGCACCTATTTATATACGAAAAGTATGACTGGATCGGAATCGAAAATGATACCGGCATTGAAATTGACATCGACCGATACAAAAGAAAGAAATAATAATTCTACGTCCATGCTGGACGTAGAATTATTACAAACATTTTAAAAATGTTTCAAAAACTAAGAATAGCTTCGTATTGATATTTAATTTATGTAGTGGTAAATTTTGATATCCACAGAGGTCCTATTTAATATAGAACCCCATAAATGAGTCCGTGATTTTATGTATGGATCGACATATAATCGCAGTTTATTTTTATTTCTAATACTGAGTTTCTGTCGATCACTATTATTCTTAAGCATTTTTTTTAGATTTCAGGAGTCGATAAGGTGTCCTTATAATTTCGCCATGTCCGTCCGTCCGTCGGTCTGTCTGTCTGTCTGCGGCTTAACTCAGAAATTCTTAGTACTTGAAATCTGAAATTTTATATAGGTATTTATATTAAGGTACAGCTGCAGTCAATAACTATACAGACAACTTGAAAGAAAGTTCACAACGTCTGCCGGGCTAGCTAGTATCGAAATAAAAAAAAAAAAACTCATAACATCGTAGTTATTAGCACATAAAAAAAACTGGCCAAGAGCATGTCGGACCATGCTCACTATAGGGTCCCGAAGCCATTATTATAAAGAAATGCACTATAGATGAAAAAAGTACATTATTACACTTTTTCCACGTTTCCCGCAACAGAATAGTTATAAGCACTTTAGTCGCCTATAACTAAAAAAACAAGTAGGTACGTAACTATTAAACAGTGTAAGCTAAAGTGTATAAACAAAAGAGCGTATCTTCATGGTACTTACATCCTTTTGTTGCGAAGCGCAGTTTTTCGGCAATAAATCAAAAATAGTAAACCCGACCATTTTCAAAATAATTTTCGTTGAAAGTATTTATTAAGTGTTATCTTCGTTATTCTTTTCGTATTTTTTTGGACATTCAGTTTAAAAAATAGAGGAGCGGGACTATTTCCTGCAAATTTCGGAGCTATTATTTCCGAAATTATTCATGTAATCAGAAAAATTGCTTAGAAACTTTCGAGTGTTTTTAAAAGAACTGTGATATGTAACACATGTTGACATTTGATAAAAAAAAAATTTCAGTTTTTGTTAAATGTATGGAGTGCTGCCGCTCCCCCCGAAATATTTATTTTTGTTATTTAACCACCAAACTAAGTAGCGGCTTATACAAGACACCACTATAAATTTTGTCAATATGTCTTGTAGTTTTTGAATAAAATGCCTTTGACACACGGGCGGATGGACATGACGAAACTTTCATTCCGAGTTCCGTTTTTGGAATTTTGGCTCGGAACTCTAAAAAAGAACTAATACCCATCAATCCGATTCCCTTATGGTTTTATTTCAACAATTTTTAAATTGAAAAGAGTAGTTAATTTATTTTATTACATATTCCTTACAAGAGATATTTAATTAGTAAAAAAATTATACATCAAATATAATAATTTCGAGGCCTCGACTAACGTAATTTTACATAAATAACTAGTGTCAATTTGATAAATGTTTATTCATATTTATCAATCAGCAAAGCTATTCTCTCAGAAAACAAAGATGTTTCTTGGGAAACACTAAAGAAATGCAATATTGTAGAGCTGTAGAATGTTCCATAATGATAATTAAATTCGTGGCTGAATTGAGCTTCGGCAGAAATTGAAAGTTCATTACTTTTTATATTTATTTTCATTACTATCAATTATGCTTACACTATCTTCAATATTTTTGTAAATTCTATGAATTTTTTTTTAATTCTTTGAATATGCTATATTGCTATATAATATCTAAGCCTTACATAACTTATGAAGATTATCGAAAGTTCTAATTCTGTCCACAGATGGACACAATAAATTTAGTGTACGATTATGTACTTTCGATTGGAATTACATAACATGATTCCTGATTATAATCAGATGCTTGTAGTCAGACTCTAGATTATTGGCTACAGGCTAGTTATTAAGATGAATGTTTGATTGGTAGGTATCACAATAAGGCTGTTTGAACTTCAATCGCTACAACTCATTTTTGATGATTCCGTGGTCCGATAAGGTCCGATACTCTAATACGATCCTTCAGCCTACCGGTTCAGTTCCTTCTTCTGTACGTCTGTCCCAGTGTGACAGCATTACTTATAATTTGAATAAAGCTGCGAGTGGGATATAGTGGAAATTCGATCTTTCAAAAAATTAAATGTTGTACGAACCGTGATGATTGCGCGGTATAAAACGTAAACTGAGAATCAGAAATTACCGGGTTCGAGCTTCTGACGACTGGCCAATTTGATCAATGGCGTTTTAAAACTAAGTCGAAATTAAACGCATTTGTTCCGTACCTCAGAGATTACATTGAACTGTAGTGGCCAAACATTGCCACCGTGTGACAACTAACATCTCTCAACTCTTATTAGGCCAGCAAAAAAGGCTCAAGGTCCACCTCCATCTGAAATCAAAAAGTTGTGAGAAGGCATGCCTCACCAATAGGTTGAAAAACCCAGACGTAAAAAATGACAAAATTTACTTTTAAATACGTTACCCGCCATCGTATGGAATGACGCTTAAATATTATTTTTTTTGAAATAAAGCAATTTTAAATATAAGCTCCTTTTAGCAGGCGTGTTACGGTTGCGATATTATTATAATTTCTGTGTATGATCAAAAAACAGCACATTAGTGGTTCATAAGAGAAACTTTCAATGAAAGTATTTTGTGACAAAAGTTTTTCCAAATTATGAAATAAAGAATAAAATGCAATCTTCTAATGTTCAATTCCTAGTGTCCGGTTAGTAAGTTTTATTTTATATTGTAGAAGAAAACATACATGATATTTATTCGATAGGAATAAAATGAGCTATGAAAAGATAGAGGACTACGGAACGCCGTACCGCGCGTCGTTCGACACGCATTCGGCCAGTTTATTAAGACTATAATAGACGCAATGAGGGTACTATGACGGTTCCGCATAAAGCTTTGGTATATAACAGAACGAGGGCACCGTTCTGGTTTAGCGATTGTGTTCGATGTTGTCCAATTCTGTTCAATAGGATTCGGCCAATGGAGCGTTTGTGCCGACCGCGTCACACTCTCGGCAAAGGAGCAGCCTGCAGCCGGTGAAAAATGTCTCCGTTCGAACGGTGCAAACCACTTTCGCGAGAACCGTTATTGATTCAGTCACGAACGCAACGCGAACGGAGGATTTTGTAGACATTTTTTTTTGTTTCTCTATAAATAGCAAAGTGGCAGCGGCGCCCTGAACAGTATAAGAGTAGTATGAGTGTTTGCATGACGTTCTTTATTGCTGCCTTCGAGCCCCATTACGTTGTCCAGTTCATCGTATACGGCGTCGTCGGTGGTAGTTACTGTGTTTAATTGTAAGCCAGCGGGGGTAGGTCAAAATTGAGAAATTATGCAGTATCATGTCCTTGTTCTTAGAATTACGTTTGATATAACCCATACAAAGGTTCACGTTTGAATGTGAGAAGATTTTAGAAAATCAAATTAACATATCAACCGTTAAAGAGACGTTTTAAGTTGAGGTTTCAATTTAATTCGATAAAGACTGAGAGATATTTTATGGTATTTTATTAGTGTTAGATAAATCATTGCGATCTCACTTGAAAGTGGAAGCGTTATTGTATAAGAGATAATTTAAGAGTTACCGGTTGAATGCACTTGCATTTATTTAATCTCGCCACAAACAGTCCACGGAGCGAGCACTTAACTGATGTAATGGGCAAATAGTTTTTTATCTAAATCCAAATATCAAATATTTTTATCTAAACCCAAAAGATACACCGGTTTAAGTTTTTAAATATCATTATAAAAAAAAAAACCTTAATTTTGATTATATCTTCATTGATTAAAATTCTAATAAAAATTCCATCAAATCAAAAGATTAAACATACATAATACTAATTTTATCAGATGTATTCTGTAAGTAATTTTCGTCATTTAACGTTATTGGATGGCTTTTCAACTCTCTCGAAACTCAAGAATTATAATAATATGTAAACATTTTAATCATTACTTAAGCATAGGAGTATACACGAGCGTCTGAATTATCGTTATCATAAAAAATGTGATTAAATAACGAAACGCACTTCAACACTTAATTTTTATGATTTCAGTAAGAAGTGATGTGATTGTACATAATCTTAGAATGGGTTTTATCAGTGTATTGACATTATTTATAAAATGGATTGAAAGATTAACATTAATAAAACGAACGTTGAACTATGCAGGAGACGGAGGTGGTTGCGAGCATCTAAATTGAAGTTAGTTCTCTAACTGTAATGTGGATTTGCAGAGAATTGTTGTAGGTAAGTTATGACTCACAACAACTATGAACAATAGACCAGTGACCGCATTATTCTCGGCAAAAGTGAGTGAATAATGAAAGACAAAGTATTAATATACGAAATAAGGGGAGTTCAATACTGCCTCATGAATATGACACGACAGAATGTTGTATAATAATCTAAAGAATAATAATTTCAGTCACTGTTAAAATCAACATCCATAAGTCAGTTAAATATGTGTAAGTCCAACGATAGTATGCGTTGTAAAATCTCTTATCTTAATTATAGACGTAACAGAACGTAAATAGTTTTTTACGTAAATTACAAGACAAATTATCTAAGGTAGAAGAGAGACATGGGTCCGCCGCTCGGCGTCGGGCGCCGACTGAGTCACAGCCGGCCGACGTCACGCTTCACGGAGCGTGGCCGACCTTCGAGGCCGAGGCAGGTTTTTGCTCTAAGACACGAACCTACCGAGGCTACCTACACGATTAGTGTACACCCGAACGTACAATTTTAATATCTATCGCTGACAATGATATCGCATCGGCGAAAATAACGACAAAAAAAAAATAATGAGAAATTCATAGAGGGCTCTAAAAAAAAATCATAAATGAGAATTTTTTTTTTGATTCATCGGTGTCACCGTTTCGAGCTATTAGCGAAACGAGGAAACACATCATCGTGTGTTAGCGTGAAGTCGACGTCACCATTAATTCGATTTTGACGTCTCGTTAGCCGCCATAAAAAGCAAGAAGCGAGCAGCAGCAGCCGGTGATTGCCGTATCGCGTGAAAAGTTCGACCGAAAGAGCCGGTTGCACGGAGCGGTCTAATCGTGCACCGTATCGGCCTTCGGCGTACGCGACATTATCGTTGACCCGATTTTAGTTCTTGCTCGGGACCTCTGACCGATCGATGCGGGGAACAAAAACTGCTCCGCCGCGAGCAGCCTCTGATTAATAAGCGTGTATCTGTTATCCTTACCTCACGTTATACGGCCCTGGAAATACGCGAGTCGGTTAATTATCAAAATAGATAGGAGAATGTTCATACATAGGAGAATATATAGATATATATATATTCTCCTATGTATCCTATATATATATATATATATATATATATATATATATATATATATATATATATATATATATATATATATATAGACACAAAAGCACTTGCCTAAATGTATATACTAATGTTATAAATACGAAAGTTTCTATGGTTGTTACTCGATTACGCATTAACGTTAAAACAGAATTAGTTGAATTTTACAGTAATATATTCATCGAAATATAAAAGTATAGAAGTATTCCTACATAAACAAAATGACCAAATGAAATTGGCTTCGTAGTAGGCGTGGCATACGATATTGGCTTCGCCGTCATTTACAAGGTCACCACGTGACCTTATTCTTTCTCTTTCTGTCGTCAACGAGTGTCCTCATTCTCCTTATTTCTCTTCAGTTGAGAAATAACAGTGTCATTCGAAATTACATCTAAAAATGATAACAATAAGGTCCTTTGTAACAGATTCATTTGGTTTAAAAATATGTCGTAAATCCTCATTTATATTTGTGGAGATATGGCCACGAATGAACGTAAATTTTTTCGCAGTTATAATTCTATGCTTTTTTATTTCGATGAATATATCTAATATATCTGAACAACATATAGTCGATAATTTATAAAGATACTACCTTTTGTTCGCGGCTTCCCTTGCACGATCGTAGAACTTTCTTTTTTGATTTATGCCAATCAGTTATTTGTAACAAGGAAGGTTCAAATTTAACATCATCAATTAAAAATTACAGTATTTTACAAAAATGCAGTACATCTAGTAGCTCAGAGTCATAACTCTGCGCGTCATAAATCTACTATTTTAAGTTTGAAAGACAGAAGTGAGATTGATGGCCGACTCCATAATTTACCGCAGGTTCAGATTGATTTTGATGAGGACGTCCACAAACCATAAAATTGCAATTTTAAACTTTACACGATTGTAAAATGTGATTAATATAATTGTGACGTAGGGTACTGAATTGCAGATTAGTAGGGGCGACAAATGTGTAAATCCGCCACTAGGGATAAGAAGAGCGTAAATGAGAACTTAACAAAATAAAAAAAACTTGCGACAAAACATGTGTTTTTGGTGTAAAGATATGAGTTTTTCTAGTATGGAATCGAAAACGAGACCGAAAACGGGATCATAGTTGATAACGTTATCGATCGATATAAAGGATAAAAGAAATCGCGATATATCCACGGGTGAGGAGCATCGGGTGAATTGTGTATATTTTGAACAGAACCGGAATTTACATCCGGATCAGAATCGGAATCAAAAGCGGAACCAGGACTGAAATCGAAAGAAAGACGAAACGACATTGGGATTATGGTCGATAGCGTAATTGGTAAAAGAATTCATTCGATGTCCACGCGGGCGTAGCCGCGGCCATTAGTGATAAATGAGTCTGTAGCAAGAAAACAAATCGCTCTCACTAACTCGTAGGCGAATATCGCGGTTCGTAATAAAACGGACCAGTTTGCCTACTCACAGCATCGCGTTTGTTCCGTGTGACTCATACTTTTTGGACAGCATCAGCAAAAAATATTTTAATATCAAAACAGTCGAACGTAGGATAATATATATAATTCACACCGTGTAAAAAACAGAACGTGTAGAATACTTTAATTATTGGTAAATCAATGTTATGTCAACATTTAATATTTCATATTCAAATGACATTGAATTAAATATACACGAGTTCGACGACCGGAAAAAGGTAAAATGTATGTACAAGTAATAAAATATAAGTCAAAATATCACAAAAATATTTTTATGCCTTAGATAAATACATATCTAAGGCATTCTTCACTAGACGATAAAAGAATAATATTACTATCTACGGATTTTAAAACTATATAACAAACTTTTAAGTTGGAACAAGACCTAGGTGAAACTTAAGCAAAATATCTGACTATTGTCGTAAACTTAGGCACAAATTTATAAATTAAAACTGATATATTACAAAGCCAATTTAGATCCACATCAAGTAAAAGTCGACTTTGTATCGATTAATAAAATACTAGAAATACGAAATTGTGTTTGTTCATCATTCTTTCAAGCAGCAATAGCAAATAGACGGTACATTACCTATGTAGACATATATACAGGTAACTTATGGGACGAAAGAATTGTACACTTTAACAACGCAAAAATGTACGGTTTTTCTGAGATAGTAGTTAAATCAAATCTATAGAAAATAAAGATTGCAGATTGGTTAGTTTCGAAATTACCCTAAAAACGATTTTCACTATATAAAAACGCATGGTTTCACTGCAAATTAGCATAAATATATCGTAATGTCCGTGGATCATATAATCATTGTAATGAATGATTGGATTCCACAGCGGCGGAGGAATCGAGAACAGGATTACAATTGCAATTGAAAACGAGACTGGGGTAGGAACAGATAATGGAATTCGTATTAAAATCGAAAGCAGGGCTAATCATCGGGATCGGGATCAATATTAAAAGAGATATCCCTTTATGTAAATAGAGAATTCATTTCACATCCATATGAGCGGAGCCGTAAGCAAACCTTAAAGTAAAATATACCTATTGTCTGTTTAAACATATATAAATCTAATAATGGTAATAACATTCTTTTTGAAACAGTAAGAAGATTGTTTCGAAATGGTACTGTAGTGCGAATCGTTTTGTTCATTCAAAGAATCAACCGACAGCATCGAATTTAACAAAAGCGAGTGTTATCTGAGGCACACAGAATATTTTACACAACTTATACAACAGTCTAGAAGTAATATAACTAACTGTAACTCTTTAAAATATACCCTTTTTTTTCTTTCACTCAAAGCATTTATGAACACAAGGACTACTTATTTAAAAGAATATCTTTCACGTGGTGGTCGAAAGCCAGCATCTTTACAGCCTCTTTTCGCGTTGTAAATCTTAAATTCCCCGTGAAATTTTCAAAAATCAATAATGTCTTATTCGAGATGTGCACTCCGACCATGCTCATGATGCGACTTCTCGGTCGTCTCTGCCGAACTTTTTCGAAACTACAATGCAAACAAATGCTAGTGTGCCACTCAGCTTTAATTGTCTTTTGTCCTTTAAATGGGATCTTGCAAACTGGATCCGCCCGGGAGAAAAAAAAAAGCAATCATTTCTTACTATGCTGCTCGCCCGCTTTAATTTCGCAACTTAGCTGTTGCCTTCACACACTCATTCACAACACTGTTTTCAATTTGGATCGTGGCGATAAATCCATGTTTCGTCTTCTGTCACAACATCGTAAAGAGTAGCACTTGTTCGTCCGTGATCGTATTTTAACAACATCTTATCGCATCAATCAATACAAGCTTGTTTTTGTTCTGAGGTAGGTTTGTACGTCCAGCGACAATAAAGTTTTAAATGTAGTTTTTTTCGGATGGAGTCTTAGCAACCTAAACGACTTCGAGTCTTTCATAGATACTTTAATTGCCCACCAGACCGTAGCTATATTTACGTAATCGCAGTTGTAGGTATTAAATTTATTTTATTGAGGAAAGAAACATAAACAGGATTAAATTCAACGTCTAACGCCTCACTGTATTATCATGAAGTGTTCCCTCACCAAAACACGAAGTGCAGAACGTTTCAAGACGAACAATATAATCTTGATGCGAAAATCATTGATCTTCATCATCATTTTTCTATTTACATAAATTTCATTTTTGCTACGGACTACGAACTTCGATTTGCAATAAAATAGAATGGACATCTTATGTTTTAAAAGAATATAGGTGGGATGGTGAAATTTTTAGTGCGCCTACGCATCGCTGACATTCATCGACTAAATAATGCATACAATGTGAAATCCCGGCGCGGCCAAATGGTGTCGCGTCGGCGGGCGGCCATTCCGCCGTCTGGACGGGCGGGCGGCGCGCCGGAATTGTCACTGGGCCAAATGCACCCAGCGGCGGCCGGTCCAGGTTTAACGACCGGAGCGCGCCGCCCGCGCCCGCGGGATCCGGCTGCACGCAACGACGACCCATTTATCTCGTCGTATTGCTCATAACGGCCGTACAATAGCGAGGGGGCGCGACGCGCGAGGGGCGAGAGCGACGCCAACTGTTTAAACTCCGCTTAACTACTACCACCAGTTTAACTGTCCGGAGGGCTGTCTTGCTGCGTTCAATTTTATGAATGGGATCGACATAAAGTTTACGGTAGACGAAATTAGACGAACGATAACATCTTTAATATCTACGTTAAGATTGTAGTGAAAATTAAACCACTTCGTTCTAAAATATACTTTCTCGCATCACCACATGATTAATAACAAACAATGTAACGGTTAATTTTTACAACGGCTAATTCTATGTAGATATCACCGAGCAAACTGATGTTTGACACGATGGAGGGTATTGAGAACGAAATAATATCATACACCAATCGCAACTTTTGGTTCGCGGAAACAAAACAATGACAGTGAGAGCGTATTGCGCACGAGTATTAATGTAAATATGTCAACACGAAGATGTAATTATTGTGTAACTGTCCTATGGAAAACCAAATAACCACTGCAGTTGAAACTTCACGAAAAGAATGTAATATTTTTATTGGTATGTAATATAATTTAAAGTAATGTTTCTAATATTACTTCTTTGTCATTGCATCATATTTTGTATAATTATTTCTGTTGTTTTCCAATTGCACAAAATATGTAAAATGTGAATTTGCACATCAATGTTATATTTACGTTTAAATTAAATTTTTTACGTCAAAACTTTATTTCAGTCACAATAAAAGTACAGGTTAATAAAAATGTCTATTTCTATACACATTAATAAAATCACATATTGTCTTTTTGTAATGTAAATTCAATTTTACATCAAAAAATTATTTTAGTAAAACACAAGTGCAAATGAAAATAATGATATAACTATATACTTGGTGTTTATTGTATTTTTATAAATGTCTAAAAAAAATATTAACTTATGCACAGCTTATAATACGTATAATTTGGATTTTTAATGAAAAACTTACGAAGGCTGCTGCTATGTATGTATCCGGAACTGACCAGATACAAAACAATATTTAAAAATTAAATATAACATTTAAAAATAGAACTCCTTGGCTGTAGATTCAGTTTATTTTATGTAACTGTCAATTGTTTTACTATTGTGCCGTCATTTTGAAAATTGCCTATCTTTATCACCATGGATTTAACTGGTGAAAATTTTTGTGCGAAGATTTATTACGATTTTCGGCCTGAGCTAACACAAAAACAGTGCATCGATCAACTCACTTCCCAATTTTGGGAATGAAGCATCATCGAAAACCATTGTGTATTACTGGTTTAGTGAGTTTAATCGAGGGCAGTCTATACTTATGGATAAACTTAAATAAGGTCGCCCTAAATCGGTTGTTGCACCACAAAATATTGATGCTGTGCGGGGACTTATAATTCAAGATCGTCATGTTACATATCACGAGATAAAGACGTCCCTGGGCATAAGTATCACGAGCATACATAAGATATTACACGGAAATTTGTCTGTAAAAAAAATTGTTCGCGTTGGATTCCGCACAACTTGAGCATTGAACAAAAACAGGCTTGTGTCGATTGGTGTTGAAAAATTATACAAAAATACAATCCTGGCGCGTCAAAAGCTGTTTATAATATCTATTTAGATGATGAATCTTGGATCTCTGCGTATGACCACGAAACTAAACAACGGTCAACGATGTGGGTGTTCCAAGATGAGCCGAACCCAACAAGTTATTCATGCCAAAAGCAGTTTTTGAAGCAAATGACTACCTGTTTTTAGGTGTACATGGACATGTAGTTACAGTGCTACTAGAGGATGGTAAAACGGTTAATTCGGAGTGGTATACAACCATTTGTTTGCCAGAAGTCTTTGAACAAATAAGAAAGAGCGACCGACAACGCAAAATCATTCTTCATCATGACAGTGCTAGCTGTCATACGTCGGCTGAACCAACTCGGTTTTTGGAAGGTCAAAATTGAATTGACGGGTCATCCGCCGCACAGCTCCGACTTGGCACCCAACGATTTCTATTTATTCACAAGCGTAAAGAATAAATTACGAGGTCAACGTTTTCGAGCAGCGAAGAGGCCGTTGATGAGTTCAGTATGTATGTTTTGGAGATACCTCAATCAAAATGGAGAAAGGGCTAAAAAAATGGTTTCAGCGTATGCAAAAGTGCATCGATCATCACGAAGAATATTTTGAAAATGAAAATAAAATCATATTAAATGATAGATGTTAGTTTCTTTCTGATATTCCGGACACAAATAACTGCCCTCGTATATACTATAAATAAAACATGTACAAAGAAAAAAAATACATTTTTATTATTTTCATGATATAAGTGCATGAGTTTTGTTTTCAATTCCCAGTATGGTATTGAGTTACTTAGTTTAGTTTTTACTTCACATTATGGTAATGACTTAACTATGCCATCAAAAATGCATTTACTTTTAAACGTCTTTTTAATAATTACTTGTGTTAGGTAGAATGATCTAAAGTATGTTAAATTATCAATCCTGGACCTTAGGGTCTAATCCTATCAACATAAAAATTATATTGTGGTGGAAGGATGCCTGGCTTTTGCAATGGCCGATATAATCTAGGTAGTAAGGTACAAGAACAAGCTGATAAGATTTTTAAAAAAGGTTTGCATTAATTTTTTATAGTTTATGATTTTGTCATGCATTTTTAACATGTTTGTTTTTTCTATTGATATCTTTACGTATTGTTATGAAACAAATCTATCAGGGGTTAGAGCGTTGACATTGTATGAAAAACAAACGCGTAAAATAGAAAAGCAGAAATTTTCAGCAACACTGAGATATGTCGGGCAGTTTCTGGAACTGGCCACAAGCATAAACAAAATTTAAAAAGTAATTATTATATTTGAAATTGTAACTCTTTGGCTGAAGAATACAGTTCGTTTCATCTCACTGTCAATTGTTTTTACATTGTGGCGTCACTTTAAAAATTACGTGTTTTCATCACTATATATTTGGGTCATGAAAATTTTGGTAGTATGATTTATTACGATTTTAAGTGTAATTTGACAGCTCAGCAGACAGCTCGCTCGGCTTCGAAATGCTTTTGGCGATGAAGCACCATGCAAGGCGACTGTTTATAATTTGTTTGCAGAATTCAAGCGCTGTTATGTCAACCTCAGTGTCGAAGTTCGTGATGGTCGCTCGTCCACCGCTACGAACGACAAAAACTGTGCGCCGTATGGTCGAAACAGATAGGCATGTGACCTACCATGAGATTCAGCCGTCCTTAGGCACAGGTATGAATCAAATACAATAAATTCTATGCAACATTTGGGTATGAAAAAGCTGCGCTCGCGGTAGATCCCACATAATATGACTAAGGCTCAAAAACCGGGCTGCGTCACTAGATACAATGCCATGCCATACCAGATTCAAGAAAGGGACATTAAATTTTGTATGAGACAAAGTAACAGGTGTGGAAACATGAATTTATTGCTACGACCCCAAAACAAAGCAGCAATCGACCGTATGGGTCTATCGACATGAGCCAAAACCAACCAAAGTCGCGCGCGAGCGAAGTGCCTCTAAGCGGATGATTGCTTCTTTTTTTAATAAAACTGTTACGTGGACAGTGGCTACTGTTGCTTTAGAGAATTGTCGTACCGTGAATAGCGATTGGTACACGATCATTTTTTTGACGAACTCCGTAAAAAATAACCCTAAATGTCATATTATCTAGCACCACAATGCCAGTTCTTACATGGCCAAATAGACAAATAAATTTTTGAAGGAGAAAAACGTAAAACTTATGAGCAATCCTGCATACAGTCCTGACCTTGTGACTTTTGTTCGAAAAAATTAAGAATCAATTAAGCGGTCAACGATTTTCATCACCAGGCGCGACTGTCGAAGAGTATGAAAACATGTTTCTGAGGTCGCCAGGAAGTGGCATAAATGTTTTCAAACTTGGTTTATTCGTATGAAAAAGTACATTTATGTTAACAGAGAATATTTTGAGAAACAATAAATTCATTTTTGACTATTCATAGTAATTTTTTCTTCTTAATTCCAGAATTTTCAGTGCGCCCTACGTATAACATTTCGCCTCGGAATCATTTTAAAATTAACGCACTGGTCGCAAAAATAATACTGACTCATTTGTATTCCAATAAATATACTATCGGACTAGTAATCTCAAACATTCTCGGAATGTAAATAAGTCTACAATGTCTCACGTACGATGGAAATAAACAAGATTCATTGCAATCTGAAACATTCTCACACAATCAATATGGGTATAAAATGTAAACAACGCGTAGGCGAGGAGTTGTTTCCATTTAAAGTATAAAATATATTATTTTCGCATATTTTTTTAGGGAATAATCCTGCACTTTTATTATTTGGTTTAGGAGCGTAGTTCGCAACAGTGTTCATTATACACGTAAGAAAAATACATCATTGTGCAAATCCAACAACGTTTGTTAAATGTGTGTTCGATGATTCTTGTCCTATCTATCTCATAACAAAGCTTCAGTCGAAGTAGTTCAAAGAAGGCCGTGAAAGCCTCCAAGACGCATCCCCGTGGTGGGCGTCTCTAAAACTTCGGGTGAAAATTTGGCAATATAAAGTGAAAAACTGGCCATGAGCATGTCGGACCGTGCTCATTGTAGGGTTTCGAAGCCATTATTGCAAAAAAATGCATTACAGATGAAATAAGTATGTTGTTACATTTTTTCCATGCTTCCCGCACAAAATAACTATAAGCACTTTAGTCACCTATTACTAGAAAACAATTAGGTATATTGACTATTATTATTTAACTCGTGTAAACTAAAGTGCATTAGCAAAAGAGCATATCTTCATGGGACTTAAGTCCTTTCGTTGAGAAGCGCAGTTTTTCGGCAATAACTCAAAAACGGTATATTCTTTCATTCTCAAAAATTTTCGTTAAAAGTATTTATTAAGCATTATCGTCGTTAAATTTTTTTCATATTTTTTGGACATACGGTTTAGTGGGGTACACAATTTCTGCAATTTTCAAAGCGATTATTTCCGAAATATTCACGTAATCAGAAAAATTGCTTAGAAACCATAAATTGTATTTAGAAGAACTGTCGAAATATGTGCCACATGTTGATATTTGCGGAATTTTTTTTTTATTTATATTATATGTATGGATGGATTGTCATCGCTACATGTCGTCGGAAATATTTATTTTTGTTATTTAACTACCAAACTAAGTAGCGGCTTATACAAGACAACTACACTATTAATTTCATCAATATAGGTTTTGTAGTATCTGAATAACCGTATATCACTGGCATTAGTGATATACGGACGGATGGACGGACAGACGGACAAGAAGAAACTATAAGGGATCCGTTTTTGCCATTTTGGCTCAGAACCCTAAAAAGTAATGTGCGGGAAATCGCTACAGGCTTAGGCATTAATAAGGAACGTGTAATTCATCAATGCTGAGACATTTTCAAGGCCAGCGTGCCCTGGTTCCCTAAAATGTTTACCTCGTTCGACATAGAACAACTTATGGGACGTTAAGATACATTTTTAAATATGAGGAGATGTAAACAGGTTGAAATTATTTAATCTATGATGAAATCAATACCCGAAAATGATATTCGTAAAGGAAATAAGAAGTGTAACAGTAGGTATTTGATGTTAAGATTTTTCGTAAGTTAAGATTATTTCATCAGCAGGAATACTAGAGACAATTTCATTTTGGAAAGTTGCACAGCAGTAAGTAGGTAAGAATAATTAATGAGTAGTAATTTTTGTATTTCATACAAAAAACAACACAACACATGATGTATATTATGCTTTGTTAAATCAACTAAGAGAACAAATTAAAAAAAAAAAGGAGATAAACTCCATAAAAGCATAATGATTTTGCACGATGATGCATCTGTGTATAGTGTGCAAGCAAGCTGTGGTCATGCATTTCATAAGCAATAACGGTTTTGAAAAAATTGATTACCTACATAACTTACGGCCCCGACTACATACTTCCATTATTTTCCGTTTAGATTATCTTAAAAAAATTGAAGAGACGAAGGTTTTTAACATATAAATTGATTATGGGAGCAGCGAACGAGTATTTTGATAAAAAAACTGAAGAAATATTTTTAATAGCTTAATGGCTCTTTCTTAGAAGTGCAATAAGTGCATTTTCCTCTCAATCATATAATCGACATAGCTGAAAAAATCTTCGTTCATAAAACTCACAGAAAGTATAATCGTTAAAAAATGTTCATTTTAAAATAGTTTAACATATTTTGAATGGTAAAAAATAAATATTTACATTCGATACCTAAGACACAGAATATCTAATTCATTTAGTTTTTTTGTATTAAAATTATTCTTTTTTATATTATGTTACATTATGCAATTATTTAATTTTGCATAACATGACAAATTTCAGAAAATTCGGTATCTAGCGATAGAAAAATAACATTATAGGTCACCTTACTAGAAAATAAGAGTGTTAATCGAAAAAAAATCGATTTCAGTAAAAATATTGGTTATTTGGTTTTTCATACGACAGACAAAGAATTATTGCAACATTTTCCTTATATTTATAATTAATGTACAAAGCATAAATCATAAACAGAATGATGAATAAAACTATTATATGCTAACAACTATTTTAACTAATGATAAAGAAAATATTCAAGAAATTATAGAAAATGACATTTTAAAATAAATCGGCATTTAGTAAGAGGCGAAATTGTAATGAAAAGGATTAAAATCATTAATAGGTAAATTATAAAAAACACCAGAAAAGATGCTTGTATCATTAGAAATCACTTCAGCAAAATAGATCAGTTTCAAAAGCATATCGGGAGAAGCAACGATGGAGAAATACCAACGATTTATTTTTTGACACTCATTTCAGCATTTATCCGACAAATAAATGAATGTGTTTAAAAGATTTAAGTTCATAGCAACTGTCGGAAAGTTCTCTTCCTGGCTACAGATCAGGTCGTAGTTAAAATTGTTTTGTTTTAAAAATTAAACGTGCATATAGGATTGTCAGGTGGCCAAACCTAATAGCCGGACAGACGAGCCAGTTCGGCCGGACATTTGGGTAAAAAGGCCGGACACCGTTTATTTTGGCTGGACACGCAATCAAAAGCCTATGTCCTGATTTATCAGCACGCGTGGCAACCCTACGTGCATACAATTTTACAAGTAGGTAGATACTATCTACCAATTAATTATTCACCAGTTTCTCCGTGAGATAACGAAGAAAGATCTTAATTGCTACATCAGGTTAAGGTTCTCAATATTATTTAATCGTCATTGGGTTCATTTATATCTATCAAGTTTTAGTAAACTCCGATAACGGGAACTGGTTTTCGATTGACGTGCAAGATTACGTGGACACAAACAGATCGAAAACAAGTAAGTCAATTCTTGTAAACTTTTTACGCATTAACCATATCTGTAAAAGGCATTTATAGTTTAAATGATCCGCTTTAAGTATTTATATATCGATTACAAAGCTCGAGCGATTTCTATGTCGCGAAGACGAAAGGTTTCCGATATATCGCGACATGAGTCATCCGGTCGCGGCGAGGCGCGGGACGGCCCGAAACGAGATCCGCTGCCGGGGAATTAGCATAACGGTAACGTGAACGCGACGCAACGCCGTGGGTTTGTGCCGTCGGCGCGGGCGCAGCTGCAAGCGCACGATAAACGGGTGACCGTGATCAAGCAGCATTACAAGTTCTTAGGTCGAGACAAGGTTTTTTTTTTTTAGGAGATGAAATCTTTAGAATGATACACGTTTTATTTATATGTTAAAATAGACATTTTTGTCGAAATTTCTCTACTCTATCGTAACTATCACTAATCTAATGTAAAGTTGCAGTGCGGGGCGACCACTACTGCCCCATAGTTCACCTAGGTTGGCTGACTGCTCGGTGAAAGGTGGGGCAATTATTGGTCACGTTTGGTCAAAGACCTTCAATAACGGATAGAAAGCAAGCAATTTTTATTTTGAATAATCAGAATTTAAGTAGCAATACAGTTCTAAACAAAAACTCGAGCTCAAGTATCGTTAACGTCTACGCAATAGATACACTAGGTATGCATATCACTCTAGATTGGGTGACTTGAAACCTATTAGTAAAAAATTATATATTATGATTCAAGTTAACGAATACTTCTAGGAAAAGATTTAAGACACTTTTAGAACGCATTGGCTTTTTTTGAAGGAAAACAAAAACCAAGTATTTTTATTTGCCCAAAACATATACGTCAATCAGGAAAATATAAACATTCAAATATGTATTAATAATTAATAGATATTAAAGTCGAATCAGTGCAACGAGCAGTCCGATTTGCACACATGCACGCAAGCACATCATACATTTTTGGCCTCGCCTTAGTTACCCAACAATCGATCGATAAGAGTAGTAACCAAAATGATTCAACACTAACCAATACCAGCACTTATTGCTAAAAATTTTGACTCATCATTAAAAATCTGAGCAATACAAGGAAAACGCGAGTGCAGAGAATTGGATACAGTATCTCAATAGTTACACGTAAAATAAATAGCAATACCAAGACTGGACGGAATCCAACGTGGGCGAAGCTCTGGGCGGGCGAGTCGAGTTATACAAAACAGTAGATAGTTTGCGCAATCGCAAAACATAATGCTGTCACGTGCATGAAGTTAATGTAGAGTCATTTTTGAGTTTCAAATGAACATTATTGAGTTGCGTTGCGTCCTACTGGTTGTGCAAGACATAACAAAAAAAAAATTGTCTATTTTGTTTTTTTTCCCAGAATAATACAGTTTTTAAAAAGTTGTTCCGCGTTGTTTTTTTTCTTCAATAATTCATTTGTGCCTTAATGCATCACATTGTATTGCTAAATATCACATAGACAAAGATTCTACAAATACATACATATTTTTTTAAATTGTATAATGAATTAGCTACAGCGTCAAGTGATTTTATGTATTATAGGAAAACGAGCGCAATCTACATTTTTGCCAATCATATATTGAAGGAATTTTTTTTTGGCTGTTTCAAAACAATATACATAAGATTCAAAATCATTTCAACTCATACAAAAATATTGACTCATTATATGTATATGAAACAAATGTGAGTGTACATTGGCTCTCATTCAATAAGAATATTTTCTTCAAGTTATACATTATTTATTTAACCGACTTCAAAAAATGTTATTTAGAATAATAATTTGTCCATGACAAAGATTTGAAAATGTGTCAAATTTTATAACAATATAGGTAGTTTACAAAAAGTGTAACTGTGGAATACACTTAAACCAGTAAAAGGACAACAAAATCATGACGAAGGTTGTCAATAGCGTAATAACGTAAAATCGATAAATATTTGGTTTCAATAATAAGTAAAATTCAAAGCGCCGCTTACAAAAGTCAAAGGGGAGTACTAATTCTGCAATGTCCTCATTTCAAGCCACCATATGGTCCGAAGCATTCGTTTTTTTTAGTATTTTGATGACATAGATAGTCATGTCAGATCTTTTTTTATTTCTAACTGAGGCATTTGCACCTAAAGCTCTTCGCGCCGGCTGGGGGCCGTCAACGGCCGTTGTCAGCGATGCGATGACGTCCGATGGCTTGCACAAGACTTATTTTGGACTTTTCTTTTGAACTTTTGAAAATGTATCCATTGATTATACCTAAGCGTGAGAAAAATGATATAAAAATTCGAACACAGCGGAAAAACAGATTTTTCACTATATAGTGATAAAGCGATCAAAATATCATGTCATTTATAAGGAACTTAGCCTTTTTGTGAGAAATTATGAGCTTTGAATAAATACATTTTAAAAGTGTATTAATTACTTTTATTACAGGTTTCAAAATTAACACAAATTAAACTTTTTTCTTACACAATTTTTTTAACAACTAAACTTTTCTTATAAATTTTATTAAATGTCTATAAACTTGTGTATTAACAAAATAGGAACATATGCGATCGATTGTTTAAAAAATAAAGTTATTGAAAACTATTTTTAACAATCCTCGTGGAAAGTAAAACAGTTGTGCTTAGGTATAACACTTACGTGAATCTCGCATTTTTTGCAAAAAAAGAGTAGTTTTTTATTAAGTCACTTTTTCTGCAGTGACGTTGTTTTGCACCATATTCAAATGAACTCCTGACACTTTTTGTACGATTTCCCTTTAAAGGGACACAGACTTGACTGAAATCTTACGATTTTTTATGTTTTGGCTCAAGTTCTTCGTATTCAGTTTCACCGTCATCGTCACCTTCTTCCTCAATTTCTGATATCATGTTCATGCCCAAGTTTTGTACTCTCGCACCTGTACAACACTTTTCTTTGGCGTCCCTTTCTCTGCGTCAATGGTTCTGTATTGCAGCGGTGCGTTTACCTCACATAAGTCCAATAAGACGAGAGATTACGCGAATCTACCCATTTCTTTGTATGATTGCGCGATGGCCAAACCGAAAACATCCGATCTGCAAAAACTACACCACCCGCATTTTCGTTGTACCTTTTGTCTTGATTTCGATGTACTCATTGCTCTTCGCGACGCGGAGCGAGTGGTTTTATTTGACTTCAGTTAAAAACTCATCGGTCAATTGGCCCCTGGTTAGGATCCGACGCGGCAACTTCTTGCCCGAAGCCGACGCTCTGACCCGCTGAGCGTTGACCGTTCTCAACAGATACTTTCACATACAAACCGATGTCTACTTATACGGTGTGGCATCTCTATTCTCAGAAATACAGACAGAAATGGAAAGCGAAAAGGCTCGACGAGTGAACCTAATTCCTTTCCGCCGGAGCGCAAAGAAGTAAGACGACAGCTTTACTACGTCGTATCAGCCGTAAACGGTTTACGATACGGCAACGCGTCGACGTGAATAAGCCGATTCGAGTTCGGATTTTTCGCCTCTATAGAAAACAACAAGCTAATCCTGAAAAAAAACCTACGTAGCCTTGGACAATGCTTTAAAACAGGACGACGATAGATTATAATAAAGTACCTATTTATACCGTAGGGCAGCGATGGCTCAACTAATCACAATAGACAAGAAATCACATATGCCGCGAAAATCTGAAGGGGGTCGCGAGAAGCAAAGCTTAGCTATATACTTGTTTAGTGACGTCTATGTACGTCGATGATTATTAAGCATGATATTTATATGGCTTTTAAAGCGGTTTGGTTAATATTAAGGCTGCTATGTATGTATCTGCAACTGGCCACACATAAAACAATATTTAAAAAGTAATAACAAGATTTAAAACTTCTTGGCTGTAGAACATAGTTTGTTTCATGTAATTGTCAATTGTTTCACCATTGTTGTGTCATTTTACAAATTGCGTGTCTTTATCACCATGGATTTAACTACTGAAAATTTTCATGCGATGATTTATTACAATTTTTGATGTGGGCCAACTCAAAAACAGTGCATCTATCAACTCACTTCCGATTTTGGGGATAAAGCCCCATCTAAAACCACTGTGTATCACTGCTTTACTGAGTTCAATCGTGGGCGATCTATGCCCACGGACGAATTTAAAGAAGGTCGCCCCCTAAATCGGTTGGTGTATCAAAAAATATCGATGCTGTGCGGGAACTAATAATGCAAGGTTGTTACATAACGCGAGATAAAAGCGTCCTTGAGCATAAATATAACGAGCATACATAAGATATTACACGAAAATTAGGTTGTAAAAAAAAACTGTTCGCGTTGGATTTAGTAGGCCGAAACAACTCGGTTTTTGGAAGGTCAAAAAATACAGCCCCGATTTGGCATCCAACGATTTCTATTTATTCCCAAGCGAAAACAATAAATTACGTGGTCAACGTTTTCGAGCCGCGAAGAAGCCATTGATGCATTCAAAATGCACGTTTAGGAGATACCTCAATCAGAATGGAAAAAGTGCTATAAAAATTGGTTTGAGCCTACGCAAAGGTGCATTTGATTATAGTGGTGAATATTTTGAAAAGCAATAAAAGCATATTAAATGATACATGTCGGTTGATTTTGATATTCCGGACACATAAATAGCATCCCTCGTACAGTGGCATGTTTCACTTTGTTCAAGTTATAATTATAACTCGGCAGAATTGTTAACATTGCAAACTTGGCAGTAGAAAAAAAAAGAAAATATAAGTATAAAATACATAACTTCAATGTTGAGGGACTGATCAAAACGAAAATATTAATAAAGGCGATGAAAAGGCATTTATTTAGTGCCAAAGCAGTGATATGTAGAACATTGTCTATAAAACGATTTTCTGAACAAAAATAAATACATTTGACAAAAAGACCAACCAGAGCAAAAGGATATAATCAGGGCCGGACCGTGAGTTAAGGAGGCTCTGGGCTAATACTACTTAGGGGCCCACATATTTTTTCGCATATTATCTATTTTTGACTGATTTGACTTAGCCGGGGGCCCCTTGAATCCACGGGGCCCTGGCCTGAAGCCCAAAAAGCCATATGGTAAATCCGGCCCTGGATATAATAGCATTGGCAGTCACACAGATAAAGAAACATTTGTTATCTATGGTATCCTCGAACCTAAAATACAAATGCTAATTCTTTTGCCGACAAACGATTTTGGGAAGAAGTCTGCAATTATGCACGCCATCAAATTTTAAGAATTTTTCAAATAGAAATAAAAATATTTAGCGCATCCGCCCACCCCAAAATTATAATCGTCAAAATTGAGGAAAATGTGACGCAATTACTGTAAAAGATATCAAGATGGAATCTATTTCCATATCATCGTTTCCAACAAGTCATTAGAGCATAAATATTTATTTATACGGTTGTTATGAATTCATTTATTGAGCAAGAAAATACGTTTGTCTGAAATCGTTTCGATAATGACTGATGGTATTCTCAATATGACTTATCAGTTTATTTGGATCCCACGTAAGACATACGATTTTTGTATTTCACAGATTTATAGTACATTACAAGCCCAAAGGATGATTTTCATTCCAATAACGATATCATGGTGTGGTGGGTTTGCTATTCGGTCAAAAGATTATAAATCTGAATCGACTCTTAATGAAGGACAATGAAATTCGGTATCAAATCGTGTACAATGAAATTGCTGGTTGTGACATTTTAACAAATATTACGTTACAGAACTCAAAGATGAATAACATCATATTGATGTAGGTTTTAAATACAATGAAAATTTGGCGCTTGTAGTGTTAATGAAGTTAACTCGGGATGAAATAGTTTATTGAATAAAAACTTCGCTAGCTAACAGCGGGAAATCAATTAAATGAATGTAATTTGGAAGAAAAACCTTTGCAAAAGAATTATTTCACAATAATATTTATAATTACGGGATGTTATGTAGCCTGCATAATTAATATTTTTTAATTTGTGTTTACGTTAAATTGTCTCAATATTCGAATAACTTGAATGGGTAGCTACATTAGAAATGTAGCTTCATTTAACAAACAGAACTTTTTATTGATTGGAGAACAAAACAAATTAAACTAAAGCTATTAATCATATGGATCCAAAAATTTATGAACTTAAGAAGGGAGTTGGAAACAATCGAAAGAAAGATTTTATCGAGGATTATTTAGAAAATAATACCCACAATGAAATGATGGAAATTTAGAATCTAACTCCAGACATACCTTCAGTTGTAAAAGAAGATGACTTTTAGTATTTTAACAGTTTTGACAAGTTTGTACACTAGAATAGAGATATTTTGTCAAATGATTCCAAGTCAGCAAAGGTATGAATCTAAAAAACATTTTTGGAAATCAAGCTCTAGCCATGAAATTTGGGGGGTTCGTATGAAGGTTCCGATCATTTTTTAAGCCACATATTTTAAAAATTAAGAGCTTCTTCCAATATTTTTTTTTAAATTGACACTTAATTAAAGTCACATTTAAAATAAAATTTGCGTTCCACTTCCACCTTTAACGATTTTTTGGGTTAAAATCTGTTAAAATGAAGACATGGAACACAAACTTAATTTTAAAAGTGGCTTTTAGTTGAAATTAAGATTAAAAAGAGGCGGTGGAAGAGGCCCTTAAACCTAAACATATAGACAGACGATGTATTTGATATAATGAATCGATAGCAACACCGAATGTGACAGGAATCAAAATGCAACTGGCATTGATATGGAGAACAGAATCGGGATATAAAAGGTGAACAATTCAATTCTGTGCTCAACGGGCGCGCGTCACTATACTATAAATGTGCAAACCGCAGTGTAGTGTTGTGTACTTACAGACTTCCCTGTCTGGAACTAACTGCAGTGTAATCCACGCTGATTTATTAAATACCTACTAGCTTTTTCCCGCAGCTCCGTCCGCATGAACTAAATGTTTAGTCCATTTTAGAAAGCATTTATGGCGTTTATTCATATTTTTCCCACACAACCATTTTAAATGACCTCCCGAATGCATGAAAGACAGTACCTACAGAGAGGTCAAACTGTATCTCTGGTTTTACCCAATCGGATTTGATGAAACATAGCTTAGATGTTAAGTTGGACGCTAAACTATCAAACTGAAAATCGTATCAAAATCCGTTCAGCGAAGCTTGCGTAATGCGGTAACAAACATACAGACAGACAGATAAACATTCTAAAAACTGTTGTTTTGGCTTTTTTGCTCTAATAAAGACCCCTATATCAGTTTTTTTAATATCTATAATGAACAGAAATTGGCCTGTTACAATTTTATTATATATATAGATAATTAGTGTTTGGATACAATTTTTTACTTTTCCTAATAGAATAAATAGAAAGTACATATGTTTATTTTTTATTAAATATAAAGACATTTTTTGAGAAAGTGGTAAAGGTGTTAATTTGTTAGCAGCAAAAATTATGCATACGATGCAAAAATGAAATACCAGTGATGTTTAACCCATAAGCGTACCAAGTACCGGAAGTTGCATGTGCACGATATTGTCAGGGAGTCATATACAGTTAGAGTGCTCGGCAGGGACAAGTCCTATGTGCTTGCACTCTGTGCCATAGAGGGATATATTTTAGATTCCAGTAAGTATCGATCAGTCATTATTCGATAAAAATAATTACAATTCTCATAAGCATTGCATTAATTCTATGGTATATTACATCAACGCTAATCGAAAAACATTTAACGCAAACCAAAATATTAATATTAAATATAGCATTCATTTTAATATTTTTGATCGTGACGAAATAGCACTTCTAATGCACGTACATAAAGCGTACATTTCAATTTATTTTGGCAATTTCTGGTGAGAATTTATAACACGATTGATGATACCAAGCATGTGGCAAAAGTTGTGCTATAAATGGTTGTGAAGCATGTCCTCTTCAAGTTGTGTTATCCGGATAACATAAGCTACTACTCGTGAATCGGTAAAACAGAGAATGCAATGATTAATGAAATGAAATGAGTACGAGTAGTGAGAATGATTTATAATTTAAATAATTTTAATCCATCTAACCGATGAAGAGAAATGTCACGCAAAGATGGATTTTTAGTTTTTCAATTTGAATTGCTACATTGAAGCTTTGTATTCGTACACATACTTCTATTTTTATCAGCTCATATTTTCCTTCTATATTTTTATGATCCATTTCTCTTATGACTGGAACCACTACTCTTATTATTTTCCATTTATATCCACATTATTTATTAAATAGTATCACATAATATAGTATTAGAAATGACAGGTTAACATCGTCGTATGTACCTAGGACGTGGACGATACGAATTATAACAGATGAATGAATAAAAGCGAACTAACGGAACTACTTTGTATTAAAACAACCGGTCATCGAGCCTTAAAACACCCGGTCTCAGTTCGCCGTGTGCAGAATCTTAATCCTCCTCATTACATGCGACTTTAGTACGTTCCTTTATACTTCTTGGCATATAGCGCAGGTAGATATAGTAACCTTCAATATGTTTTGGCCACATTTTGGACAGTTGATTATTATATTTTAATATGATGGAACTGGTGATTAATTTAGTGACAATTCGAATTTAATATTATGAATAATAATTGTTTGAAACATAAAAAATAAAAATTTTGGGAGGGAGATCTGGAGGACAGACATCGAAATAACCACACTAGAAAATAATTATTACCGCATCGGAAGTGTGGGAAATCAAAGTGATAATAAAAGAATCCTCAAGTTTCTTAGCGAGTGCTAAAGCGATTCCGTAGTATATTCACAATACGTGAATAATGCTCAGACTTAAATATATACACCGGAGGCATTCTGACTTTCAATAGCTCAGCTATGATTTATGTTTTAAAACATGTAAACAAAAAGCAAATTCCCTCGAATTATCACGAGGGGATTTTGAATGGTTACGTTAGGAGACATGATTGAATAATAATAATGGCAATATAAAAAAAAACTAATGTATGCTTAGTTTTAGAAGGGACGACTACATTCAAAACATTCACACGGACACATAACTAGATAAACTAGTAGAAATGCTTATCTTTCATAGAAAACAAATGCGTGGTAAGCAAGCTTCTTGTTTTCTACGTCTTTAGGTAATGGGCAATTTAGAATTTTTAAAACGATAGTCACCCCGTCGGGTACTTTGCCGTATATTATATTATAAATGCAGCTTTCATTCATTGGAATACACATTTAAAAATTCTCAGTATACATAATGTCTCAACCTTTTTTTTTACACTTTTAAGTCTTGGCCACATACTTCACGATACGCAGTGTAGTGATATATATTAGAATTAGAGGAATAGCTCTTCCCAAGAAATTTAAGATCCTCTTTTCAGTAGGGTAGGTCGACACTATTTTTTTGGAATTACAAGCCGATTTTGCTGAGAGACTATAAAAATAAAGGTGTCAATATCACAGGAGCGTGTTATGATAATATTCTATGGTAATTAGAGCAGTAATTTAAAAAAGGAAGGAGAGATTGATCAAGGTTGTATTGCTTTTGTACGATAACGCTTCACTTCCCACAGCTGAAGCTGCAAAGGCTGCCAAGTTGCCTCGTGCGACTGCGTGTTCGTAATCATGGTTAGTAACGATTCTCGAACATGAATAAGATCTTCTGGAAAACTGTTGTGGTGATGATGTAGCACCAATGCGGCAGTAAATGAACATTTCGACGAGCAAAATGAAAACTGTTTTAATATGGAGTTTAAATTTTTTATTGCCATATACGATAAATCATAGAGATAAGGGAAGACTATGTGGAAAAATAAATAAAAATTGCGTTTCTTTGTTTTCATATCTTTACCGAGGATTAGTTGAACGCCTCTCATACGATAGATACATCAACTATTTCCGAAATTAACGATTGATGAACATTATAGTGGAAAGCAGAGTAAAGGTGACAGTGTGTGACGTCACGGCGGTCGTGACCTCGTCGGTTCAACGGACGCCCGTCACCGTCATGGGCGCGCGCGCAGGGAACCAACGATCCGAACGCGATATGAACGCAAAGCGCGAGAACGCGATTCGAATAGGCAAACAACACGTATGGATCACTATTGTACTCCTTCCTCAGCTAACAAAACCAAATTTACATTCGTTAATCCTGTTCAAAACGGAATGGGGACGCTTGAAATCCTACACAAAGAATATTTGAATGTCCGGCTCCGCTCTGCTAAATAAGATGTTTTGGATTAGGTGTTTTAAATTTTCAGGTAGTAAATAACTTTATAGAAGACACAAATGTTTAAACAGAATTAAAAATATGACCTAACATTTCAACTCTAAATTTCTATAAAATTTCTATAGAATTATATAATTGTGAATGAAACAGCTCACCCTGTCTATTACTTTGTGGAGATATAACCAAAATCAAATTTTTATAGTTAACTACGTTGTTACGAAATAACTACAATAAGCATAATCAAATTGTCTAGAATCTGAGAGCAAAAATATTTCTCATAATTTTGTTATCGTTTTTAAAAGTTGGTGGTATGGATTGATAGACTTTAATTCATGTCAATAATTATAAAAAAGAAAGAGCGATTGTTTAGAGATTTCTCCAATGCCCCCTTGAAATCAGTCATCACCATTTGCGAGCTTATAACTTGTACGAGCCTTGTAGTCCACGAACCCGCACCAGAAACACGGGCTTAGATATAAACAGAACTGAAAAGGAAGATTATCATATAGACAATCAAACTATGCCATGATTGCCTATAAATTCTTGATGTCCTTAGCTTAAATTGAATTAATTATGATCAAACCTTACCTTTTATGGGCTACATAAATTTAAGGAAAGTTTCTAAACAATGACATATTAGAATTTTTGCATATTTGATATGTATTTCAATATTCAATTGCAAAATTTGCAATCGAATTTGCGACAGTTTAACGAGTATGTAGATGCACTTTCGTGATGAAGGACGATTTGCTGCTGCAAGGACGCTTTTGGTGAACTTTTTCGAAAACAATGGGGTAACGTTCACTGTTCTTTTGGTATCAAGTAAAATCTGAATTAGAACCGACCATTTATCGTTGTTTCGAAGTCTCACCGCTTTTGTCGATAAATCATCTAAAACAGAGGCCCATTGTGTCGGTTGATTTCTATTTTCTTTTTTAGTTCAAAATAGTACATTCTAAATTAGTAACCTGGGACGACATCGTACACAATGATCGCTTTCTGTCGCATTTTTAAATCATTTTACTACTACAATCTATATGCAAACAGTCATTTTTGATTCAAAAATTTGCTCATTTTATTATGTACATTCAAGACGTTTTGTATTAGCTTATGCTAATTTAATGTAAAAGAAATTGGCTAACATCTGATTCTCTATCAGCATACCAGCGTTATATATAAATCAGTTGCCGTAGCATCGACATTTATTCGTTACCGCTGCTGATTACCAGTTTATTTGCCATTCACTCAAGTGATGAATATGTTCACGTCTGAATTCACTGTACTAGAAGTTCAGAGACAAACATTTTTTTATGACTCGATTGGTTGTCATTACAACTTTATGTTGTGAACCACAACAGCTTTGCGTTTCCAGAACAACACATCGATAACACGTGCTTTCAGTTGATAATTTGTTAAGAATATAATTCAAGTGTATCGATTTTTGTCCTAGCACCTATTCCTAATGCTATGGTTTAGTTTTGTAGAGGATAGTCTTCCGTCGTCCGCCGGTGCGGTTAGTTGGTTAGTATAATTGTCACGTCACTGCGTATTTTCCCTAAGATGTGGACGTTTCACTTTTGTAAGAAATTCTAAAACGACGAGATGACACTACTCCACCAAACGCTAAATGAACTCTCTGACAACTTTCTTGATACACACAGCACATACACAGTGCCGTTTTGTACACTCAATTTTAGAACAGAACCAGATTTATGGATAACAACTTTTTAAAACAATATAGTACAGAAAAATTAAGGTATCTAAACTTTTTCCCTAAGATCTTATGAACTTGTCAAGTCCATCGCGGGAACCGTGATAATGTAGGCCATTAATTACCGAATTATTTTATATGCAATTACTTTGACTTTTGATCCATTTTACAGTCTAGATGTCTATTAAAAAAAAGCTAGTATAATGTAAATGAGCATGAAATATGTTACGAAAACAGCGTTAATTTTATGTACATTTTTAAGGTATTTTTGAGCATTACCACTACATTATTATTTACTATTTAAACAACCTCGAACTTCGTTTAAACAAATTGACACTGCAGAGTCAGATTATCGCCAACCTACTGAAGGGAAGGGCATGCCCTCCCATAATTTTATCCCAGATCTCGAGGAACTGGACATAAGACCCTTGGCGCTAGTCCGTTATGGGTCGGGGACATATCAGTGTATTTAGTATTAAATACATTTTTTGAATTAAATTTTAGGTTTAAAGTAAACATAACCTGATTAGCGATGACCTGTGATCCTCAATTCAACATTAATCACGATACGTGCGCCTTTTATTGTTGAAGAATCTTAGAGCATATTTTTATGAAATGGGCAGAAAATTTCTTCCAGTATTTTAGCACTTTATACATTTTAACACATTTACGTTAACCAACACTAAGAACAGTGTTGCCTAAAATCATAATTGTTTCGTTGTTTCTATGTTTTGAAACAAAATAATACGAAAAACTATTTTTAAAATATTGTATTCAGCTAATTAATATTTTACAATTTTGTTTGTTGCGTCTGCATTTCTTTTTAATTCCGATGTTTTACAAAAAAAGAATGAAACACCCACACGGATTACAAATACGAGGTACTTGTCGCGCAGACGAAGGCGTGAACGTAACAAATTTTTCTCGATACTATAATAATATCTGTATTACCTAACACGAACGAAATGCATAACTCTTCACTTCCGCATTTGTATAACAAAATTAAAAAAAATGGAATAACCAAGTTAAATACCGAAATAAAATATTAGTCTGGAAACGCGGTGTGTTGTAATACTCATAATGAACTTAGTTATACTTAATTTGGCAGGTGTTATTTTTTTACCTTAACTAATAAACACGCGTTCAAAGTTTTATCATAATTACAGTACTGTTATTTTAACTATAGCAAATTTATTATTAATTATAGCACATTGCCAGAAGGTGTAAACAAATTTTTCATCTTTAAAATGTTTAAAGGTATATTCGGTGAATGAAAAGATTCGTCATTTTTACGACACCGGATGAACGCAAATCACGATCCAAGTGGCAATTTCCTCTCCCGCTAGATGTGAGGCCTAACCAAACAAGGATTCTATTAATGTACGCTGTTCACAGATGTCGCTAAGGCATAATACCTATATATTTTTTTTTTTGACAATAACAGTAATATTAACTGAGAATATGTTTCCATATTAAACTTTACACTTTTATCCTAATTCAGCTACTATTTGACCCCGACTTTACTCTTATCTACGGCCTTTGAATATTGAATAAAAAATCTTATTTTAGTCTTTCGCTATCGCCTATGGTGTCCGTCACGATCCCAATGCTTGATCTAAATAAACTGTTCCAATCCGATTCCGACTTCAAATTAGTTTAAGTCCATTCACAGAATTCAGCTATGCAGTAGCTTTTTTTTACAACTTTAGATATCGGTTCAATAATTATTTTTTGATTTTTGCAAGAACGTAAACGAAAATAATTTACGACTTTCTTTAAAGCATTAGTATAAATTGTAATTGAAATTTTGCACAACCTTAAGTTAAAATATAATTTCGAAAAGGCGGTCAAGTGCAAGTCGAACTTGCGTGGAGAGGGTTCAATATTTACAATAAAAATCACATTATATACTATTTTCTTTAAAACATAACTGATATTTGTTGATAGTAACTAAAATGAAAAAATTATGCGAAATATTAATAATCTAATATTGTAGGCTAGGATTTCAACTGGACACCTTTACATAAGTAAACTGACATAATAACTATACCAATTATTGAGCTCATTTAATTTGCAGCATTAATAAGCAAATTAAAACCAAAAATAGCTTTATTTTATAGGTAATAGAATTACACTAGAAATACGTCATTAACTAATTCTTTTCGACATTAACATTACCTTCAATTCCAAATAGTGCTTCGCCTTGAAAAGAATGGGTATGCAACACAAGGGTTTCATTAATAATTTAGTACAAGACTTAGAAAAAACGAGAAGCAACCTGATAGTTGTCCAGTTCAATCGCAAGGGTTTTTTTCTTTAAGATATTCTAACATGGTAAATTACCCCTTTCCATATCCTTTTAAGGAAAAATTTAAATTCTTGAAATGGCAAATTTTAAATAACAGCTGGAATTTTGTTATAAAAGTGCAAACATTGCCCCTTAAATGATTTGCTAATTTTGCTTAGTCCGATTTTATGAGCAGCAAGATAGTTCTACGACATTGTGTCTAATTTTATCACTAATAAACATTGATTTTATGACTGCACATACATGCTAAATTGTTATACATTTTTTTTGTATAAAATGGGTATAATCTATGCCTGCTAGTATGAATACCCACCCACTGTCACCCAATCACTGAATGATAAGATTTTATTAACATTAATATTTTTCGACCTATGAACATAGCTGCATGCAGGCGTAGATATAATCACCAACAAACCATTAAGTTCGTTACAATATGACAAATTAGACAACATTTTTAGTACATTATTTCTAAACTGCTCAAGAGGGCAAGTGTTAATAGGCACAACTTTCATCTTATGTTTTATATTTTTTTACAATAATTTTGAACTAGCTGTCCACAATGGGCAGACGAAAATCTATTTAGAACTGACTTAAATTCTGGTTTAATATTTGTGAATATATTATCAAAACAGGACAATGAAGTAGCTGTGAACCTAGTTGGTTCTAAACATAAAGTCTCTAATTTATAACATTAAAATAAGCATTTAATTCTAGTACATAAATAAGAAGTTTCCTATAAATTTATACTAAAATCTCCACAAACAACAACAAATTTATTATTACTCATTTTGTACAAAAAATCATCCATTATTTTTTCAAAAACTCATATGATGAATCTGAAGGTCTGTATACACTTAATACAATAAACTGTTCTTGTTCTATGCAGGCCACTTCAATAGTTTGCTCAACTGATAGGCTCACAATATCTGGACATTCTTTTTATTTCATAATATTTTTAACTATTTTTAGAGCTGCTCTGTATAACTTTTTCTCTGCTGAACCAACTTGCTACCTGGTGTATACTAAAGTTAAACATGAACTAGTGAATTCTAAGCCAATATTCTGTTATCCATATATAAATATCATTATAATTTATGAATATTTTAATTTCCAAATCCTCACTTGACATTCCCAGATGCACCACATTAAGTACATTTTTTATTATCAGCATTTTTTTCTCAGTCATTATGGGTTGACTCTCATATTACAGTAAAATATTATTATTATTTTATTTGTTTCCAAGTCATTACAATTTTTGAATAATGTCGAAAAATTGAAAAGGGTATTCTCTATTATATTATAAACTAATTTAAATTATTAACAATGTCAAATGCTTCAATAGAACCTCACAATTATTTGTTCATGGAACTGGACATGTTAATAATATAATAACTTAGCGACTCCGTTAAGTAATTGTTGTATTATAAATTTTGAAGGAAAATATTTGCTAATTGTAATAGGCTGTGACAGACAAAAAAAATTAATACTCTTGTGTTCCTAAAAAATTAATACTCATGTAATCCTGTAATGGTTCCCGTTCTTCATTAGAATTGTAGAATTTTAAGACTAAGAAAGGCAAATGTGAGGTCCAATTGAAAACATCATTGATGAACAACTTTGGTGTTGAATTTTGGTGCTATAATTTGAATTAAAAATTTATATTTTTTCTTTGGTCTATAGATCATCAAACAGGTTTATGTTAAAGAACAATCTCTGACAATGTAGCATTGAGTTTATTGCAAATTAAATATGCCATTGTAGCACTGAATCATACAATTGAATAAAATAACCAGCTACAGTGAGAAACAAATTCCTGCATTTTGGTTTCTAAAATTAACAAAATTATGTGTGATTCTCAAGTATGTTTTGCTAAAATTTTACTTATAATGGTATAGTCACAAAGATTTTTGAATGGTAGGTACCTATATTATTAAAATCCATGCGCATGTCCATGTGGATTGTGGAAATCGTAATACTGTTATGATTTTTTGACATATTTAAAGCACCAAAATTTAAATACTTGAAAGAGATGAAGTTAACGACTTAGAAGTTAATGAATTGCAAAAATAAACACTTTAGAGAATAATTTATTAATAGCAAATGGCACCAAAAAATAAAAACGTTATATGCTAAATAAAACAAAAAAATTAACAAAAACATAGGTCAACAAAAAAGATATTACTGAGTTTCTGTTTTAATACATAAATTCTGATTCTATACTTATAAAAAAACCAAAAATTTTAATTTTTGACTCAAAGTTTCCTTTCCTTTGTTTATGCCAATAAACATAAGTTTCATAAAGTCTCATAAGGTTTTCATGTTTATGTTTGAATTGTTCATTATTATAGGCTGCAGAATGTCCCTTAAATAACAAATGTTATATGTTCACTTGAACTAATTCAAAATTAATATTGGTGCCTATTCAGAAGAGCAGAGAACATTTTCATTAAGATGTGATGGATTTTGAACAATGTTATTAGGGGCAGTGTAGTAAAAATATAATGGGGACGTAAAACATGATATTATTGTATATAATAATAAAAACATGTTTAAGGTGACATACGAGAAGTCCACACATCTATGGATAACATACAAAAAAAAAGGTTTTTTGACTTCTGTTTTTATTTTTTTTTTTTTTGATTTTGTAGTTTATTATTTTTTAATATTTTTATATAAATGTTACTTAAAGGCAAAACTACATCTTTTTTATAATAATTTACAATAACTGTATAAAAAAAATAAAGGTTTTTCTCCCTAATAAAGGTTGTTTGCCCTTTATTAGCTACATGAAAAAAAAACAAAATTTGACATTTAGAATTCAGACTCTTAAATCATGTTGGCCTGTGTAATGTATAAACCATCTGTAAAATTTTACTGTTAATGTTTATGAATTGTAATTTAGCTTTTAGTGCAACCTGCCATAAGATATTTTAATTGAATTCGAAATATCCTACCCTTCTAAATTTCTACTCTTGATTCTATGTATGGAAAGTTACATAGAATTGTACAGCCTCTAATTGTACAGCCGTTTACAAAAGATACCTGTCAGTATTATTTCGTCAGAATCGATAAAAAAGGCTCAATTACAAGGCGGTGACATATGGATGTTACGGACAGACAGATATAATAAAACTATAAGGGTTCCTGTTCACCTTTGACTATGGAACCCTTGAAGTATAGAAACCCTTCTGATTTAATATTAATTAATTGATAACAATTTGTTTTAGAAAAAAATCAGTACATAACTATGGCTAAGTTAATCAAACAAAATATTAATAGTGAAAAACTAAAATATGTGAAATATCTGTACTAAGCCATTGTTCTTCATTAGTTGCCATATTCCAAACTTAGTGCTCCTATTTGAAAGAAGTCAGCCACTACAATGACTATAAAAATTATCCCAGACAAGCAGAAAATAATTAGCAATACTGTGAAATAAAATGTGGAAATTGTTTTTCTTGTCCATTGGTAATTAATTATCCTATCAGAACTTTTTTCATCTAATCCAGCCAAACTAAAATAATCATCATAAAGATACCTCACCATATTCAATTTTATGTCTACCACTCTTTCTGATTACACATGGCCCAGAATTCAATATATATGGACTAAAGTTTTACATTGAATTAAAAAGAAATTACTACATTTTTTGAAACTTTACCTATCTGTAGTTTTTAGTAAGGATATAAAATTGAGAATTCTTTATATAGGGTATTTTTGACCAATTGTCCACTAATAATTTTCACTGTTTTGTCACACCGGAATATATTCCAATATTTAAAGGTTGAATTTGAAGTCATAATCAATGGAAACTAAAAATTTGCTAATTGGGCTTGTGTTTTTATGATATACAAAATATATTTGTACTTCAGAAATCAAAGTATGTATCTATAAATACCAATTATGAAAAAGTTTTTCTTAGTACTCACCAAATTCTCAGTTTTAATATTAATGGAAAATATTTTACTATTAAAATGTAAGAAAAATTTGGCACCTGGTAAGAAAATTTTGTATAAAACTTTATTAAACTTAAAAACCTTCTTCTATCATCACTTTTCTCTAAAAATTTCCTCATTTATCAGATGCTTAACTAAAAAAGAGAGTGTTTGTTCATATTCAATTCCAGTTTCAAAGCAATGATTAATACAAAGAAAAAGTAAGCTTGGACATCATTCAAAGTCCTAAATATTAAAGTTATATTATCTAATTATGATAGACAAGTTAAGAAACTCTTGGATATCTGATGAGCTCTAAAGTCCACTTCTTACACAACTATCTTGACTTTTTATCTAAAACCTTGAAAAGTAAAAACTAGTCAAAAGTAGAGAGAATGGTTTCATTAAGACACAAAAAAGATGGAGAAGCTATACTAAGGACGATGGAATATCAATATGATGAATGATTACTGTTGTCACTTCACAGAAAACAACAAAATACATCATATCAGAGAAAAGGCTATGCAAGAAACTTTACAAAGAAAAGAGAAAGGTAATATAAAAAAAATGCCTAAAACACTTGTATTTTATTAAATTATTATTATGATTAGTGAAAATTAAAAATAATATAAGAAAAAATACTGTAATTTCTTAATTTGTATGTATCAAAGTTGCTCTATTTTGAAATATTCAATGATGTCAGTTTAAGTCATATCGAAAGAGAATTTTCTGTAATGAAAAAAACTAATATCAAATATGTTTTTAGCACTCAAAAATAGGCAGCATTAAGGTAAATTGGTTTAAAAATATTTTACAGACTTTTTTTGTTGGCCTGTGTAATTGTATTCTGTCTCTCTCTCTCTCTCTCTCTCTCGACTAATTAATGTAAATCAATTTCTTTTCCTTCCTGTACATTAAGACTTGTTTGGGGAAGCCTAATGTACATAATGATGAGGATTTGTTCATAGAATTTAAGGTAATCTGTGTAATTATTAAATAGAAACTTTGTACAAAAGATTAATTTAGTAAGTATTTAAAAGTCTTTAATTTCTTACTTTAAAAGTATATTCATTAGAAGGTGAATAAAAAAGCAAGATATTATATAGCACAAAAAGTATTATAGTGTTATTGTTCAAAATATAATCTTCTAACAAATATAATAAAGATAATACAAAGATAACATAGTCGAAATACAAGGTTGAGGTGAGAACTGGAGTGAAAATTACACAATTTTTCATTGTCTATTACATTCATTAATGTATTTTTAGTAACCATTATGTAAAACTTGACACAATTTTTTTTGCTAATGTATTTTAGATTAAACCAATATCTATAATTGTCACATTTGTCACCATATGTATAATTTGTACTATATTTATCACATATATATTCATTTGTTTGAAAATTACAACTAAAAATACAAATTTATTTACTATTATGACAATCTCACATCTATTTGTTGGAAGGGTAGGCAGAGATTACAGATTTCCACATGGTACAGTCTTACAAGGTGTCAGCCAACACAAGTTTGCTAGTCTGCTTTTCCACCTCATGTGATGCTTCTTCGTCTGCCTTTAGAGTACAAAGGTTTGTGTCCGACATTTAAATAGGTAGATATAATGAATATATTATTATATGAAATTAGGTTACGTACGTTATACAGAAAATGTTTTATGTTATGTTTAACTTGTGTTGAGGAGTATCAGTTTAGGCAGTGTGAAAATAATTGAAATCCTTGATTTTAACTTAAAATTTTTTTTCAAATTTCAGTATACTTTCGAGAAGGTAATTCTTACTGAAAGCTCTGCACACAACTAGTTTGCAGTCTTTATATCTGCTACTCTATTGATACCATTAACACCAGGCAGGATGTAAACTTACAATGCGAACAAACACCACTTTAATGGTGGGAGATTGTTCTCCTTTAGCCAATCCAAGTTCATCTTTAAAGAATTATTTGGAATTATGCTTTATGCAATATGAAATTATGGAAAGGATTATGCTTTACTCCATCGTGTCCAAAACTGTTGCCAAAGCTGTTCAATTCTTTGGTATCACATCAAGTAACTTTTAGAAGAAGCTTGGAACTGGAAGAGCTATACGCGGCCATCTGATAAGGATGTGGCCTGGGGTGAGAGCGTGTCAAATTGTCTGGGTCCAATGAAAGAGGAGTCAGCAGTCCCATATTTGGAATTACTTCTATTTGTACTAATACGGTGCTAGTTTTTTAAAAGGTTAAGTTACAATTATCCAACACTTGATATAAATGATTTTCAACTGACTTTATGCCTGCTTCTCAAAATCCTCCATAATGACTGGCCCAAAGCTGGAATAATATGGAAAGTAATGTCTTCATTGGCTGCAATTTCAGTTAGTGACTTACAAGTACTTTTAAGAAATTTATTGATGTTATTATAGCCACCTACAAAGGAAGTATCGTTATCTGAATAGATACCAACAGGTTTTCCCTTATAGGATATAAATCTACACAAAGCAATCAAATAATTGTTAGTTATTAAATAATCTATCAAATCCAAATGAATAGCTTTAACTTTCAAACAAATGAAAATGACTATGAAAATCGACAACCACAACCTTGTCAATTAGCATATATAATGGGACCTGCATAATTCACATATGCACTTTCAAAGGATTCTCATTAGAGGATGCTGCTGTAGTAAGTATCGCATTAAAGGAACCACTTTAGTGCCTTAGCTAAATTATTACCACCAATGGGCTAATATGCTGTTCTAATAGAAACTAATAAAAGTTATGGACCAACATGCAACAGCTGTGTTTGTACCCAAATAATAATTTTGTGAAACAATGTATGGTCTGTATCAACACGGTGTTTATTTTCATAGGGAAAACTGGAGTTTTCTAAGTGTCCACCAACAAGCATCAATTCATTTTAGTTTAATCATTTGAATTTGAGTAATAGATTATTTTGTGGAAGTGACTGTTTTTTCATTAATAAATCATACTCTAGAAGTCTCTCTTTAGAAAGCCCTGATGATTAGATTTAATGCATATTGAAGTCCGATATCACTAAGGTAAATATTTACCAATGATTTTTTTACAGACATCAATGAAATGTACTACATACGCTATATAACCTAATAATCTATATAACTTGGAATACCTATTATAATCAGTATATTGTATATTATTTACAACTATATGTAGTGAAATTTGACATTTAAGCTCTGGCAGAGCTTTATTTGACATTTTCACACAAAACAGCCATCTGAAAGACGAGTTGTGTTTTTATTTAAATGTTCTTTTTTCATAATTCCTTTATTTAATATATGGTATTGAGTGGTTTTGTTTCTTATTATATCTCAACACTCATTAGTAGTCCGGTACTATTTAATTTGAATACTGATTATTAAGATTGGTAAATGTGTTATTTTATCATTTTCCCCAGAAGCGCTTAGTTAAGATTTGAATCATTGTCGCAGCATAATAAAAAAATTGTACTTGCAAATAAGTATAGTAATTATGATTAGATTAATTGATTTATTCCTGTATTCAAACCATAAATTCCATCAATAATTAAAAATGTATTAAATAAAAATAATGAATATTTTAAACCTACTTATAAGCAGTCACAATATTTTAAATGCGTTATAACATAATTAAAACACTACAGTATTGAAATGTAAAAAGTGCACCAGAAAAAAAGCGTCTTCATGGGACATTATGTATTTATGTCCTTTGGTTGAGAAGTGCAGTTTTTCGACATTAACTCATAAAACGGTACATCCCATAATGTTCAAAATCATTTTTATTGAAAGTGTTTATTAAGTTTTACCTTTGTACTTTTTCCCCATTCTTTGGTAATATTGTTTGATAAATAATGGTGGGAGGAACAATTAATGCTACTTTCGGAGTGATTATTTCCGAATTTAATAAAAAAAAAAATTCTTAGAAAAATGAAGTGTTTTTAAAAGACCTATGAAAATATGTCCTACACATTGATGTTTGTTGAAAAATTTTTTTCAGCTCCTGTTATAGGTATTGAGTGCCTCTCCCTAGAAATATTTATTTTTATTATTTAACCACCAAAGTAAGCAGCGGCTTACAAAAGACATTCCAAATTTCATAATTATACATCTTGTAGTTTTTGAGTAAAATGCCTGTGACATTTGGACAGACAGATGGATGGAAAGACATAATGAAACTATAAGGGTTCCAATTTTGTTATTTTGGCTTTAGAACTCTAAAAAAATGATTAAGAAGGTATTGTAAATACTTAATGAATAATAACTTTATGCATTTAAATTTCTTTTATATGCACTCATTACTAACTTTTTAGTTTAAGGGCTATCTACCTCCTGACTTCATCATCACAAAACATAATATATAAAACTTGTCAAAACAAAACTAATGAGCCTAAACTCGAAGAGTCTACTAGTACCTCCTCCAGAGTTCTTCTATACATATATATATAACATATAAGACTAAATGATTCCAAACTTGAAAATTTATTAGTAGCCATTAAACAGCTGTTTCTGTCTACAAATAACAGTATTATTTGTTAACATCTTAATCAACTGAATCATCAGTCATCAGTAGCACAAGATAATTCCCAGATGCAAACACTTGAATAACTTAAAAAAAAGAATCCAACACAGTATAGGGACCTATAATATTTGAGGGTACCCCTTGATTTCCCTGGGATCCTATCACCAGATCCTAACTTGATGACAATGGGCAATATCACAAATGTACTCTTACAAACAAAAAAAAAATTGAAATATATTCTCAATTGAATTGCACTGAGTTAGATCATCAGTAGTTTTTAAATTATAGAACATTTAATGATAAACAATTAGGTACTAGATTTGTTCTTATTTTGAAATTCTAAAATTTAATTTTAATTTACAAGTAATAAATACTAGTTCAGAATTAAACATAATTGACAATGCATATTGTGATATGGATTGATGGATTTTTAACTGTTCAAAAACTAAAACTCACTAATTTTAGTTTTTGAACCTAAACCTATGATAGTTTAGAGTTTTTTACAGTTTACATCTATACCTCCTATATTAATGTATGAATATTAAACAAAATTTTGAAGGATGTCACAAAATGGACCATTAACCAAAAAGTTCAGAAAAAAAACAAAAGATTTTTATTTTAACAAGTGCATTTGTTACAAAAAAAAATTCACACACTTATAACAAAGTTACCATATAAATTGTGGAAGAAGGAAGTCCATTAATTAAGCTCTGATTATAATTTACATCACTAAAACACTTGTTTAAATTGTTCTTATACTTCAGTACATAACACTCAAGGGGATCAAGTCAATTCAGTGGTTTTAAAACATCAACACAACTGTTATTAAAATATCTCTCAAACATACAAGAAAAGAATCCTATTTACTTGCTAAAATCTTGTAAAAGCACTAGTGACAATAAAAATACTATTTACTAAAGAATGTTATTGTATGAGTCATAAATGAAAATTATGTTAAAGATATTGTAAGATCATAACAAAATATAACAAGATGTAATTTCACCCTAAAAAAATATTTTAATGATATAAAAAACATTTTCATTAAATAAACTAATATTTTCACTACATTATTTATTAATTACTAACCAATGAAATCACTTTCTTGCAATATTAGAAAAAAGGTATATTAAATAAAATTTATATAAATGTGTATTTTATTAATAAATGTATTACAAGGATCTTTGTACATTACGAAATTGGTACATGTCAATATCTTTGTGATGTCTATTTTCATATTTTGGGTTTACTTTTCCAACCTTCATTTAATAAGTAATTAAAATGAATTTGTAATAGTAATACAAAAGAATATTACTCACCACTTTCAATATATGGAAGAGCCAGGAGAAGAAAAATTGTGTATCCAATTTCGCTGAACATTGTAATAATGAACTCTTTATCACGTTCTTTTTTTCATAACACAAAATTAAACCATTACACATTAAATACAGCTGATTTTCAAACTACACAAAACCTTTGTCTGTTTTGACACAAACGCATGCGCGTAAACACAATAATATCTTATTTACAATAAAATACATATGTAGCATTTCACATTTCGTTTTACTTAATAATTAATAAAATAGAAAACTACCATTTTATTACAACTATTTACCACAAAATCACTACACGGAAACTATTTTCGTAACTGACTCGACATTAAGGTAATGTATAAATAAAATAAAAAAATACGATCAATATTTATATGATTTATACAAGTCATTACGTGTTTATCGTGTAAAACATTTATTAACGAAATTAAAATAAGCACGTAACAAAATAACACCAACACTTCACTTTTCAAACGTCTCTGACATGATAGAATTAAAGATTGATTTATATTTTTTTGAAAGATTACAGGAGTTTCTTGGCTTCCAGTTCTATAACCTAAGTATCATAACTAAAAAAGACAATAAATTTATTATTTTTGTATTGCAATCGTAAGTTTATATGCAATTGTGTATATTAGTGAAAGGCAGAAAATAATATGTACACATATGTATAAATTATTACAACTTAAGAAAGAAAAATAAATTGTAAAAAATTGTTTTAATTTCATCACTCTAAAAATGCTTTGATTTCATTATTTTGTTGGATGTTTATTGTGCCAAAAAAGAACACATGTTGTACATCAGATTATATTCGTATTTAGTAGGTGTTTTCTAAGGCATATTGATTGTATTAAAAACTAGTACTTGTACATAAACAATTGTTAAGGTCATAAACAAAAGCGTTAAACAGTTTGTTTTTCTAAAAATTTTGAAACCTATTAATTTATAAAAAGATTCTCTAAACCGAGGAATTCTTTTAAAATTAGATGAGACATTTAACGGGAAAAAAATAGTGAAATACTTTTATTAAATGAGCCCATTTGTAATGAATAATTTTTAGACAGTAGTAATCCACAAAATTTGGCAGATAAGATATGGATAATCTGTCGAATGTTACAGAATGCATTTACGCATTATATTTTTATTTTATGTACAACCCGCCGTATAACTATCAGAGGTGTGATCAAATTATCATTTGCAATGATTGACTCCTAACTGTAAAATTTAAAAACTGAACACGTCAAAATATTGGTAATCTTAGAGGTATTAGCGTTTGTGATATAAAATTTAATGTTGTAATTGCCAAAATCTTTTAAGATTACTTTAGTTAACTATCAATCATGAAGATAAAGCAAAGTTTTTTGAATTGTCCGTTTTCAATTTTAGCAGTAAGAAGTTAATTATTGCAAATGAAAGTTTGAAGCACATCACTATATGAATCATATTTATGATTTAACAAAATACGATTATTTATGGTTATACTCAATGGAAATTCCGAGAGAAAGAAAAAGAAAAAAAAGGGAAAAAGTCATTCTCATCCGAGCCAGCAGTACCACGTGTTACGTTCAGAAGAAACTACCCAGGGAGGAAGATCCCTACTAGTATCAAGAACGGCGTTTCTCTGCCTCATTGGGATTTGTCGGTTCACGTCCAACAGTACAGTCCACTAACGGCTCTCCACCCAGGCCGTGTGAGTGTGCCTTTTCGTGTGCTTGTGTGTGTGTGCGCGCAATTCGCAATATTCAAAAATGTTCAACTCAAACTAGATTTCTAAAAATTTAAACTCTAATTCCGCTAGGTACATTTTGAGAAAACTCAAAAATAAAATTTTCTAAAAAAGGTTTTTTTATAATAACTTTTAGGCTATTTTACCGATCAATACCAAAATCTAATCAGCCTTTTACAATATTTTTAAGACAACTCGACTCATAAATTTCAAAATACAATCAGTTCTTTTTCTCAAAAAACGATAACAATCGTTGCAAACTGTATGAACATCGGTTGATTCGTTCGAAAATTATCGGTCATAAGGTATTAAAAAAAGAGTTTTTTTTCTAAATAACTAGTGAAATTCTTCATGAATCAATGTTTTCAACTCTCATACTGTTTCAGCATATTTCCAGATTCTTAGAAGACCGTTTTAGTGTTCTTTGTCCCTAAGAGAGGCCAATGCGTAAATTCGTCCAATTACAAACCTATCGTCATTATCTCCTTGTTCTCTAAAAGAATGGAATCCATTATCAAGCAACGGTTGGTCAAGGTCTAAAAGAATAGAATCCATTATCAATCACTTGGTCGCACGTTTCTGTTTAAAAAACTATGTCTAATGCCGTAAAACATATCTAAGTATTATCAGAACAATTATTGACCCGTTCGGAAGGTTTTGTAATTGAAATATGCAAGAAATATCATTTTTAACTTCCCGTTGTAAAAAATAAAAACAACTCATGAGGTGTTTTTGGGCCACCTGATTAGAACGAAGTTCTTTTCGCTATATGTAAATTCATTTTATGAATTGGATAATAACAATGTAATTGATTGAAATGTATAAAAGTAATTAAATAAATAATATTTATAATATAAGTGAATAAATGATAAGAAATATTTGTAAATTGTAAATGATTTTTTGACGTGACAACGTCTTATAAATTGGTTTGCCGGGTGACACTTCAAGAAACTGCGTTACGCTCCGCTCACGTTATGCGCTCACAATGAGAGCGAGTGAGAGGCACGCGTCCCTTCCACTCGGGCATGGTTAGCCCGCCTAAGAGCGAGAGAGACAGACATAAAAAGTGAAAGGCACGCGTCCCTTCCACTCGAGCACAGTTAGCCCGCCTAAGAGCGAGAGAGACAGAGCGAGAGAGAGAGAGTGAGAGAGATAGGCATACACACCGGTTCATGTCTTGCGCTTCTATTTCGCTTAGGCGCCTGCATACAAGTTTACACGTTGCCAGTTAATTGTAAAACGATTGTGTAGTGATAATGTGAAGGTAGTTATATTTGTATATAAATACGTATGTATGTGTAAAGGTAAAAATAAAATTTTGTTAATATGAAATTCAGTGCGAGATTCTTTGTATAAATAAATGTTTTAAATTGTTACTATTATTTCATCCTTCTTCCTACTATACAAATGAATATTCACATTAAAATGATTTTACCACTCAAAGTCGTTGTCACGTAAAACTTTCGCCCGTATACCGACTTTACAGGCAACCAATTTTTTTATTAATTGTTATAATTAAAAAAAACACTAAACAGCGCCGGCTGTTTCATTTATTAAAGACTTTGTTAAGTTCGTCAATTTGCATAATTATGTAATCATGAAATCAATAACGGATGTTAATTTCACTTATTTGTAAAAGTATTTATTTATTGAAAGTTTAAAATTGAATACTCTTCAGATCTGAAACAATTTGAAAGTTTTATTTAATATTTTAGAAAAAAAAGGGAATTGTAAATTGTATACAAGCACAATGAAACAAATTAATAAGCTTTGAGAGTAATAAAGTGAAAAATACAACAAAAATAATAAAGAAATGGTAATAAAATATTATTAAAAAAATTTAATCAATATTTTATTATAAATTATCATAAAAATAATGTAACACCAAAGAATACCATGTAGTGTTTCCAGGTGGTTACACATCCATCATCCATGTATCGACCGCACCAAACGCTGTTTAATTTCGGTGATTGGACGAGAACCAGTGTATTCAGCGTGATGTGGCCGCTGACAAACAATTTTATAAAAATATTAAGTAAAATAACAGCAGTAACCATTTTTTGTTGCGGTTACACTTTTTTTCATGTAGTACTCATCTACCGAGCGTCTAAGTATAGCGTATGATATGGGAGTTCGTTCCTATAAATTTTCATAAATTGAGTAGATGCTCTTTTCGGTCCAATTTTTTTCATTGATTCCTATACTAATAATTGAATTCTCCTATATTGAGAATTCCCTTTGTGCAACTCGAGCGGCTTATTGTGCTGAGCGTATGCAAGCTCACTCATTCTTTTTATGAATTGTTTGAAGCGATTGTGGATTGAGCCTTGTGTAAGATAAGTGATAAAAGTAAATGCATTGTAATATGTGGAAACTTTAATGAAAACTTATTAGATGTCACAAATCACAATGGTAGAATTCTGGAGTTCTTATGGTGATACAATCTGCCAAACCTCTTTTTGGAGCTTACAACAATCACACATGTCTCTTAAATATGTTTTGATACTATTTATATAAATGTCGAACAACTTTAGAAAAATATTATCAGTAAATTGAAATCAGACCACAGTGGTCAACTAACGTATTTTGACCTAGCAGTAAGAAGAAATGTAAAAAAAAAAACGAATAACGTGCGTTCCAGTAAATGAAAAACAGTTGTTAGAACATAAAATATGAATCAGGCAGAGGATTTCGAAACTACAATGCTGTGATAATCCCGTTGAGTTATACAACTTAATAGTTCATGTAATAGAGGAATACGAAAATATTTTTCAAACAAAAATTATTAAAGGAAATAAGTCATTATCGTTCAGTAATTGGGTAACATTGGTAATACACAAAAGTAGGAAAAGATTGTATGACCTTCATGATGAAAGGACATAATATAATAAAAGTGAGAGATTTGCTGACAATGTTAGAAACTACACAAAAACTTTTAAACGTGTTTTATCGCGGCTAAAATGAATTATATTAATAGTATAATAAAGAATAGAGAAAATTGAATGAAAACAACTTAGTGTTATGAAAAACGAAATTAGTAAAATAAAAGCTCGCGATCTCGACTTTCAACTTAAGATAAATGATTAAATTCTAAAAAAAGACATAAAAGTTGTCGAAGCCTTTGAAACACTTTTTATTGAAATTCTATTTATGACTATCAAATCTCTTAATTCATCTCCTGCTCTTGCTGATCCTTATTGTGGGAAAATATTGTGCCTATTACAATTAATTTAGAATTTAAATATGTAAATTCGGAAGACATTGTTAACACATTTAAGTAGTTGAACATGAAAAAGACTACTGATCTCCATGGTATATCAGTTAAAATTTTAAACTCTATTATTAATCGTATTGCACCAAATTTAGCACTTGTTTTTAATAAATGTTTGGATAAAGTCGCATTTCCTGATCTTTGATGATGATAATGAAAAGAAAGTAAAGTTGTTCTCATTTTCAAAGGCAGTAAATCAAATTCCACAAAATTTAGGTTTATATCTGTATTGCTAACATTGAGTTAAATATTTGAAAAGTTGATCCTAAATTAATTTCTACTATATTTTTATACTAATAATTTAATGTAAAAAAAACTCGATTTCACATAGGCTCAATAATTAATGATGATATTGAGCTTATTGAAAAAAATATTGAAACCTGGGAGGATTCGCGGAATGGATAGGAGTGTTTTGCAATCTCTCCAAGGCGTTTGTTTAACAGTTTAAATCACAAAACATTAATTGGGAAGCTACATCATTATGGAGTTATGGGCCATGTACTCGACTTTGTAGCATCATATTTACTTAACAGGATTAAAAGGATCGATATCAATGATGTGAGATCGTCTGAATCCGTGGTTCGCAGATGGATGCCATAGGGATCGATCCTCGTTCCGATTCTGTTTTTATTTTATATTAATGACTTACCTAGCCTTGTTAAAAATATTCATGAGATAGCACTGTTTGCAGATGGTACCTCTTTATTATTAAAAGTTAAAAGACGAGTCGATTATGACGATGTGAACATTGCTATCTCCAAAGTTGATAAATAGTATAGTTTAAGTAATTTTGTTCTTTATTAAATATTAAGTACATTTTGTATTCTTCTTAATGGAAGAAAACAAAATGTGTGAAATTATCACTTCCGAATGTGAAAAATGGATCTAGTACTATTTTATTAAGAAACAAGGAATTAGAACTTGTTGATACTATTGTATTCTTGGGTGTTAATTTAGATAAAATAAAACTTCAATGGTGTCCTCATATCAGTGACTGGTGAAAAGGCTTAGCTTTGTTGTATTTGCGATAAAAAAGATAAGATATTTATCCGATATCCAAATCGCCAGATTGGTTTATTTGATTTTGACGGTTTTCATAGCTTGATGTCATATACCCTTTTGTTTTGGGGACATACCTACTGCGGATGTTTACAAAATTTTTGTTTCACAAAAGCGGGCCATTCGCGCAATAAACGGGCTGGGACCTCGTATTTCTTCTACAAGTGAGTTTAAAGAAATTGGAATTTTAACGTGGTAACACAGTTTATTTACCAAAACTTAATATACGTAGGAAAAATTTAGAATGCATCGATAAAAATAGTAATAGACATAATTTCAATACTAGAAATATAAATAAACTGTGTTTAAATGTTAGTTGATTGCATGGGATCACGAATTCATTTAGGTAGCTCTGCGTGCGCATGTTCAAAAATATTCTTGAAGATATACAAACTTTACTCTTATATAATTTTAAAGTCTTTATTAAGCAAAAATTTTGCACAAAAGGGTATTAAACAATCTCTGAATGTAATATTTACAGGATAAATAAACATAACAAGTTCGACTTCTAATAGGTTTATTTTTCTTGCAAATAGTTTTACACATGATTGTATTTCTATATAATTTTGATTTGAAAAAAATTATCCTCAAGTTTCTTTGCTTGTTGTCCTGAAGAGATTACTGACTTACGAACGAATGGTAATTAAAAAAAAGTGGTAAATATTACCATTTGTTTTTTATATAAATGTTATGACATATTTAAAGTGTTATATTATAATCTACGAAATAAAGATATTTTGAATTTGAGATGTGTGTTGATCATTTATAAGTGTTTTTCTTACAGATAAATTTTTAAGGATTCTTTTATTAAAAAGACATCAAGGTTTTTTAAGCTATCTTTTCTTGAGCTGTCTGAAAATTCCTCACTAAGTAGTTTGAAATAGCTGTGGGTTATAGCCCTACACAATATGGAATATGTTCAACATTGAATCTTTGTCTAATAATGTCAAAAAAGCAATTTCATTGCATGGAAACCATTTTACAACTAGAGTAAATGAGATTCCAACATTATTTTATTACTAGTGAGAGATTTTTAGACAGCAAAAACAATATTTAGGTCTAAGCATCTCTATAGAACACATTATAAACACTGGTCTTATAGACTATGGAATTCTTTTTATAAGATATGGGCTTTTCTGCGCATTGTAAATGGCTGTACACTTTTGATATTTCTCTTAATGTATCCACTTTTGTTGATAAAATATCAATTTTAGTTTGTGTTGCACATTTTTTTGTTATGACTTGGATACGTCTATATTTTCATTATAAGAGATCATTTCGTTACAAAGGCACATATGCACTACCGTCACCTGTTGGTGTTTAAGTGAACGAAGTTACTGACTTCGTTCAGTTGTATAGTATCAGATGACGTTGTTTAGATCGTTCTCTTTTCTTATCTAAATGTTCGATATTGTATATTTTTGTAGACTACATTTTTTTTAGTCTAAAATCCAATTTTGAAGCGACATTCACCCATCTGTTCAATGGACGAAAAGCATTTTATATTAAATTTATATGTTAAAAAATACATTACGAGTGGGTTGACAAAACAATTCCTGGCCAGACTGCGATTAATAAAAATTCAAAAATGCCTTTTTTTTCACATTGTACATTTTTTTTAAAGAACAAATTTGTGTTACGCCATCACAAAACAGTGCTTTTTGCTAGTTTTTTACACAGATGTGTGTATTTACTAGTATTGACTTATCATTTTATATATATCGTTACACCAGGAAAAATTACACAACTCAATGTTTGAATATTCTACAGGCTTTACACTTTCAGTTGGTATAAAATTTCTTTGTTAAACTAAAATTAAAAAAAATAATTTTCGAACTTTTAATTAATCGTAGTTTAGTCTGGTCATTCTATACTCTGATAGGTTAAAGGCGGAGCTCTCAATTTTAAGTATATTGTTTTTCAATTTGAAAGATTTCCCATTGGAAATATACGTAGATTAAAATTTTTATTTTTTAAATTCATATAGCTCAGCGACGTTCGATGATTATTAATATACTAAATTAAGAAAAGAAAATAAACAATTTTTGAATGAAAAATTCTAATTGCTTACGATAAATAACTTTTTCTGTGATTTTAAGACATAAAACTATTTTATCAATATTAGTCAAATAATTATTTAAAATTATGAATATCTTTTAAACTGTTAATTGTATCGCGCCGATGCAAAGCATCTTTTTTGTAGAAAATTATATTTCCTACAATATGTTAACATTTTTTCTGTAGGTCTCGTTGTTTATTTAATAATGACAGAGAAACAAGAATTTTATAAAAAAAATAGGTTTTTAGGAAATATAGTAAAGTATAAAAGAAAATAAAATAAAAAAATACGAAATAATAAAAAAGAAAATAAAAAACACGAAATTTTTAGATTATTTAAATCCATTATTTTGCTAATTGTCACTCCTTTTATTCTCTTGTAATGTGTACATACATGTAAAGCGTGTGAGTTGTGCACTTTTGGAGTTTCCCAATTTTTCTTTATGTTTTTATAATTCGCTAGTACTTTTTGCAATCAAACTCTAAAAAATTACATACATTTTCTTTATTAAAATTTAATCTTTTGGCAAGCATTAAAAGTCACGGCAATCGTGGATATCAAGATGAGAATAATGTATTACTTGACTTTAGCTAGCACTTGCGGGCGTTTTTCTAATTATTATTTTATTCTTAGTTACAAAACAATAAATTTTAAGCTTTTTACTTGAATATTTATTTATCGTAGCCCAACCACAGAATGCAAGGAACGGGCAGTTTGAAAATTGAGTTAAGGGAAGCCGAAAATGCATTGTAAAAATAAAAGCTTAAGAATGTATAAAAAGAGGAAAGTACAAAATAAGAGAAGCCATAAAAATTTCTGGAATATGGTAAGAAAGACCCGGAACAATTCCGATGCATCGAAATTACCTATTTGTAATTATAGACAATAACCGAAGTATATTACACAAAAAAAACTTATTAAAGAATTATTTTGAAAGAAATTTTGCATGTGAAGACAGTCGTAGATAGTAATTTTACTGCAACCGAATACACGAATGATGAAATTAAAATTAGCAAGAAAGACATTACAAAAGTAGGTAATAAAATATATGAAAGCTGCCGCATATGATAGAATTTCGTCAGAGATTCTGGCGACGACGGGAATATAGTGGAAAGCCTGCTGTAACAACTCTTTAATAACTGCTGGAAAAGCTTGGCTGATGCAAAGCCGTCGTTGTATTCTTCTAAAAAGCAAGACTATCGATAGATTTGCGGAAATTATTGTCCTATGTTCTCAGCGACTTCGGAAAACTGTATGCGAAAATTTTTATATAAGGGCTGTGAATGAGAAAGAAAGTAAAATCTGAGATACACGAAAGAGGATTTTGAAAAGAGATCAGGTATAGGGACAAGTTGTTTCCCTGCTAAAACATGAAAAAAAATTTGACCAATACCCAAAATGTACTTTTGTAGATACAGAAATGCTTATGATAGAATGGAGAGGAATGGTGTACGTAGCGGATTGACAAGAGCACTGCAATTATAATCTTTAATGCCTGCATCGGAATAAATTTCCTGTTTTAACAACAGTAGATATATCAAGATGGGGATGTGTAGCTTCATCGGGGCCATTAAATCTATTTGTGAATAACTATGTTTTATTTTTTAAGTAATATGAATGTGGATTAAAAATGGGTGAGCTGTTTGTCGAACTCCTGTACACTGACGATCAAGTAATCCTGACGCCGTTAGAGTGTGAGTTGCATGCGATGGTTATTAAAATGTATGAAAAAAGAGGTGTATATGATAGTATAAAGCTTTTAATGGTGATTTAAAAAAAATGGAAGTTGGAGGGAATATGTATAGAACGGGAGAATTTGTCTACTTGGACAATTTGTTTACAAGTGGCTGTAATCATGATAAAGATATCGTAATGGGAGCAAATAAAGTGAATGACGCCTCATTTGCTATTATGAATATAAAAGTATTGTGATTTTTTTATGAAAATAAAAAGAATTAGCCGTGAAACGCCCTCTTCGCTGAGCGCAAATTAATATTCAGGAACAGTTTTTTTTCAAGATTCATATACGCTCGTGGCTCGGCTCGCGACTCGCGTGTGCGTAAAATGAATCTCTTTATTTTCAACATTAGCTGTTTTCGATGTCAATTCTGATCCCAGTTCCGCGTTATTTCAATAGCGGTTTTTGTCCAATCTTGGTGAAGGACCAAAAGAATGTTAGAGATGACAGATTACCATTTTTATTGGTATTTGCAGTTTTTTACCTAAAAGATAATATTCCTCTATGCAAAATTGGATTACAATCAGTCAGCCGTCAGCGTATGACAGACACACTTTTACATTTTTTGTTTTATGAATAGCCTATAACGAGACAAAAATATCCGCGTTGAAAGTTCTGATCCCTGCGTGTATGCATGGTAAAGAAAGTAAGCAGAATAAGCATGAAAGTAGAATCAGCGCAGTGGAGATGCGATCTTTGTGTAGTAGGCATGTGTTTTTGAAAAATAGTTATAGTGATCGTGACGTCAGAGAGTGGTATGACTTGAAAGATGAATATATTGCCTTAGTTGGGCCATTTGGAAAGTATAAATGAAAATAAACTGACGTAACAAATTTATGGGTTAAAGGGTTGGCAAGACTTGCCTAGAAAATTTTATGCAGACCAAATTGGTGACATATTAAGGACAAAATTTTACGCACTTGAAACGATTGGTGGTGGTTAACGAAACAGGAAATGCGATGTGAAAACTGTGGTCTTTGCCTATTCTTTTGAGAAATATGCGTGAGTTTCATATTAACATTATGAAAATCTTTTTGTAGGGGCGGCAAAAATTGTATATCCTACTAGGTACTTCTAAAAAATGTGTAAATTCATCACTGGTATTATGAACAGTATAGTAATGCATCAGATAAGGCACATAAATGCATGCAAACACAGAATGTTTTTATGTTTCTATGTTTTATAATAATAATTACCATAATTTTTGGCATCGCTTACAATTATTATAACCATTTGTACTTGTCAAAGTAAAGAATTAATTAATGTGAAACATCTAATAGCTTGATATGGGAGTAAAATCGTAGAGACCGACACGTCTCGATTTAGGCTACGCTCCCCTCCACTCGACCCTGCGAGTCGTTTGCGCATGCGGTATCCGCTGGAGACCGAGACGTCTATATTTTAGCTACGCTCTCCTTCTATTGGACTTTGCCTACGAGTTGTTTACACCCATTGTACTTTTGGTGAAAAACGAATGGAATCGAATAAAGAAGCCATTGAAAGAGTATCGTATTAAACATGCTAAAAAAACCTACAGCTTTTTGTTTGATTCATTGGGAATCAAGAGTGTGGTATTGGACCACACTAAAATGTATCCCTTTAATAAAAATAGATTTTTCTTTTAAAAAAGAAATTTTCTAAAAATATCTAAAATTTCGTTTTTGTTTATGCCATATTTATTTCCTATAATAAAACCTTCAAGCAAAATTCGATGTTTCACATATACCAGGCGTCCCGCGCCGGTGAATTAATATTAAATTAAAATGTTTTAGGACTATAGAACAATGAATGAATTATAAAATTTGTGATTTATTAATTTATAATTCTAAGCGTAATAATAAAACGAACATAAGAGGAACATTTATTTATATTTATGGAAAGGAAGATACTTTCACAGATATAACAAAGCTTATAAAAAATAACTTGTACTAGTACTCAGTTCTAGATGGATATTCTATTATATAAGTGTATGATTCACTTTATTAATAGTAGACTTGTAACAATCAGATCACATGTAATGCTCTATTACATTCCAGATCAGTATAATGGCTGTATAAAAATACAAAGGGACCAATTTTAAGTGACATCTACATTCGATTAACCTGTCAATATTTAAATTACATTAACAAACAACTCACTTCCTTCATCTTCAACTATAATATTTTTCATAATAATATCTGTGTAAAATGGTACATAACAATGGTATACAAATTATTATTTAATTAGTAAGTTTTTATCAAAAGGAAAACAATAATTAGTGACTTTTACTGTTAAGAGAATAGTTCTATTAACTTATTGGGTGAAAATACACCCTTTTCCGTAATAATTCCTGAAATCAAATCGGCGGGTGTAACATCAAAAGATGGGTTCCAACAGGATATACCTGGTGCAGCAATTCGATAATCTCCAATATGAGTAAGTTCTCTATCTGGTCGTTCTTCTATTTTTATCCTATCACCAGATAATAATGACATGTCTATTGAAGAGAATGGTGCAGCTACG